>JAFMOD010000580.1:333917-384196 GCA_019802435.1 Corydoras maculifer | reverse complement strand
ATATATATATATATATATTCATTCATTATCTCCCGCTTATCCTCTATTAGGGTCGCGGTGGGGTTCCCCATGCCCATCCAGGGGAGAACATCTCGGGCGCTGGGCAGATAGACCCAGGACAGGGCGCCAATCCATCGCTGGGCACACACTCACTCACACAGACACACTCTAAACGGGGCAATTTTGAGAATTCAATTAACTTGATCCATGTTTTTGGACTGTGGGAGGAAACCGGAGAAACCGGAGGAAACCCATGCAGACACGGGGAGAACATGGAAACTCCACCCAGATGGGGATTCGAACCGGGAATCCCTAGCGCTGAGAGGCAAACGTGCTAACCACTAAACCACCGTGCCGCCCCTATATATATATACATATATATATATATATATATATATATATATATATATATATATATATATATATATATATATATATATATATATATATATATATATATATATATATAAAGAACAGTAATTCTAATATGTGCTTGTATATGGTAAGTGGAATTAATAAAAATTTAACTAAGTAAAGAAACAACCTAATTAAGTGATTGTAGATGCGAAAGCAAATGGAGCTTGGAGAATAAGACTGCTAAAGCATCTCAATCTCAATGTTTGCAGGTTCTGTGTTAAAACGTAATGGGCTTCAGATGACGGTCCTGTGCTCCCCAAGGGCTGTTGTGTTATTGAGTAAAGCACTTAACACTATTAAAGCAACATAGTCCTTGAGGATGTGTGTGCAAATGTGTAAATGTATTTTTGCTGTCATCATCTTAGGCAGGATAAAAAAACATATCTGATTTATCAGGTTGAGCTTTCTATGATTTGCTTCATAACGTCATAATAATTGTACTATTGCTAAAACTATCCCCATCAGCATCTTAAATTTATAAGCTGTTGGCAACTGCACTGAAATAAGCAGATGTTTTTTGCTTTTCAGCCATCATCCCAAACTTCTATCCATTATCTTCTGACATTATCTTCCGGGGGGGTTCCCCATGACCATCCAGGGGAGAGTGTTTCAGGTGCTGGGCATATACACCCAGGACAGGGTGCCAGTCTATCGCTGGGCACACACTCACACATAGACACACACACTCTATATGGGGCAATTTGGAGAATTCAATTGATATATATATGTTTTTTTTTATATATTTGTATATATTTTTGTATATATACACATTGGAGAATTTGATCTTGGTCCATGTTTTTGGACTGTGGGAGAAAACTGGAGAACCTGGAGGAAACTCACATGGACACGGGGAGTACATGGAAACTCCACCCAGTTTGGGATATGTACAAGGAATAACCATGCTAACCACTAAGCCACCGTGCCGACACATCCCAAACATATTTTCTCTTATCCTTCATTTTCTCGGTTGGCATGGTGGCTTAGTGGTTATCATGTTCACCTCTCAGTGCTGGGGATTCCAGGGGAACTCTAACCCTAGAGTTCCCATGTTCTCCCCCAGTCAGCATGGGTTTCCAGGTGCTCTGGTTTCTCCCACAGTCCAAAAACATGGATTCAAGTGGCAGTATTGGCAGTAAATTGCCCCAAATAGTGTGTGTCTGTGTAACACATAGTGTGTGCCCAGCAAAAGATTGGCGCCCTCTTCTAGGTTTATCTGCCAAGCGTCCAAAACATTCTTCCCTGGGCGGGCACCAATTGCCCCACATTACTTTAAACACATAAAAATACATGTGTGTGCTAATGCCCATTTCTTGTCCCTCTCCTGTTATCCGTGGTAATTTTTTCACCCCCCAGCATGTGATGTCACAGCTTTAACGGTTGCACACGTCATCAGGCGGAGCAGCATCACATGTATTACACAACGCTATACACCTCCCCTCCCCCATGGGCGCCACCACCATATCGTCACAACTATCTCTAAGGGAATAAACTATTCTTAGGTTCTAAATTATATGAACTTAAATTGAGGGATAAACAACAGATAGTGGTCCAGTTGAAAGGTGAGGCTGAGAACCTTCTGAGAGAATTCGATTTCCATTTTTCACCTTTAACAGGTTATTAAGGCGATCAGTAAAGCTTTTGATTTTAAACACGATTCGGTTTACTCAAGTTTAACCAATCGATTGAGGTCTGCAACTTTTTCAGGCAATGTTTGTTAGGTGTGAACGTTTTTAAAATGCAATTTAGCACCGTTTATTAAAGCGTTATTGGGGATCACACTCCATCTGTTATGTGATGAGGCATTGATCTTGTAACTGCTGCTGGAATATTTTACACATAGCATATAAGGGATTTCTTTTTTCAAAACCAGGATACTATAGACAATGTTGTGTAATGCAGACGGAAAACAATAATAAGTACATGTTTGTAAATTAGGCGGCACGGTGGCTCAGTGGTTAGCACGTTCGCCTCTCAGCACTAGGGATTCCCGGTTCGAATCCCCATCTGGGTGGAGTTTCCATGTTCTTCCCGTGTCTGCGTGGGTTTCCTCCGGGTTCTCCGGTTTCCTCCCACAGTCCAAAAACATGGATCAAGTCAATTGAGTTCTCCAAAATTGCCCCATATAGAGTGTTTATGTGTGCGTGTCTGTGTGAGTGAGTGTGTGCCCAGCAATAGATTGGCACCCTGTTCTGGGTGTATCTGCCCAGCACCCAAAACGTTCTCCACTGGATGGGCATGGGAAACCCCACCGCGACCCTAATATAGGAAAAAGTGGAAGATAATGAATGAATGAATGAATGTTTGTAAATTAAATAAAATTTTGTTTAATTTGGTTATTTAGCAGACACTTTTATCCGAAGTGACTTACAAATACCCCGAGTCAGAGCACAGCAACCCCGAACCCTGATTGAGGGTTAAGGGTCTTAGTCAAGGGCCCACATTGGTAACTTTAGTGGACTGGGGATTTGGACTTACAAATTTAGGATTTAGCAATATATCAGTTTGTATAGTTTTCTGCATTTTTTGAAACCATTTCAAACATTTTCATGTGCATAAAATTTTCATTTTGCATTTATTTAACAGCCGGCACAGTGGCTTAGTGGTTAGCATGTCGTCCTCTCAGTGCTGGGGATACAGGTTCGAATCATAATCTGGATGGAATTTCAATGTTCTCCCTGTGTTGTTGCTTTCTTCCTTAATAGACGATGAGTCTAAATATGTAATTATTATCACTAACATTCTTTAAACTTTCAAGTCTGGACTGACTTTACTGAAATACGACAAATGTTTAAAAGGAGCACTGTTTTAATCAGCAGGTTCTCATTTTAAACCTATGTTTGTTTATGTTTGTCCATCCATCCATCCATCCATCCATCCATTATCTTCCGCTTTATCCTCTACTAGGGTCAAAGGTGGTGCCCATCCAGGGGAGAATGTTTCGGGCACTGGGCAGAGACACCCAGGACAGTGTGCCAATCTATTACACATACAAACACAGTCTATATGGGGCAGTTTTGGAGAATTCAATTGACCTTGATCCATGTTTATGGACTGTGGGATTAAACTGGAGAAACCGGACGAAACCCACATGGACACGGGGAGAACATGGAAACTCCACCCAGCTTGGGATTCGAACCGGAACTCCCTAGAGCTGAAAGGCGAGGGTGCTAACCACTAAGCCACTGTGCCACCCTTGTTTATGTTTATCCATCCATCCATCCATTATCTTCTGCTTCATCTTCTACATCTTCCCCATAACCATTAAGAGGAGAACGTTTTGGGCGCTGGACAGAAACACCCAGGATAGGGCACCAATCTATCGCTGGGCACACACTCACTTACACAAGCACACTCTATATGGGGCAATTTTGGAGAATTGAACTTGATCCATGTCCATGACCTTGATCCATGTCCATGACCTTGATCCATGACTGTGGGAGGAAACCGGAGAACCCAGACACGGGGAGAACATGGAAACTCCACCCAGATTGGGAATCGAACCGGGAACCCCTAGCGCTGAGAGGTGAACGTGCTAACCCATAAGCCACTGATTTTTTTAATGTTTGGTCATATTTGCTCTATACATTTATTATTTGAAAGAAAGTGAAAACACAAAATGATGCACTTACACATGTAATGGTGCAAGTAAATCCTAGAAGTTTAATCTGCAGATTTTATTTTTACATTTTGCCAAAACATCATATTTACATTTGTTTATTAAGTAGTATGTATCAGCATATTCATATTTTGAAAATGTATGAAATAGAATTGAATCATGAGGGTTCTTATCTTGGCTTAATGCTGTAGTTTGTAAGATAAACAAGCGGTTTTATAGAAAGCTTAAGCTTAGTTTGAAGGTTCCTCCATCTGCTGGCAGCTAATGGAACAGCAACGTTGGAAAGCACATCAAGAACACAATTTGGATCTTTTTCATGTAATTAGGATCAAGTGGAAGTGGACAGCATGAAATAAGAAATGTGTTTAGATTGCCAAACAGTTCAGATATTAGTGAAAAGAATTCAAATCAAACAAAAAAAAAAAGGCTAGCTAAAATTTACCCTCATGTTAACAATGCATGTGATTGATGCCACACCTCCCCGTGCAATTTGAACCATGTTTTTTTTAACTGTCCGTCACTGTACCATTTCTGGAGTAACTACTTCAATATTACATCTAAAATTCTTGAAACTAATACACCATATATTACTTCTCTGGAAATCTTACAAACCGCCAACCATTTTTCAGTGGCTGAAACATAATTTAATATTTCTTAAATTGGAAAAAAAACATGCGGCACGGTGGCCTAGTGGTTAGCACGTTTACCTCTCAGCGCTAGGGATTCCCGGTTTGAATCTCCATCTGGTTGGGGTTTTCATGTTCTCCCCATGTCCGCATGGGTTTCCTCTGGGTTCTCCAGTTTCCTCCCACAGTCCGAAAACATGGATCAACGTCAATTGAATTCTTCCAATTGCCCCATATGGAGTGTGTGTGTTTGTGTGAGTGAGTGTGTGCCCAGTGATAGATTAGCACCCTGTCCTGGGTGTATCTGCCCTGCGCCCGAAACGTTCTCTCCTGGATGGGCATGGGAATACTCCCCCCCCCCACGCAACCCTAGTAAAGGATAAAGTGGAAGATAATGGATGGATGGATTAAAAGTAGCAACAGCAAATTTGGCAAATGATGGCAAAGATTCATTACCAATTCTTTTAATTCTTTGGCTTTTGACTGACCTCTCTTTTTGTATTTTATTTTATTTTAACTAGCTTTTTGATCTTCTCCCTTTTTCATTTCTTTCTATAATCTTTCGATTTTTTTTATTTTATAAAGTTGGTGCCCCGACTGGGTTAATGGGTGGCTTTAATTGGGTTTTATTATTTTATTGGGAATGGGGGGGGGTTACATTAGGGGGTTACCATCAGATTGGAATTCAAACCCGGAATCCACAAAGCTTGGAAGCAAATGTGCTAACCACTAAGTCACTGTGCCACCCATAACCCATCCATCCACTATCTTCCGATTTATCCTGTAATAGGGTCGCGGGGGGGGGTTCCCCATGCCCTTCCAGGGGAGAATACTTCATCGCTGGGCATACACTCACTCACACAAACACACTCTATATGGGGAAATTTGGAGAATTCAATTTACCTTGATCCAAATTTTTGGAAGCCGGAGAACCCAGAAGAAACCCCCATGGGCACAGGGAGAACATAGAAACTCCACCCAGATTGGGATTCAAACTGGGAACCCCTAGTGCTCAGAGGAGAACGTGCTAACCACTAAGCCACCATGCCGTCATTAACTATTTCAATTCTTTTAATTTTTTTATATTAAATATTATTTTAACTAGCTTTTTTATCTTTTCCCTTTTTCATTTCTTTCTTTCTTTTCTATAATCTTTCATTTTTTTTATTTTATAGAGTTGGTGACTTGACTGGGTTAATGGGTGGGTTTAATTGGGCTTTATCATTTTATTTTATTGGGAATGGGGGGGGTGGGGTAACGTTTACTATTTATTTAAAGGGGTTGGTTTGGTAGCAGTTTGCTATACAATTACTTACAAAGTTCTGTGTTTGTTTATATGAAAACCGGTGTGTATTTATGTATAAATGTTTTTTTCACTTGCCGACTGAATGTTCATTCATTCATTATCTCCCGCTTTATCCTCTATTAGGGTTGCGGTGGGGTTCCCCATGCCCATCCAGGGGAGAACGTCTCGGGCACTGGGCAGATAGACCCAGGACAGGGCGCCAATCCATCGCTAGGCACACACTTACTCACACAGACACACTATATATGGGGCAATTTTGAGAATTCAATTGACTTGATCCATGTTTTTGGACTGTGGGAGGAAACCAGAGAACCCGGAGGAAACCCACGCAGACATGGAACATGGAACATGGAAACTCCACCCAGATGGGGATTCGAACCGAGAATCCCTAGTGCTAAGAGGAGAACATGCTAACCACTAAGCCACCGTGCCGCAGACTGAATGTTATTATTATTAAATATCTTAGAATGACATTATAAATAGGTTTTTTGTTATTTTCCTTCATACTGGTTTGATTTTTACTGCCCCTTGTTATTATTTTGAAGAGATGGTAAAATACAGCCGTAATAATAATTTGGCTTTAAACTGTTTATCAGCTTCAAAGACAACTTTTCATACACGTTCTCATCCTCTCTTTTCTCAGATTTAATAAAATCCAGAATACAAAGAACACCATGAGGAAGGACGGCATCAGCTCGCTGACCTATCGCCTGGTTTCAGTTAAGAAATATCCACTCTACACGAACGTCTCCGTGGAGATCGGCAAACCCCCACCGAGACCAGTTAGAGGATAGAGGACAGTCAGGTTTTTTGTTTTCATACACCGGCCATGACCGTGCGTTCTGCATCACTGATATGCTGAACAGGTTAGTTCTCAGGAATTCAAGCGGACATGGTAGACGTCTGGCCACCCGTCGAGATGACGTTTGAGACTCGGCTACAGGTTTGGGAAATCTGTCACCTTTGATTATAGGGTAAAGACTACAGAGCATGGAACTATTCGGCTGGAGACTGATGTGCGCTCATGATTTTGAGCAGTCTATAACAGGAACTCCTTCGAACAAACTAACGAACGGAATCCCCTGGTCACTGATGTAAATGAATGTCTTTTGTACATGCAGCTACTGCAGTGTTTGATTTTTTTTTCCCCTCCTCATATCTCTGTGAAGCTGGAGCTGAGGCTCAGTCAGATGGTGCTTGACAAGGCCTCTGTAAATCATTTCATTTCTTTCAACCTTTTTCAGTCTGTGACATCACCCATGAAACGACATATCATGGCATCATCGTTGCTGATGATGATGATACTGATCGGTCTGATTTCCGAAGAATTTAGAACGGGTGTTTTTATTACTTGGAGCTTTCCTTGCCTTTGGTGGTGGGTTTTAACAAGGGATGCTACAAATTCACGTTTGGAAGCCAAAGGATTTTTAGGGAAGCTGAATATGGTAAATATTTGGAAACTTGCTGACACTTGGTAAAAAAGTTATAGCATCAAACAAGATTCTTTCTTGACTGAGTATATACAGACCAGCTTGGTGAGTATTATTAGTTCCACCCTCTTGTTTCTACACTTATTAACCATTTTATAAGTTCCACTTCCCATATAGATTCACATTGTAGTTCTATAATTACAGACTGTACTTCCATCAGTGTTTCTGTATTCACTATATCCGTTTACTCTGTTCGTCTCGGGCACGGGGCGGCACGGTGGCTTAGGGGTTAGCACATTCGCCTCTCAAATGAATTCTCCAAATTGCCCCATATAGAGTGTGTTTGTGTGAATGAGTGTGTGCCCAGCGATAGATTGGTGCCCTGTCCTGGGTGTATCTGCCCAGCGCCTGAAACTTTCTCCCCTGGATGGCCATTGGTAACCCCCCCCCCCCCCTGCAAGGATAAAGTGGAGGATAATGGATGAATGGATGGATGTATGATTCTCAGCACTGCAGTGACATTGATGAGGGTGGAGGTGGGGGAGGTGTGAACGCGTTGCACTGACGTAAATGAATCAGATGCAACATGGCGGCTGAATTTGAATTATTTTATTCAAGGTGGCATGGAGGTTTAGTGTTCACCTCTTAGCGCTGGGGAATGGGTGGCATTCTCCGCGTTCTCCAGTCTCAACCCACAGTCATAAAACATGGATTCAAGGTAAAATAAATGCTTTAAGTTGCCTCATGTTGTGTGAGTGTTACCAGCGATAGATTGGTGCCCTGTCCTGGGTGTATCTGCCCAGCGCCTGAAACGTTCTCCCCTGGATGGGCATGGTAAACCCCCCCCTCGACCCTAATAGAGGATTAAACAGAAGATAGTGAATAATGAATGAATAAATTAATGAATTATTTCATTTACATTTGCTAAATTTCTATCAATATTTTATTTATTACTATTAAAAATTTATATTAAAAAAAAATTTAAGCTTTTGGTCAACATAGGTTGACAACATTTATAAACAGTTTGGCCAATTAGACTACAATTGGAATTTTATTGCGGCAACCAGGGCTGTATTTGGACTGTCAGGGGTCTGTGTAATATTATGTATACCCAACATAAATGTGTTTATTGGTGTTTCTTTTTGTTATTATTATTGTTTGAGTTGCAGAACTACATAGTGCATCTATACAATAAGTCAAACTTATACAATGGACCTAATAAATTGGTCAGTATTGTTTATATATGTATATATATATATATATATATATATATATATATATACATATATATATATATATATATATATATATATATATATATATGTGTGTGTAAAATTAAAAAGTTTTGATTACCTCACAGAATCATGTTTAATGCTATCACTATTAGCATGTGTAAGATCATGTTCATTACGGAGCACAAACACAGGGAAACAGACCTTAGATGGTAATGTATCTATAGTACAAGTTGCTATGTACAGTTCCTTTGCAAAACTTTTGCATGTTTTTCTTTCCTTTTTTTAAGTCCTGACTGATATTCTTGCCTATACTCACTGTTGCCTTTTTATGAGAGGCAGAATACGAAGTTGGATTCATGTTAGTATTTTTCTTTTTCTCTTTAGAGTATAGTTTATGCTAGCCACTGCACGTAGCCTTTAAAAAAAGTGCATTTCATAATTTTTATATTGCCTTTCTCACTCTTTCTCATTTTACCATGCCTTTTTTCAGCATTCGTGGTTGTTATCCCTCCAGTAACCATTGTATTTAATGTAATTTGGCCTGGTTAACTTGATTTTTTTTTTAAATGAAAACAATGTTTTGGTGTTTAGGAATTATTTTTGCATACTACAGTACTAAAGCATTTACTCAACCTGTTAAGAAGTGTTCAGAATGTCATACATAACCATTAGCTGAATATACATTACAGCAAAAATAGCTCTCAGATTCATGTTTCATGATTATCTAGTCTGTATCCTACAAATATCTAGTATACATACAGTATAAAGAACTATTACGTTGTTCAGTGAACATACAACAGAAAACGAAAATACACAAATATGACATTATAAGAAAGGTAGATCAAATATAAAGGCATAATGTAATAATGGGGGCTTTCTGCAATCAGATTTGGCTGTTATATACAGAAATTTACTCCCCCCCCCCACCATTTATAGACTACATGGATTTTGCTGCGACCATCTTTCATCTTTTATGACTATCATGTTGCTTGAAAACCAGGGATTGCACAGTATGCCAATGTTTGTGGTGAAAGAATTAAACTGAGTAAAGGTTTCTGTGAGAGAGATGAATTAGAATGCCCATGCACACACCAAAACAAAGTTACAGCTATAAATATGGATACTCGTCTAGAACAAACTTGGTTAGAGCAAAATAGTTTTCTCCAGTTCATAAATTGACACTATGTGCAGGTTAGAAATGAGTGAATTTTTTGGGGAAATTTCTATATAAATTTGATGAAAACATTGGGAAGCACTGTATTTCTTTTTATCTTGAAATATTTTCAAAGATTGCACATTCATCTAACTTTGTCATCAGATGATAAAAAGCATACAGAGACAGTTTAACCAAAAATAAACACATCACACAGTCTATATATCCAGACCCTTTCCAGCAATTAGAATATCATGGAAAAGTTATTCCATTTCCATAATTCCATTCAAAAAGTTAAGCTTTCATAGATAATAGATTCAGGGCCTACAATTTAAACGATTTCAAGTATTATTATTTTTTTTTATAAAGGATTTTAGGCTGGGCGGCAGGGTGGCTTAGTGGTTAACACGTCTGATTCTGAGCGCTAGGGATTCCCGGTTCGAATCCCAATCTGGGTGGAGTTTCCATGTTCTCCCCATGTCCTTGTGGGTTTCCACCGGGTTCTCCGGTTTCCTCCCACAGTCCAAAAACATGGATCAAGGTCAATTCTCCAAATTGCCCCATATAGAGTGTGTTTGTGTGAGTGAGTGTGTGCAAAGTGATAGATTGGCGCCAATGAGGGACCCTAGTAGAGGATAAAGCGGAAGATAATGGATGGATGGATGGATTTTGAGCTTCCAGCTCATAAAAACAACTTAAACAGGAATTCATAATTAGAATACTGTTGATTAATCAGCCAGAATTTTTCAGGGCATGAATGTGTTAAACAGAGTGTGAGACACTAATCATCTACTAAACAGTAGAGGTGAGGAACAGAATCCAAACTGCCTGAGGTCCAGTGTGAAATCTCCAGTCAGTCAGGATTTGGCTGCAATGTCCGGTGCAGGTGTTGAAACTCTGCTTTCTTAAATCTAAGGTCACTGCAACAGTCTACCAGAATGTTTTAGAGGACATTATGATTCCTTCTGCTAAGGATCTGTATGGAGATGCAGATTTCCTCTTCCAGCAGGACCTGACCCCTGCCCATGCCGACAGAAGCACCAAATCCTGGTTTAATGCCCATGCCATCACAGTGCTTAACTGGCCTAAACCTCACCTTAACCTCATTGAATATCTATTGGGTTCTCTAGAGGGAAATGTGGAGCACCTTACCTTAAAACAAATTTGTGCCAATTTCTCTACATTATTAAAATTATTTGAATCCTGTTTTCATGGGTTTTATGAGCTAGAAGCCCAAATTATGTACAAAAATAAACAAATAACTACTTGGAATCTTTTAAATAATGGGCCCTGAATCTAGAATCTATATATAATCTTTAACTTTTTAAATATAATTATGGAAATGAATCATCTTATCCATAATATTCTAATTGATGGAAAGGGGTGGCTTAGTGGTTAGTGGTGTTCTCCTCTCAGTGCTAGGGATTCCCAGTTCGAATCCCAATCTGGGTGGAGTTTCCATGTTCTCCCCACAGTCCAAAAGCATAGATGAAGGCCATTTGAATTCTCCAAATTGTCCCATATAGAGTGTGTTTGTGTAAGTGAGTGTGTGCCCAGCAACAAATTGGCAAATTGGGTGTATCTGCCCAGTGCCCGAAACTTTCTCCTATGGATGTGCATAGGGGGAACCCCCACCGCAACCCTAGTAGAGGATAAAAAGTCTGTATATATACACTGTATGTTTGTGTTTATTTGTGGTTAAAAGTGCTCTGTATGCTTTTTATCATGAATAAGCAATATTTTAAAATATTCATATATATATATATATATATATATATATATATATATATATATATATATATATATATATATATATATATATATATATTTATATATAATTAAATAAATATATAATTTATTTGTGGGGTAGCTCAGTAAACGTGGAGAAGAAACGTACCATACCAATCTAAAAAACTAGTTCTAGAGGCTCGAGGTTTTACCTTATTGACACTAAAGCATGAAATCCCCATGTGGCAGCTAAGGATGGGATTGAAACTAGCAGGGGTTAACACTCAAGGTGCTTCTCTGTTTTGTGAGTCCATCACTTTGTTTGATTTGGCTTCGTTCATCGCTATTCATATCATTGCTGCTATATCTGAGTGCTATCAACTCGCATATGTTGCACATGCCACATTGTACAAATGGGGCAATCATTGTCATCGTATATTATCAAAATTAAAATCACTTTATATAGTCATAATCATCAAATAAATCCCATTTATAATCCAGAAACCTATGTGATTCATTTTCTCAGTATTGGAAGTCAACCTCCTTAAAGCTGCAGTAGGTAGGACTGTTTGGAGAGTGGACTTAGCTTAATATTTGAATCAGTACTATGTCTAGGTCCGTCCACCTTCCTCACTGCTGCTTTTTAGCTCTGCCTTTAAAGCCCCTTGGTAAGGAGGATGCTACAATGCATGCTAAAGCTCTTAAACATGACTGAGGAAGAGTAAGGAGGAGGGTGCTTACAATGAGCGCTTACTGAATAAGTATTCATTTATACTCCTATTGGGCGGCACGGTGGATTGGTTGTTAGCACGTTCGCCACTCAGTGCTGGGAATCCGGGTTCGAATCCGAATCCTGGATCTGGGTGGAGTTTCCATGTTCTCCCCGTGTCCACATGAGTTTTCTCCAGGTTCTCCAGTTTCCTCCCACAGTCCAAAAACATGGATAAAGGTCAATTGAATGCTCTAAATTGCCCAATGTAGAGTGTGTTTGTGTGTGTCTGTGTGAGTGAGTGTGCCCAGTTTAGATGTTCTCTGTGTCCATGTGGGTTTCCTTCAGGTTCTCCCATTTCCTGCCACAGTCCAAAAACATGTATTCAAAGTGAATAAAATGCTCTAATTTGCCCAGTATAGTGTGTGGCAGGCAGCACTGTGGCTTAGTGGTTAGCACGTTCGCCTCTCAGCGCTAGGGATTCCTGTTTCGAAGCCCAATCTGGGTGGAGTTTCCATGTTCTCCCTGTGTCAGCGTGAGTTTCCTCCGGGTTCTATGGTTTCCTCCCACAGTCCAAAAACATGGATCAAGGTCAATTAAATGCTCCAAATTGCCCCATACAGTCTGTGTCTGTGTGAGTGAGTGAGTGTGCCCAGCAATAGACTGGTGCCCTGTCCTGGGTGTATCTGTCCAGCGCCTGAAACCCCCGTGACCTTAGTAGAGGATAAAGCGTAAGATAATAAATGAATGAAACTTCTATCAAACAATATTTTCCTGGCTCTGATTGGTTTTTTTTCCTCCATACTGTCAGGACATTGTGACTGTTTTACTACGTATGACATAAGTCACGTTAACATATGTTGCTCTGTTCAATACACTGGACAAGTTAAGTACTTACATAGTGCTTTTTACAATTGAGTATACAGTGCTATACAAAACTTTCATCCTGAACCCCCAAAGTGTTAGCTAAGGTGGTTTACTGACGCATTAATGGAGCAGCACTCTGTGTGTAACACTTTTCACTTATCTGGTCATAACTGATTTTCTTCTACATTATTCCTACCAATCCATAGCATTAAGCTGAGAACGATTTAATAGGAGGGTATGGTTTCCCCATATGTGCATATGACACAGACTGGTCCTGACTGACTCTGGTATTCAGACTTAGTACGGCTTTTTAAAGTTATTGAATCTATCTTGTTTTTGTTTTTTTTTGTATATTGAATGTCAAAACTGTTCTATATAGAATGCATTATGTCATATCAAACATAATTTTTGTATACAATCAATAAAGAAGAGCTGTCTCTTGAAACAGCCCAGCCCTTTACTCTTTACTGTGTGTGTGTGTGTGTGTGTGTGTGTGTGTGTGTGTGTGTGTACAAGAACATTAGAACATCCACACATACACACTAATAATTAAAATTGCGTTTAATGTTTGGACCAAGGTATTAAAATGCAGAGCCATTACATCTATAGAGCTGCTGATGAGGTCAGCACAGTGGCTTAGTGGTTTTGCACGTTCTCCTCTCCGCCGAGATACGACAGTCCCAGCCCTCATCCCGGATGGTGATGAGACCGTGTCCTGAGACGTGGTCAGAGCTCTTTACATCAATGGAACCACAGTGGAGCGAGTCAGCAGTGTGAAATTTCTCGGTGTCCACCTCACTGAGAACCTCTCCTGGTCCCTTCACATCAACACAATGGTGAAATATGCATTGCGTTTCCTCTTCTTTCAGCGGAGGCTCGAGATGTTTGGTCTGCCATCACACATCCTCAGATGCAGCATACAGAACATTCTCACAGACTGCATTACAGGCTGGTACGGCAGCTGCTCCCCCTGTGACTGCAAGGCCCCGAAGAGGGTGGTGACGACAGCGGAATCCATGATTGAAAATAAGCTTTTTTCACTAGAGGACATCTACCAGTCTCACTGCACGAGGGCAAAATCAAACTGGACAGCAGGCATCTGTCACAGAGACTGGTCACCTTGCTAAATTGCCCCTATATAGTGTGTGTGTGTGTGTGTGTGTGAGAGAGAGAGAGACGTGTGTGCCTGACAATAGTTTGCTGTCCTGTCCTGAATCTGCCCTGCGTCTAAAACATTCACACACACACACACACACACACACACACACACACACACACACACACACACCAAGTAAAGGATTGATAGTATAGTTAGCACAGTCTTCTCTCAGCGCTAGGAATTCGAATCCCAATCTGGGTGGAGTGTCCATGTTCTCCGGATTCCTCCGGGTTCTCCGGTTTCCTCCCACAATCCAAAAACATGGATCAAGGTCAATGTCCAAATTGCCCCATATAGGGTGTGTCTGTGTGAGTGAGTGTGTGCCCAGCGATGGATTGGCGCCCTGTCCTGGGTGTATCTGCCCAGCGCCCGAAACGTTCTCCCATGGATGGGCATGGGGAACCCCCCCCCCCCACGACCCTAATAGAGGATAAAGCGGAAGATAATGGATGGATGAATAAAGAAGTACATAAAGAAAACAAAGTATGCAACAGTTTGACAACATTTTGTTATTGCATAAATAACAAGCTAAATATTTTTTAATTTGTTTTTAAAAACCACCCCTATATCGTGTTAAATTAATTTATCTTAAATTAATTCTGCTTGTGAAGTATAAAATTGAGTAGAAAATGGGCAAATTATCTATAGGAAACAAAATAAATTTTTTACCACTAATTAGTAAATTTTTTTTTATTGATTCATGTGTTGTTTCACCAATTGATTCACCAATTGTGCAAAGTTTCAGCTTAATCGCATGATGGGAGTGGGTGAAATAGCATTCGCAAATTTTCACCAGACACACAGGCAAACTGATATTATAGCTAATATAAAGGTGGAAAAAATAAAAAGTGCTGATAAAATGTATAGAAACCATGACGTAAAAGCGTGAATGTGATTTTAACATTGTGGCTCTTCAAAGTAAATTAGACTTTTGACTGAACACCTTTCATTCAAACTTTATTTAGAAACCTGAATACTAGTGATATGACATTACATTGCTTTAATGAACCAGACTTTACTGAGTTCAATAGCACAATATAGGTTCAACCAAAATGTAAAGTGATACAACATGTAAAATTCCTTACAACACATCATAGTGTTGCCCAGTGATAGATTGGCACCCTGTCCTGGGTGTATTTGCCCAGCGCCCGAAACATTCTTCCCTAGATGGGCATGGGGAATGAAGTGGATAGAGGATAAAGTGGAAGATAATGAATTGATGGACATCATGGTCTTTCCATGCCTGCATGGGTCCGAAGAAAGCTTTACACACTTGTGCTAATATTTTGCGTGTGTGTGTGTGTGTGTGTGATTACATCATTTTAGGGGCAGCACAGTGCTGGGGATTCTGGTTTGAATCATGGAACATGGATTCAAGTTAAAGTGAATGCTCTAAATTGACCCATATAGCTTGTGTGTGTGACTGGTGTCCAGCAATAGATTGGCTCCTGAAAACGTTATCCTCTGGATGGGCATGGGGAACCCCAACCAACCTAGTAGAGGATTAAGCTGAAGGTGAATGAATGAATGAATATTTTTATTTATAGATTTTCCACACAAAAATAAATACACCTACTAATAGATGAACAGATGATAGATCAATGTTTTGATAAAAAAAAATAATAAAAAATGAAATTTCTGAATCTAAAATGTTTATTTTACAAACATATACAACACTTAATGACTATGAGGGTAAACTTGCTAAACTCATGCTGCACACACCAGACTTTTTTCTAATAATAAAAATTAATAATAATAATGATAACCTTAACGGGAGGCATGGTAGATTAGTGGTTAACACATTTTACTCTCAGCGCTGAGGATCCAGGTTCAAACCAAGAAGAGCAAGACCCTTAACCATAATCACTTCAGGGATGCTGTGGTAAACCCTGTGCTAACTTTGTAAGTCGCTTTGGATAAAAGTGTCTGCTAAATGACCAAATGTCATGTAATGTAAATGTAATGTAAATGTAATGTAACTGTCACTGCAGTGCTGTAAATCGTACACCAACCAAACAATCCCTGCTCTGTTGTAGCCTAGGGCGGATTGTTGCAGAGAACGCTGTAACTACAAATGATGTAACTGTACCACAAAGCTCATCTTTGCTGATAAAATGAAATTATATTTACATTACATTTAGTCATTTAGCAGACTCTTATTTAAAGCGACTGACAAATAAGAGAACAACACACGTCATTAGTTAAGAACAAAACAGCTACAATGTAGAATTAGCAAAACCCGATCATTATCCGATCCCAAAAAATTTTTTAATCAGGGGCGGCATGGTGGCTTTGTGGTTAGCACGTTCTCCTCTCAGTGCTAGGGATTCCCAGTTCGAATCTCAATCTTGGTGAAGTTTCCATGTTCTCCGCGTGTCTGCGTGAGTTTTCTCCGGGTTCTCCGGTTTTCTCCCACAGTTCAAAAACATGGATCAAGTCAATTGAATTCTCCAAATTGCCCCTATAGAATCTGTGTGTGTAAATGTGTGCCTAGTGAAAGATTCAGTGTATCTGCCCAGGGCCCGAAACGTTTTCCCCTATATATATATATATATATATATATATATATATATATATATATATATATATTATATATATATATATTCATTATCTTCCGCTTTTCCTATATTAGGGTCGCAGTGGGGTTCCCCATGCCCATCCAGGTTTTGGGCGCTGGGCAGACACCCAGGACAGGGGGCCAATCTATCGCTGGGCACACACTCACTCACACAGACATGCACGCATACACACTCTATAATGGGCAATTTGGAGAACTCAATTGACTTGATCCATGTTTTTTTACTGTGGGAGGAAACCGGAGAACCCGGAGGAAACCCACGCAGACACGGGGAGAACATGGAAACTCCACACAGATGGGGATTCAAACCAGGAATCCCTAGTGCTGAGAGGAGAACATGCTAACCACTAAGCATATATATATATATATATATATATATATATATATATATATATATATATATATATATATATATATATCCGACCCGTTCTCTTCGCTGCAGCGATGATCGCCGCCTGGCGATTCCACCTCACCAAGGAGCTAATTCTCACTCCGTGGCGTTCACCACTGCAAAATGGTGGAATGTTCATCCCAACTCTGTCCGTAAGGCAGAATCACTAAACAGTTTTAAAAAATTACTGAAGACGCATCTCTTTAACAAATACCTGTTGTAATATAAAAATAAATAAATAAATAAAAAGGGGGGGGGGGCGTGTGCCGCGGCATCGAATAACATTCAGGTTTGATGAATTTACAGTATAGTTGGTTTTCTTCATAGCTTCTGACTTGTGGTGTTCTCATTTGTAAGTCGCTTTGAAAAAAGCGTCTGCTAAATGACTAAATGTAAATAAAATTATATATATATATATATATATATATATATATATATATATATATATATAGTTTATAGATAGATAGATAGATAGATAGATAGATAGATAGATAGATAGATAGATAGATAGATAGATAGATAGATAGATAGATAGATAGATTACTGTTGTTGTTTCTCTTACAAAATGTTTCCTTTTTTATTTTATTAAAATAGTGCCTTAACTCCTGGTTAAAGTAGAAAATGTGAGGAGAGAATTTTAGGGAACTTTATATGCTTAGAAGTGATTTTTTTTAAGAAGAAAGCTTTTAATTCAGAAATACTGTACTGTTAGTAAATTAAGCAATGAATTTATTCATAATCTTCCACTTAATTTAACATTAAGGACGCAGGAGGTTTCCTATGCCCATCTAGGGGAGAACATTTCGGGTGCTGGACAGATACACTTAGGACAGGGCCCCAATCTATCACTGGACATACACTTACTCACAAATGCACAAGTGCCCACACACTGAAACATGACCCCCCCCCCCACTACCCTATTACAGGATAAAGCGAAAGATAATGGATGGATTTTTTATTCTTAAAGATAATGGATGGATGGAATTTTAAAATCATTAATGAGTCCAAAAACAGCCAAGAGTTATATAAAGTGGTCATTAAGAGTACATGTTCCCTGTAGAGTATTATGATACTCTGTTAAATATGAGACATTAGCAAAAGAATCTCAGCCTCTTATTTGATATGATACCTAAAAATACCTCAAGGAACCAAGGACAAAACATCAGGGCTACATATTTACTAAATAACAAGGCTTTGGTACTTTGGTAAATAATTGATAAGAGAAAAGAAATTACATTTCTATAGTTAGTGTTCCTTTATTTACAAAAAAATTGTCTTTTAGAAATGTAAATGACAAACCACACTCTGTCTTTCATCAGATGTTTTCATAATGTTGTTTAGAGTCTGAAGCTCTTATGTGGTTACCTACCACACCTAGAGAACTTTTGAAATATGTTACTATTAGCACTCATTGTCATATGGTGCAGTGTCCTTAAAATTACCAGCGATATTGTTAAATCCTGAAATGATGGGTAAAACAGGCATTTATTTTAGAATGAAAACTAACTGCTGTTATTATTCAGTCATTCACAATGCTTTCAAATATAGGTCATTTCTAATGATACAACATTTTCCTTTCAAATAAATTCACAATAATGATTTTCACACCCAAAACAACTACATACTTAGGCATAATTATTAAAACTACTGTAAGGCTAAAGTAACATTTAGCCATGTCATTTACCCTCAATTAGGCACACATTGTTTAAGACTTAAGCCCATTATCCCCAAAGCTACAATCGTCAGCTCTAGTATGAGCAGTGTTAGGCTTGCACTACAGATCTTAAAGATGCAGTGAGTAGGATTTGGTAAGTTCTATTAGCAAACAGAAGAAAGTATACAAAAGTATGTTTGTATTTTTGTATTCTGATGTTTTTTTTTTCTGGGTAACAATGACCCATGTATGTCTCCAGGGTTTAATATGAAATAATTCTGTATGGAGAGTGCTATTCTGGTCTACCTCTACAATTCAACCGGTACCTTAAGGTAATGCGCTTTGGGATGACTTTCTGTGGCGAAAAAGGCTCATTTATTCATTCATTCATACATGATGTTGTACTGTCATGTTTGTACTAAAGGCATATGTGATGCTTTAGTTCACAGGAAGACTCTGCCACCATCTTGTTCAGGGGAAATGATTCATGGCTTCTAGAGCATACCTTTAAATCCTACACAATGCACATTTTTCCTAATGTTATGGACTAGACCGCAGCTTTAAAAATAGTTTAGGGTGCATTATGAGCATCACCGATGGTACAGCTGTGAAGATGGGTACAAGTAGCCAAACGGTTGCCTTCCCAATAGCCAGCATCCTGCCCATCGTGGCAGCGGCACTTTGTGCAGGAATCCACCCATACAGTCTCTCCTCCGGGAATGATCTGGGTCCGAGAGGCATCCACATAGCAGTTAGGACCTAAGGGTCACAGGCAGACATTCTGTTAAACTTTCAAGTGACTATACTCAAATTTTACAATAACTATGTACAAATTGGCATAAAAGAGTTTGTTATGCAGAGCTGTCATTAATGAATAAATTAATTACATCCATCCATATATATGTCACTATTCTCTGTCTTAGACATTCTTATTCCTTTTGTTTTTTTTTATTGTGTTAATTCGGATTTATTAATAAATAAATAAATAAATAAATTATAAAAAAATTATTCACAATAACGCACAACATTGAGTCTTAGTGATTGTTTATGAAACGGGTAGTTGCCGTTCTTAAATCTGATTGGCTGAGCCATTTATCCTCGTTAATTGACGATAATGCACACCTCTGACTGCTACACATTTGTATGAATATGTGATATACAATACATTATCTTAAATCATAATATACAGAACAATATAAACTACGAGCCAATTTCCTGAGTTAGATGAGCACTAACCCTGATTTTTTTATAAGCCGTGTTGTAAAATTTGGCCACTAGATGGCAGAAACCGGAATTCTGTTACTTAGCAAATTGTGTTCACTCAAGTTTATGTAATATTATAAATAACTGAGGGCGGCACGGTGGCTTAGTGGTTAGCACGTTCGCCTCTCAGCACTAGGGATTCCCGGTTCGAATCCCCATCTGGGTGGAGTTTCCAAGTACTCCCCGTGTCCGTGTGGGTTTCCTCCAGGTTCTCTGGTTTCTTCCCACAGGATCATGGATCAAGTCAATTGATAGGTTGGCGCCCTGTCCTGGGTGTATCTGCCCGGCGCCCGAGACGTTCTCCCCTGTATGGGCATGGGGAATCCCACCGTTACCCTAATAGAGGATAAAGCGGAAGATAATGAATGAATGAATGTTTTACATGATTTATTCAAAATAATGTACACCCTCTCATGCTTTATTGCTTCATTCATTCTAAAAGTAAACCCTTTTACTCTGTCTGAAGAATACAGTGTGCGTTTGTAAGTTTCAAAAAAAATTTTAGATAAAGGGGGTTGGGAATTTCTCTAACGGCGCTCCGGCTCATTTGTGTAACAATGGGCACTAAATGGCACACTGCAGGGGAGCGGGGGATTTGCGCGCACACACGCACGACGAAAATTTTCGTGGTTCCAGGGAAACCAGCGTTAATAAAATGTTTACAAAAATACTATAATAAAAAAAATCATGAATCGATTCAGAAATTTATAAAGCATTTATTGGAAACAAAATTCTCCAAAAAGTGGTCTTCCACAATGTGATCTAGTGTGTTTTAACATAAATTTTGATCACTGATTAACTGGACACCCATTTTTATGACAGTCAAAAAATCTAGTGGCCATATTACAGAATACAGTTTATAAACAACAGCCGCAACAGGCTTAGTGCTCATCGACTTGTTGTTTGTAATTAATCTGTATTTCCATTTATAGGACATGATTTTAAATAATCCAGCAATTTTATTTTTGACCAGAAACAACACAGGCATCTCCCAGGAGATAATACAATTATGTACAAGAGGCATCATTGTGGATAAAAATATTTCTCAGCTTTTATTCACATTTGAACAAATACCATTCCAAATAGTCCAAGCTGTTTTTAACCATTAAGAATTAGCCTGATTCATTGGTAACAGCTGTTTTAATCAACTCAACAGGTGAAAAACAGCAGCTCTCTGCAGTTGGTTTGTGGACAGTCATGGCTAAGACAAAGGAGCTCACTAAGGACCTGTGGCTGTGCATTGTGGCCGCTCACAAGTCAGCAAAAGGCTATAAGGCCATATCAAAATGTTTTCAAGTTCCAAGGGCTACAGTGCAAAGTATTATCAAAAAATACAAGAAGTTCCGCACTGTGGAAAATTTCAGAAGATGTGGTCGGAAGCCAAAAATGACACCTGTGCTGGCCAGGAGGATAGTGAGAGAGGTGAAGAAAAATCCAAGGATCACCAAGGGAATTCTGGTGAAGCTGGGATCTGCTGTTGGCAACATCTCAAGGCAGACAGTCCAACGAACACTGCAGACTGCTTGGTTTATCGCCAATAAAGGCTTTTCTATTAATTATTGAGAAGGGTATGAATAATTTTGGACATGCCACTTTTTGTTCAAATGTGAATAAAAGCTGAGAAATATTTTTTAATACAATAATGCCTCTTGTACATTATCGTATTATCTCCTGGGAGATGCCTGTGTCGTTTCCAGTCAAAAATAAAATTGCTGGTTGAATAAAAGTAAATTTAAGTCAAAATTTGCCAGGGGTATGAATAATTTCGGGCTTGACTGTGTATATATATGTATGCGTATTCTTAAAAAGAAAGGTACATTATGATGTTGTAGAGGTGAAAAGAGTGTCTGATAGAATGTCATTATAAGTGCATTTGCTCCACAATTAGTTTGTGAAATGGAGGAGAAAGAGGAGTCCAGGAGTGAATTAAATGAAGTAGCCAAAAGGAGACTTGAGATTGAATCTGACTTTAATAGGCATTTTGGTGAAGGGAATAGAGGTGATGAGGAGGTGTTAGGTCGATACAGTGTTAAGGACAGAAGCATGGAAGGACAGTTGGTGGTGCAAAAAGGATGGAAATGATGAACACGTAAGATGTATTAGAGTGGAGGACGGGGCACACAGGTGGATTATATTCTGTACAGGAGACCTAAAAGAATCTAAAAGAGATTGGAGACTGAAAGGTGGTGCCAGGTGAGAACGTATTTTGACACTATGTGATATTGGCTTGTGGGATATCTCGATATATAGTGGTGATTAAGAGAAAGGGAGTGAGAGCAGGGATACCAATGACACCAATGAAAAGAAAAAGACTGGTGTGAAATTCTGAAAATATTTAAGACAGGAACTGTATTGAGACCTCAAGAAAGATAAAGTAATTAATAGTACGCTGCCAATCTAGCATACGCCGAGGGAACGGTTGCTAATAACACGGGGTCTCCGTGGTATGCCAAAAAGACATTCCCCATGCCCATCCATCCAGAGGAGAACATTTCAGGTGCCGAGCAGACACACCCAGGACCGGGCACCAATCTATTGTTGGGCACACACTCACACATACACACACACACAATCGTACACTATATCTAGCAATTTAGAACATTCAATTTATCTTGAATCCATGTTTTTGGACAGTAAAACCGGAGAACCTGGAGAAAATGGGGAGAACATGGAAACTCCACCCATATTGGGATTCAAACCTGGATCCCCAACACATAGTGCAACATTTCCTCTGCTATTTTACCAACTCCAAACACGAAGACATGTGCAGAAGTCTGTTATTGTTTTTATAAACTAAAGAGAACTGTTTTAATGTTCCATTGTGTTAAGGAAAGCATGAGTTTTGTCCCTGCTTTTTGTTGTTCACTTGTCACACTATGATTTGCCATTCAAAAAAACACTCATTCATTAATTCATTATCTTCCACTCTATCCTCTACTAGGGTCGCGGGGGGTTCCCCATGCCTAAGCCACCGTGCCGCCCCGTACATTTCCAATTGCAAGATGACCCAGTAAAGCCTCTGTGACAGATGTCTTGCTTTCTAATATTATTAGGTGATGAAGAAATCTACTTTTTCTTCTGCACACAGTACAAAAAGTGTATATACTATAGAACCACTCAGACTCCACTCAGAGTTTCCACTATTTTGTGAAGGCTTTTTTTTTTGTGTGTGTGTCTGTGGAATTTTATGCCCGCTGAATCAGAAGAGCATTTGTGGATTCAGACAATGATGTCAGACCTGACTTGCAATCTCTGTTCTAGTTCATCCCAAAGGCATTGGATGGGATTGAGTTCGGGGCTCTGTTTGGACCAGTCAATTTCTTCCATATCATATTTACCCATCCATGCCTTAAGGGGCTTTGCTTTGTGCACTGGGGTACAATCATTCTGCAACAGAAAAAAGGTCTTATCCAAACCGTTCCCATTAAGTTGGAAGCATACAGTTGTCCAAAATGCTGTGGCAAGCACTTTTGGAGGGCGCGGTAGCTCAATGGTTAGGGCATTGGGCTATTAATCTGAAGGTTGGGGGTTCAAATCCCAGGTCCACTGCAATTACCAATGTGGGTCCTTGAGCAAGGCCCTTAACCCTCATTGCTCCAGAGATGTTGAGATTAACCCTGTGTTCACCTTGTAAGTCGCTTTGGATAAAAGTGTCTGCAAAATTACCAAATGTAAAGGTAATGTTTTAAGCCATCTGTTTAGAATAGCGGCGGCACGGTGGCTTAGTGGTTAGCACGTTCGCCTCTCAGCGCTGGGGATTCCCGGTTCGAATCCCCATCTGGGTGGAGTTTCCATGTTCTCCCCGTGTTTGCGTGGGTTTCCTCCGGGTTCTCCGGTTTCCTCCCACAGTCCAAAAACATGGATCAAGTTAATTGAATTCTCAAAATTGCCCCATATAGAGTGTGTCTGTGTGAGTGAGTGTGTGCCCAGCGATGGATTGGCGCCCCCCCCCCCCCCCCCCCCCCCCCCCCCCCCCCCCCCCCCCCCCCCCCCCCCCCCCCCCCCCCCCCCCCCCCCCCCCCCCCCCCCCCCCCCCCCCCCCCCCCTGTCTGAGACGTTCTCCCCTGGATGGGCATGGGGAACCCCACCGCGACCCTAATAGAGGATAAGCGGGAGATAATGAATGAATGAATGAATGTTTAGAATAGCTTTAAACCTGTAACTGCTATTTTTAATATTCTGTTATGGCATTTTAATTTAGCGCTTCTTTTTGTCTTTGAAATTGCATTATTGTTGTCTATGTTTAATGTGTTTTTATCTATTTCATTAATGCTATATTGTTTTAATTCTTTAATTGCGGCACGGTGGCTTAGTAGTTAGCACGTTCTCCTCTCAGCGCTAGGTATTCCTGGTTTCCTGGTCCTCTCAGCGCTAGGTTCCTGGAGTTTCCATGTTCTCCCCGTGTCCACGTGGCTTTACTCCGGGTTCTGTGGTTTCCTCCCACAGTCCAAAAACATGGGTCAAGGTCAAGTGAATTCTCCAAATTGTCCATTTTATTAAACACCTATTGTCGAAGTAAACAAAAACTAAAATAAAGTGGGGGGGGGGGTCAGGTTTGATAATTCTACAGTGTAGCTGGTTTTCTTCATAAATACTGACCATTTAAAAGTTGTTCTGGATAAAGGTGTCTGCTAAATGACTAAATGTAGTGTAAATGTATGTTTGTGTGTGTGAGTGTGCCCAGCGATAGACGCCCTGTCCTAGGTGTGCGCGTGGGTTTCTTCCGGGTTCTTCGGTTTACTCCCAGTCCAAAAACATGGATCAAGATCATTTGAATTCTCAATATTATCCTATATAAAGTGTGTTTGTATGTGTGTTTGAGTGAGTGAGTGTGTACTCAGTGATAGATTTGCACCCTGTCCTGGTTGTATTCACAAAAATGAATACAACAATTTGTGCTGTTTTTTTTTTTTGTTTTTTTTGAGGAAGTCAGAACTGATGTCTCCAACATGTCTGTTTTGCAGCGCACAGCTTTTCAGAAGTAGCTTTCATAAAGCGTTATGATTGCTGGTTATACACGTGACGTTTACGATTAAAAAACTCAAGCGGCTTATCAGCGTGATTGGGGTGTAATGTTTTTAAGTGACGCCTTTATCTATTTGGCTTCACGCCGTCCGCTGCCAACATTTTAAGACACAGAAGACACACCGGTCTTTCGTCGTCTCCCACCTCAGTTACAGTGAAGTTACAGTAACAGTGAAGCCAGGCGCTACATACACTTCCACATTTAGTTTTCGGTTGACTTTTGTTGCTCTCATTATCTCCGTTTCTCTCCGCCTTTCTCTCCTCATCCCTGTTAAATATTTTTCTGTGTTGTCCCTTGAGGGTTTGTTCAGTACACTTAATATCACTTGCTCTGTGATATCTTGTTATGCGCCCCCCCAGCCACCGCACTGCGCCACCCCAGCCACCGTACTGCCCCACTATTTGAAAAGCACTGAGCTACAGGGAAGCTAATCGAGAGAAATGAGTAATGGAGTGACATGAGTTTGCTTGGGCTGGTTGAATATAAGTCGGCCTGCAGAGTTTTGAATTATCGCAGACTCTCAAACTGTAAATTGCGTTTGAAATAGTGCTTGAAGCTTACCATCTTTGCACTCCGGGCAACACTTCCCTGCATGAAAGACCGGATTTACACATGATGGGGGAGCGCAGTCGGCTACCAGGCAGTTGGCAATGCCGTCACTGTCGCAAGTGCACTGCTCACATTCTGATGGCTGAGGGGAAAAATTAGAAAATGTTTTCATTTTGAATTTTGAAATAAAACACTGAAGTTACAAAGCATGCATTGCCCTAGAATGTAAAAACTAAGTGGACTGGCTATACTCTGGCTAATACTCTGTATTTAAGGGCGGCACAGTGGCTTAGTGGTTAGCACGTTCGCCTCTCAGCACTAGGGATTCCCGGTTCGAATGGGTGGAGTTTCCATGTTCTCCCCGTGTCCGCGTGGGTTTTCTCCGGGTTCTCCGGTTTCCTCCCACAGTCCTCCCATGGATCAAGGTCAAGTGAATTCTCCAAAATTGCCCCTTATAGAGTGTGTCTGTGTGAGTGGGTGTGTGCCCAGTGATAGATTGGCACCCTGTCCTGAGTGTATCTGCCCAGCGCCCGAGACGCTTCTCTAAATGGGCATGGGGAACCCCCCGCAACCCTAGTAAAGGATAAAGTGGAAAATGATGGATGGCTGGATGGATACTTTGTATTTAAACTACCAATTGTGCAATAAGATAAAGGTAACATAAAGGTACAGTGACTGTAATACCAATTTTATACTAAAACAGTTAACAAACATGCATCTAATACTTTAATCACTTCTTCATCATGGCTTATAAAAATCTCATATCATCTTCAGATGCTTCTTAGAAAAATAGGCATTTTTAAAATGACAGTTTCAACTCAACTTTAGCTTTCAAAAACTACTGTACTCTGTAAATATGTATGTACTCGAAAATATGTTTTTATCCTCCAGATTAAGATAAATATCTGTAAAGGTACACCCAGACATTGATCCGTTTATAAATGCCAGTGGTCCCACCTGAGGGTTTGATGGAATGTGCTGGCAGAAAAGCACACCAGCTGTGAAAGAGAGGCTACCTAATTTGTTTAGCCCCTTAGGCTTGTTTTAATCCTTTTAGTAACAATAATAACTAAATATAGAACACCGCTGGTCATGCCAAAGATGAAGCTTGCAAACAAAACATGCAAACCCTCAAGATTTATCCTAGTCAATTTCCTCTTGCTGATAGAAGAAACAGATATATTTCAGATATATACCAGGCCGTGGTAGCTCAGTGGTTAGGGTATTGGTCTATAGGTCGTGGGTTCAAATGTATAAGTGAGTTTTTGCCCAGCGATGGATTTGCGCCCTGTCCTGGGTGTATCTGCCCAGCGCCCAAAACATTCCCCACTGGATGGGTATGGAGAACCCCCCCCCGCAACTCTTGTCTCTAGTCTAGTATTAAGCGGAAGATAATGAGATTGGATGAAAATTTTATAATAAAATAATATTTAATTAATATATATTCATTCATTAATTATCTTCATCTTAATCCTCTGTTAGGATTACGGGGGTGGGGTGGTTTCCCATCTCCAGCTCTTAATGAGTGGTACAGAATAACCAACTCTTTGGATTTTAATCTTTATAGGGTGTTTTGAATGGAACTGGCTTGCTAACAGTATTAAAAATATTACAATTTTTGAAATATATATATATTTTTAGGATTAAAAATTACCTTCTTTAGATCAGAAAATCTGAAATATTGTTTCTACTGCATGGCTAAAAGAGGCAAAAATAAACAGTATTCATACACAAAATCTCAACCACATGGTGGCAGTAAAGGCTACAAAATAAGTGTTTATTTTAAGATTTTTTTTTCCTTTTTACAAATTTGCAAATAGGAGTTTATTTGATCTGAAGAAAACTTCACAGGTAAACAATATATTTTAAAACATATGCCTTGGAAAGCACTTGGACCATAAATACTGTCATACTGTAGATTTTATAAATGTATCCCCTGGTTCCATCTGGTTCAGCTTAATGCATCGAGCATAATTTGCTGGTCTTTTAGCTGTAAGTATGGTGTAAACATGGTCATGGTGTATGGTGGACGTGGTGAATTGCACGCTATGGGGAATAACAGACCCAATAATATAAGACATCTCAAACATCTCAAAGAAAGTAAAGGTATAATAAAGGTACAGCACTCAGACTCAGTAAAACCCTTTAAACCACAGCTGCTTTTGCGTGTCTAGGCCACAGCAACACAGGCATCAGTGTATTGACCCAATACTAGGCATGTAGTGACATCAGCCTAAAGAACCTTGGTGCTGGAAACACACTTACTCTCACAAACAAATATTGGAGCATTTTAAGCAATTTGGAGCATTTAATTGACCTTGAATCCATGTTTTTGGACAAAGAATCTGAAGGAAACACACAGACACAGGAAGAACATGGAACCTTGATCCCTAGCGTTGAGAGGCAAACCACTAAGCCACCGTGCCACCCTGTCCTACATTACTAATTTCAAAACTGGTATTCTTAGGTAATGGACTGTAAAAGATTTCCTAATCTGAGGATTAATTTGTAATACATCATTTTAACCATGGGCAGCACAGTGTCTTAGTGGCTTAGCACATAACCTCTCAGCGCCCAGGATTCCGGGTTCAAATCCCAATCTGGATGGAGTTTCCATGTTCTCCCCGTGTCCACGTGCGTTGCCTCTGGGTTCTCCGGGTTCATTCCACAGTCCAAAAATATTAATAAAGGTTCCAATTGCCCCATATAGAGTGTGTTTATGTGAGTGAGTGTGTGCCCAGCGATAGATTGGCGCCCTGCCCTGGGTGTATCTGCCCAGCGCCCGAAACGTTCTCCTCTGGATGGGCATGGGGAACCATAGTAGAGTATTAAGTGGAAGATAATGAATGGATGGCTGTTTTAACCATTGTAACCACAGGAAAATATGTGGTGCAGGTGCATGCGAACCTGATGCCAATAAATAATCCAGCACCAAGGGTCTTTAGGCTGATGTCACTACATGTCTAGTATTGGGTCATTACACTGATGCCTGTGTTGCTGTGGCCTGGACATGCAAAAGCAGCTGGGGTTTAAAAGGTTTTTCTGAGTCTGAGCCCAGTCACTAGTCACTGGATGTTTCTTTTTTAATTATACCTTTACCTTCTTTGAGGTGTTCAGTCTTATATGATTGGGTCTGTTGTCCCTATAGCATGCAATTTACCACATCCACCATGACCATGTTTACACTATATTTACAGATGAAAGACCAGCAAATTATGCTTGATGCATTAAGCTGAACCAGAGGGAACTAAGGGATGTGATTATGGAATCTATGACAGAGTAGGACTTGTCCAGCACGTTTTATACACATTGTAATTAAGTCATATGTCAAATTTATGCAAAAATAAAGAAACTTCTACTAATGCTTTACAAAGCTTCAAGCATCACAATAGATTAAATGATGCCATGAGGCGGCAGTAATGACCTCAGAGCTCTTTCATCATCATTTGCTCACCAGCTGGATCCTTCACGGGGCAATAATGATTTAACTCGATTTAATTTAGTCTTACAATGTACTTAATCTCTATTACACTAAACAGCCATATAGTCCACCTCATTTTTGTCAAACTCTGAGTTTTTTTGTTCGCATAGCAAAAACATTATGCTGGCTTGGCTTTAATACAACTTCAGACATTACTACAATTGTACTGTATTGTACAACTCCAATTCCCAAAAAGTTGGCACGCTGTATAAAATGTGAAGGTGTATGGTGTGTTGATTCATTCATTCATTCATTATCTTCCGCTTATCCATTAGGGTCGCGGTGGGGTTCCCCATGCCCATCCAGGGGTTCCCCATGCCCATCCAGGGGAGAATTAGGAGAACGTCTCGGGCGCTGGGCAGATAGACCCAGGACAGGGCGCCAATCCATCGCTGGGCACACACTCACTCACACAGACACACTCTAAACGGGGCAATTTTTGAGAATTCAATTAACTTGATCCATGTTTTTGGACTGTGGGAGGAAACCGGAGAACCCGGAGGAAACCCACGCAGACACGGGGAGAACATGGAAACTCCACCCAGATGGGGATTCGAACCGGGAATCCCTAGCGCTCCCCCCCCCCCCCCCCCCCCCCCCCCCCCCCCCCCCCCCCCCCCCCCCCCCCCCCCCCCCCCCCCCCCCCCCCCCCCCCCCCCCCCCCCCCCCCCCCCCCGCTGTGTTGATGTGTTCTATATTTACCTTTCTTATTTTCCGTCAACTTTTTTTTGCACAAAGGATAGCTCATCCATTGTTTTGTGTTCAAAGACATAAAAAAAATCATGTCATCTGACAAACCAAGCCAAATCAATTTATATATAATTATAGTAGAAATTCAGGTCATCACTCAAGACTTAATATTTGTTTTGGTCTTTTTAGTTTTTTTTTTTTTAATTGGCAGTTTGTGTTTAAGAAATTAACCCACGTAATTACAAAGCGGAGGATAATAAAAGAGTGAATGAATGACTGTAAAAGCAGTTCGATTTAAGCCCAACCAATTTAAAAGTTGTTTTTTTTGTTTGTTTTCTGACACTAAACTGAATATCTTTGGCATGTAGACAACAAAAACATTGGAAGAAGCCAATTTGGGCTTTGTTTTGTCATTTTTTGTTGACCAGAATTTAGTTGACAATCACTACTATTTTAAATGCGGTTGTAGTGTTAACTTTGATCAGTGGGAGGAATAATGTCCACATGGAATTGGATACAAGCTATCGAAATGAGTGTGAATTCAAGAAGTTAGGTGTGTGTGTGAGTCTGTCTGTCTGCCTAAGTGAGGGAGTGTGTGTCCATTGATAGATTGGCCCCATGTCTGTTATTTTCTGAATGGGCATAGGGACAACCTCTAATGAAATGAATGAAAAATGAAATGCATAATGAAACCTCCCACGACTCAGGTAAAGTATTAAGCGGAAGATAATGAAAGAATGAATTAATTAATTAATGAATGAATGACTATAAAAGCAATTCAATTAAAGCCCATCCCATTTAAAAGGGTTTTTTATTTGTTTGGCTTCTGACACTAAACTGAATATCTTTATTCAGAAATGATATCCATGTAGGAGGGAGGGCGGCACGGTGGCTTAGTGGTTAGCATGTTCGCCTCTCAGCGCTAGGGATTCCTGGTTCGAATCCACATCTGGGTGGAGTTTCCATGTTCTCCCCGTGTCGGCATGGGTATCCTCCGGGATCTCCGGTTTCCTCCCACAGTCCAAAAACATGGTCAAGTCAATTGAGTTCTCCAAATTGCCCCATATAGAGTGTGTATGTGTGCGTGTGAGTGAGTGTGTGCCCAGCGATAGATTGGTGCCCTGTCCTTGGTGCATCTGCTCAGCGCTAAAAACGTTCTCCTCTGGACCCTAATTTAGGATACTGCGGAAGATAATGGATGGATGGAAAGTCCACGTAGAATTGGAATACAAAAGTGTGCGTGTGTGAGTGTGTGTGTTTTTCTAAGTGAGGGAGTGTGTATCCATTGATAGATTGGCACTATGTTCATTCTTCCCTCGATGGGTATAATGACCCCCCCCTCCACACACACACACACACACACACACACACACACACACACACACACCCACAGAAGAAAATGAATGAATGAATGAATGAATAAATGTAAAAGCAATTCAATTAAAGCCCATCACATTTAAAAGTTTTTGTTAGTTTTTAGACACGAAACCTAACAAAAGTGTGTATATACATATGTATGTGTCTATGTCTGTGTGTGTGTATGTCTCTGTGTGTAAGTGTATATGTCTGTTTGTGTGTGTGTGTGTGTGTGTGTGTGTGTGTATGTCTCTGTATGTGTTTGTGTGTGGTTGTGTATGTATGGTGTGTGAATGTCTGTGTGTGTATGTCTGTGTCTCTGTTTGTGTGTGTGTGTGTGTGTGTGTGTGTGTGTATAGTAAGGTACTACATTAGAGTGCTCTCACCTGGAATTGCTGGCCGAGCTCATAGACGTGTCCTCGGTGCTCGCAGCCCACTCTCTCGCAGCGTGGACAACAGTCACTCGGGTAGTGGCTCACGTGGATGCAGGCGGCGGGCAGTGTAGTGCACTCGGTCCGAGCGCACACAGCTCCCTCGGAAGTGCACTCGCATTGTGTACAGTGCTCGGAGTCCAGGTAATACCACTCCCCCACGTAGTACAACGCGCCGTTAGCTCTACAAGTGCCGTCCTGCAGCGCCGAGCCCGCCGGCACAGAGCACACCGAGCCCGCCGCCACACAGAGCAGAACAGCCGTCCTCAAGCACGCCATGTCTCCTGACTTCTAACAGCTACACCAACACCCCACCGGGTTCTAGAGCCGCCCTGCTCTGTACTCAGAGCTCTTTCCCTTTTTTTTTACGCCTCTCGGATTAGGTTTCCATTTACACGTGATCGCCAGGGCTGGTCTGGGACATTTTTGGCTAAAACCGTTCATCCATCCATTGTCTTCCACTTAATCCTCTACTAGGGTCAGAGGGGGGTTCCCCATGCCCATCCAGTGGAGACCGCTGGGCAGATACACCCAGGACAGGGTGCCAGTTTATCGTGGGGCACAAACACACTCAATATGGGGCAATTTTGGAGAATTAAATTTACCTTGATCCATGTTTGGATCTGTGGAGGGAACCAGAGAATCTGGAGGAAACCCATGCAGACATTGGGAGAACATGGAAACTCCACCCAGATTGGGATTTGAACCGGGAATCCTTTGTGCTGAAAAGCATACCCAAAAAAATAATTATTTCATTTATTTATTTAAATAACAGGGACAATATACATTAATCAACATCATTTGTTATTTTTGTCAGTGTGCCATATTTAGCTATCCATCCATCCATCCATCCATTATCTTTCACTTAATCCTCCACTAGGGTCACAGGGGTGTTCCCCATACGCATCCAGGGGATAATGTTTTGGGCGCTGGGCAGGTACACCCAGGAGAGGGTGCCAGTTTATTGCTGGGCACACACTCACACATGGACTATATGGAGCAAATTGGAGCATTCGATTTACCTTGAGCCATGTTTGGATCTATGGGAGGAAACCCATGCAGACATTGGGAGAACATGGAAACTCCATCCAGATTGGGATTCGAACCAGGAATCCCTAGTGCTGAAAGGCGAACGTGCTAACCACTAGTTGTCTGCACAACCGACAATTTATTTCATTTATTTATTTAAATAACAGGGACAATATACATTAAGAAAACATCATTTGTTAATAATGTCAATGTGCCACATTTAGGCAAATGGCTCATTTTCATCTGCAGTCACTGGGCAGGTTGATGTTATAAGAAAAGAAAAGAAAAAAAAGAAAAAAAAGCCAATAAATTAAGAAAACAATTCCATTGAACACAGTAAAACTGATTAAAGACATGCACACGTTACACATAGCCAACTCTAATTATTGTTGTATTGTAATCAGTATGGTTTCATTTTTTTTTACAATAACACTTGTGCAATATAAATCCAGTCCATATGTGCAATACTTTGTTGTAGTGCAATCTTCTTTTTTTTTTTTTTTTTTTTTTTTTTTGTATTGTGCAATTCAGGGAAAATATTGTGCAAATATGGTTTACATAGTGGTTTTTAAAGTCGTTGTTGTTTTATTTTATACATACTTATTTCATTTCTTATTATACTTATAAATTACTTGGTGCCCTTTCATATGTATAGTGCATTTTTGATATATATAGGCACTGTGGCTTACTGGTTATCATGTTCGCCTTTCAGTGCACTGGGGATTCCAGCTTTAAATCCTGCAGAGTTTCCATGTTCTCCCCGAGTTCTTCGGTTTCCTCCCACAGTCCAAAAACATGGATTCAAAGTAAATTGAATGTGCTAAATTGCCCCATATAGTGTTTGTCTGTGTGAATGAGTGTGCCCAGTGATAGATTGGTGTCCTTTTGATAGGATAAATTGGCGTCCGATTGACAGGATAGGACAGGACTGTATAGACAGGGCATCAATCATATCGCTAGGCACACACTCATTCACACAAATGCACACTATATGGGGCAATTTAGAGCATTAAATTGGATTCATGTTTTGGATTGTAGGAAACTGAAGAACCTCGATCATCATGTGCCAAAATGTGATACATTAGGAAAATAGGTGGTAAAAAACAACCCACTCTCAAACTATGCTTTAATAAGCACAGGATGAGGGCCCGAAAAAAAAAAAAACTTTTAGCACACACAAGCAAATAAAGAGATAAACTCAAATGAGATTACAAATAAACTGTTTTCTAGGTTTATAAATTATTTACTGTCCACAAAGTATGATGGAACGTTCCCAACAACTTTGGAATGTTGAGAGTGGAAGTCATCGTAGCAATAAAACTGAAGGAAATAGAATCTTAGCTTAGTTGTGTTGAGATGAAGCACCAGTCAAGTATCAAAATGCTCCTGCAAATTGTCGAAAGATAATTTATGATGCCACATAAAAGTTCAGGTAAAAGAAAAGTGTCTTAACACTGAAGTTACTTCACGTTGTACCAACCTAATGCCAGATCAGTGCAAAATGACAGTCAGACACAGCAATAATAACATTTATTGAAGAAGAGCTGATGGTCTAATGCAAAACAATTAATAATTTTTAATTCAGCCTGAGGGCAGCACAGTGGCTTAGTGGTTAGCATGTTCACCTCTTAACACTAGGGATTCCTAGTTCCTAGTTCACAATCCGGGTGGAGTCTTGTTCTCCCGTGTCCGTGTATGTTTCCTCCGGGTTCTCCGGTTTCCACCCACAGTACAAAAACATGGATTTAAGGTATATTGAATGCTTTTAATTGCCCCATATAGTGTGTGTTTGTGTGTGGCTGTGTGAGTGAGTGTGCCCAGGGAGAGAGTGGCACCCTGTCCTGGGTGTATCTGATCAGTGCCCGAAACATTCTCCGCTGGATGGGAAAGGGGAAGCCCCCCGTCCCCGTCCCACGCAACCCTAGTAGAGGATACAGCGATAGATATAATAAATAAGACAAGATAATAAATGAATTAATTCAGAATGAAGAACACACTTGACCACATGATGCCATTTTCACAAACACATATATCACATAAAACACACAAAATCATATTTATTTCATCATAAACATAAGACATGTGATATCTGACATATTATTTATGATTAATATGTAAACTCATATTGAACTAAACTTATAAACCTATGTTCAATTATTTATAGACAGACAGACAGACAGACAGACAGATAGATAGATAGATAGATAGATAGATAGATAGATAGATAGATAGATAGATAGATAGATAGATAGATAGATAGATAGATAGATAGTTGGATTTGGATTTAGATTTGGAAGTTGGTTTATTTATTCACAGGCTCGAATATTCAATAAAATTAGTATAAATATTAAAGAATCGAAAAAAATCGAATGTAATTATAAATTACGTTTATTTTGAACCCGTTTTTGAATTCGTTGCGGTCCAGATCCTGACCAATGTGTTCTCGTTTGAAGTTTGTAGTCTCGCGAGAATCGCGCTCAGTAACGCACTGTTTACATTAGTTACGGAGAGCAGCGAGAGGTGAGAATTGAATTTGTTTGTTATATTCTTAAACATTCACAAACTGTAGCGTTTTTTATAGTCATATGCTTTTCTATAAGTCATCAGTTGTTGGTTTATTAGACCAGTTTAATTTAAAACGAAAAAAGACTGGTGCAAAAATTATATATGATATAATGTATGATATGATATATATATATGCTGTTAGGTTTTTATAATACTTTTAAGTAATTTAGTAAAAGTTAAAATGTAAAGTAAAACTCATGGTGAGTTCAATAGCCCGTCCAGGGGAGAACGTTTCGGGCGCTGGGCAGATACACTCAGGACAGGGCACCAATCTATCCCTGGGCACACACTCACTCACACAGACACACTCTATATGGGGCATTCAATTCATCTTGATCCATGTTTTTGGCCTGTGGGACATGGGGAGAACATGGAAATTCCACCGGGATTCAAACTGGGAATCCCTAGCGCTGAGAGGTGAATTTGCTAACCACTAAGCCACCCTTATATATATGACTAACCTATATATATATATGGCTGTGTGCTTTATGATGCTGGTTAGGTGTAGCTAATGGAGCCACAGAATGTATGGAGCCTGATAAAGGAATATGTTCCTGAATCCGAACTTCCAGAGATCAGAACAATACTGGGGGATCAACTCGTTGACATGCACAGTGAGATGAATGCCGAGGTGAGACACACACACACACACACACACACACACACACACACACACACACACACACACACACACACCCCCCCCCCCCCCCCCCCCCCCCCCCCCCCCCCCCCCCCCCCCCCCCCCCCCCCCCCCCCCCCCCCCCCCCCCCCCCCCCCCCCCCCCCCCCCCCCCCCCCACAATCAGTTTGCCTCTCAGCATTGGGGATCCAAGTTTGAATCCCTGTCTGGGAGGAGTTTCCATGTTCCATGTCCGTGTGGGTTTCCTCTGGGTTCCCTGGTTTCCTCCCACAGTCAAAAAACATGGATTCAAGGTAAATTGAATACTTCAAATTGCCCCATATAGTGTGTACATGCATACATGTGTGTGTGTGTGTGTGTGAGTGAGTGTGCCAATATGCAGCCAATACTTTTGGTCTTAAATACTTTGTGTTTTGTATATAGATGTGGTGTGTCAGGCTTCTTATAACTCAGTTAAGTCATAGTTTTTGGGTCCTGTGGATTAAAAGTGCACTGTTTAGAATTTAGGTCGAAATAGAATTGATTAGGGATATTAATTTGGCCTATTGGATGGAATTCTTGGGAAAATATATGTGCTGAAAAAATGTAAATCAGAAATGTGGAGCTATATTATAACCTGAATCTAACAAACATAAAAAAAAACAAATTCAAACCTGTATGGGGCTTATATAGAAATGCCGACTTAATTTATTGATATATAAATATTTATTCATTCATTATCTTCCGCTTTATCCTATATTAGGGTTGCAGGGGGGGGTTCCCCATGCCCATCCAGGGGAGAATGTTTCGGACCCTGGGCAGATACACCCAGGACAGGGCGCCAATCTATCCTTGGGCACACATACACACAGACACGAACACAAACACACTCTATATGGGGAAATTTGGAGAACTCAATTGACTTGATCCATGTTTTTGGACTGTGGGAGGAAACCAGAGAACCCGGAGGAAACCCACGCGGACACAGGGAGAACATGGAAACTCCACCCAGATTCGAACCAGGAATCCCTAGTGCTGAGAGGCGAACGTGCTAACCACTAAGCCACCGTGCCGCCCGATATATAAATATTTTTTATAAAAATACTTACATAATGAGTAATTTTACTTAATAATTTTATGTTCCCCTGAAGATTATGTATATGTATAATGGTCAGAAGATATTATTTATATTTGTATTAGTAGTAATGGTATTAACTGTGTTATAATTAGCATTCATTTTATTATTGTGCAAAGCATTCCCCTTAATTTTTTGCTCCATTTACTTTGCTTACTTAGGTGCAGTTGTGGGAAAATATCTTATCTGAGGTTCATAATGAAAAAGCAAAGGTGCTCCGCTACTCTCTGGCTGATCCTCCAGCTGTTAAGGAACTGCTACGTGCTGAAATCCAGCTGCTGTTGCTCGCATTAAGTAACAAGGTGGCTAAATTAGGAAGGTGAGAAAAAGTAAACTTAGTTTTGAAGTTTTGACTTTGTTATTATTTTTATTATTATTAACTTGATTTGCTTTGTTATCTGTATTTCCTTACATATATTGTTAAGGGTCTCGGCATGCGACATAATATGCGCATGCCAGGCCCAACCACATTGGACAGAACCACAAGAGACAAATAAAAGTTTAAAAGGTTTCTGGGCAGCAATAACACTAAAGGACACCAGGGTGATTAAACACACCACCACCACAGCAGTATATTTGGAGTGCTAAGAATCATCTACCACCCAAATATCTGTTTTGTTATGGTGCTGGGAGTCATGAATATTAGAATACAGAATAAAGGGAACTAACAAGGTATGTATGGAAACAGATGGTCTACAGTCTGTAATGGTAGAACAACAACATACATTGGGCGGCATGGTGGCTTAGTGGTTAGCACATTGGCCTCTCAACGCTAGTTCTCCAGTTTCGTCCCAAAAACATGGATCAAGGTCAATTGATTTCTCCAAATTGCCCCATATAGAGTGTGTCTGTGTGAGTGCACAGGGCACTGTATCTGCCCAGGGCCCAAAACTTTCTCCCCTGGATGGGCATGGGGAACCTCCCCCGCGACCCTAGTAGCGGGTAAAGCGGAAAATAATGGCTGGATGGAACAATATACATTTCCATACATTCCTTGTTAGTCCACATGCCCATGCAGGGGAGAACGTTTCAGGCGCTGGGCAAATACACCCAGGACAGGGCGCCAATCCGTCACTGAGCACACACTCACACACACACACACACACACACACACACACACACACACAGACACACACAGACACACACAGACACACACACAGACACAAACACACTCTATATGGGGCAATTTGGAGAATTCAATTGACTTAATCCATGTTTTTGGACTGTGGGAGGAAACAAGAGAACATGTAGGAAAACCACTCGGACATGGGGAGAACATGGAAACTCCACCCAGATTGGGAATCGAACCAGGAATTCCTAGTGCTGAGAGGAGAACATGCTAACCACTAAGCCACCATGGCTTAGAATCATCTACCACACAAATAATATCTGTTTTGTTATTGTGCTAGGAGTCATGAATATTAGAGTACAGATTAAAGGGGACTAACAAGGTATGTATGAAAACAGATGGTCTATAATCTGTAATGGTAGAACAACAATATAAATAAATATAAATTGTTGTTCTACCATTACAGATTGTAGACCATCTGTTTTCATACATACCTTGTTAGCATAGCAAACTTTAATTTTTACAGAGGAATAAAGAAATGATTATTTATTTATATGAATTGTTTTTGACACCACATGCATTTAATGGACAGAACCTGGACTTCTATTAAACTAAAGATTTTGAAGTCCTGCTAGGATTTTACTGCAAAAATCATTAAGAACATTCAGACACTTGATCATTACACTTGATCATATCTTTCATACATACCTTACAAATGTATATGGATTGCAGAACAGATACAAGTTCCACAATGTACAAACAAGACAATGTTCCTAATCAATGAGCCAGTGAGTGTATTTTTTGCTGCTAAAACATATAATAATGCCTGCTTGCATCTAAATTGTCATGGTTATTATGAGGGAAACATTTTATTCTTTAAATACTATGAGAAACTTAATTATGGAATTACTTTATTGTTCATTTTCTAAATGAGACGTTCACTTTCTGCACAAGTTAATGTTCTGATAAATGTGTTGACACTAGAGCAATCCACAAAATAGAAGTAAGAGGTAAGGAAACCATTTTGTTAACGCTAACAAAGGTCCTAAAGAGTTAAAGCAAGTTTTAAATCATTCCATAACAAGGATCACAATAAAAGAGCAACAGATTTATTACACAGGCAGTTTGAAAATGTATTCAGATGTATACAGGGGTGTTGTGTCAACCCTGTGTCTTAACTACTTGTAAGTCACTTTGGATATTGACCAAATGTAATGTATTAATTTACTTATTGTGTGGAGGTCGATTTCTTCAGCCTTATGTAATATTTGCTTATTAAGTTTATAAGTTGTACTGCATTATAATATTATGTTGTTGGCACCGTTTGCATAGCCTTTTTTGATGTCACAATGACAGTTGAAGAGTAATTTACACATACTATAAGAAGAATGGACTTCATTGTCTCCAAGTAATGGTAAGGGGGTTGAAGGAATGCTATATTAGCCAAAGTGCTTCCTTTTCAACAGATTTTATGTGCTACTTCTATAGAAACTTCAGCTTAGACGTCATGTGTTTGAATTTGTAATCATCACTGCAGAAGGACACAGTGGTTGGAACTAAGGACCCGATTTCCCAGCCGCAGATAATGCCGGATCATTTAGCTGGGTTTCCGATGCCGGATCATTCAGCTAGGTTTCCAATGCAGAATCTCCACCATTGTATATCTAACAGTACGATTAGTTCCAACCAACACTAAGTCCGGAAAAGTGCTCATTAAATCTTCATGCAGGCTACATCAGAAGCACTCTGCTTTGTTGTGAGCAGGTGCATGGCAAGCAGTAGCACACTTAATCACACGGAGGCTTCAGATGCTTCCAGAGAGTTTAAAGGTATAATTTGTGATCTCTTTTGTGCTGCGATATAAGTCGCCCAAGCCGGTCGCTTGCAGATGCTAAACAGACGGAGGCTCCTCTGTCTTTCACTCCTGTTTGTTGCTGTTTGTTCAGTTCGTTGCGCTTGTCTCCCTCTCTTTGCTTGTAAAATTAAATCTCATGATGTAAATAAGTGCTTTCAGTCAGGGCATGGATCCATGCCAACCACTCCAGGTTTTTTTTCTCTCCCCTTTAAAACAAAACAGGAAACCACTGAATCACTACCACTTTGCAGAGGCGGACTCACTTTTTGTAAAGGGTCTGATTTACAGGAGCTAATTGGCAGTTTGCTTCCCTTTTTGTCCCCCTTTACCAGCTTCCATCCTCCTATGCGTGGTCCGCCTCCACTCATTATGCATGTGATTTGTTATGGGCAAGGTCACTGGAGCTGCACCTGTCTACAATGACCATTGATTGAGGACCTTAAAATGGCTGTGTGAACTGCAAAAGGCTAGCTCTCCAAACTAACTAAATCTCTGCGAGGAAACCGAAAAGCGAGTGCAGCAATCCTGGAAACCTGCAAGAGCTGCAAAGTGTATTTCACATGGAAAGTGGCTGACATGAAAGACATCAATGGTTTCTTATAATTGAGTTGTTTGGCTTAAGTTTGAGGACACTGGTGCAAAATTTCCTGCTTGGAGGGCCAATGTGTATCCTGTTTGTTGAAAAAAAGCCCCCCCACACCCTTTTAGACCATAATATAATGTTAGTCTACAACTCTTTTCTCACCAACAGTACCAGTCAAAAGTTTGGACACACCATCCTTTTCCTCCATTGTCTATTTTCTCCACTTAACATATAGCTGGACTTTGTAGTTTTACAATTACAGACTGTACATCTATTTTTTTTATTTTTTTGCTTGTCCACTGTTGGTCCTCCGTTCACCATTGGTCAGGATCATCACAGAATAGGTAAAATTTGGGTGGTGGTTTGTTTATAGTGTCAGTTTTGCAGTGATACTGACATGGTGAGGGGGTTTTATTGCAGTAGTGCGGCTGTAGTTTCATTTCTCCACTTCAGTGACACTGCTGGGATATGAACAATGCACCAACCAAATAATACCTGCTCTGTGGTGATACCATTGGGGTCCTGAGCATCTACAACTCTAACAAAGTGTGTACTGTAGTCCACAAACAGATGGACTACAGTCTGGAATTGTAGAACTACAAAGTCCACCATTGGAACTGATGAATGGACATAATGGACAATAACTTTGACTTGTACTTCTATATTGTCATATTAGCTTGTGCGCAACAAAATTTCGTGGGGATGAAAGAAATATTCCTACTGTCCATCCTAAATCCCACAAAGTTGCTTTTATGTCTTTGTGCCAGTCCACAGTAATTTTAACCTAATTAAAGTTAATTTCATGTGCTTCACGATGGTTGGCTGCACTGCTAATTCTGCTTTCTCTAATGCCCTTTGTCTCGAGTTGCTTGTAGCGGACCATCACTTAATAAATCAGTCCATGTTGTGGTGTTCATTCATGTTGTGTTGTGGTCTTCCAAATCTTCGTACTACTTCCACGAGTCAGGTTATAACACATTCTTCACTGTTCTAATTTTGATACTTTATCACATGACCAATGTAACAACTTATGGGATTTAACTTAGTTCAGTAACTTCTTTTTTCTTCTGGCCCTCTTGTAAACTTGCACACTGGTTATCATCTTGGTCAATGAGAACTTCAGCAGCATCATGATGCACTTGTTTTTAAACGCTTTAATAATTTTGATGCCTTTTCTCCTCATTTTTCATTGTGCAGGCTTCACATCCAAAAGTTTGTACTCTTCTTTACTTTCTACTCTACTTTACCAAAGCTTTCATAGGTCGTAGCATTGAGATCTTGGTAAATTTGACCATCACTATTCTTGACTTTACTTCACTTCACTGGCACAGTCTGCAATGTCTGCTTCTATACTTTCCAAATACATAAAAAAAGTTGACTTACTCAAAATTCTCTCCTTTACTGTAATTGTTTTTATCTTTTGTTTTAGCTGCATTGATCCGCATGTTATTTCCTAAGCAGCATTCTTCGTGCGACATACCAGTTGTGTGTTTCCTCACCCCAAGGATTCCTCACCCCAAGGATTTAAGGCAGATTTTTGGACAGGCAGACATTGTACTTACTACATTTAACATTTAACATTTAACTGTTTTGTATGTGTGTGTGTGTGTGTGTGTGTGTGTGTGTGTGTGTGTGTGTGTGTGTGTGTGTGTGTGTGTGTGTGTTATGTATGTTTCAGGGTGTGATAGCTCAGTGGTTAGGGTGTTGAGTTATCAATCAGAAGGTTGGGGGTTCAAATCCCAGGTCCACTGGAGTTGCCACTGTGGGTCCTTTAGCAAGACCCTTAACCCTTGTTGCTCCAGGGGTGCGGTGTCAACCCTGTGCTCTGAGTTGGGATATTTGTAAGTTGCTTTGGATAAAGGTGTCTGCTAAATGATCAAATGTTATGTAATGTAATGTATGTTTGTTATTATTCAGGTGCTGGGCACATACACCGAGGACAGAGCGCTAATCTATCGCTGGGCCCATTCACTCACACACTATATAAAGCAATTTAGAGCATTCTATTTACCTTGAATCCATGTGTTTAGACTGTGGGAGGAAACTCACACGGACACAGGGAGAACATGAAAACTCCACCCAGATTGGTATTCGAACCTGGACCCCCAGCCCTGCGAGGCAAACCCTAACCACTAAGCCATCGTGCCATCTGATGTTTGTTATTGTATTGTATTATTAATGTAAGTTCTGTTGTGTTGTATGTTGCAGAAATAGGGATGAGGTTCTGTCTCAGTATAGCTCCAAAGTGGTGAACTATGCTCTCGATGATACTAGCAACAAAGCACGACAAAGTTGTAGCAGTCCATTTAAAACGCCAACTAGCAGAACCGGGTCCACAGGAAGCAGGTCAGTTCTCTGGACAAATTTTAAAATGCTACGTTTTTTAATTTGTAGTGGTAAAAGATCCATGTTTGACATGTCCGACTTTTTAGATCCGGCTCAAGGCTCTCCTCTTGCTCAAGCATGGAAGACGAGATTGAAGCTCTAAAGAACAAACTCAATGTTACGCACATAGATGATGTTGTGTTGCACATTAAGTGAGTTGAAGTGGAAAAAATATAACAATTATAATAGGTAGATAATCGGAAATGGATATATAAAAAACTGGTATAAGGAGGAGCAACAGAAAGGAAGGTAGAAAGAGGTTGAAGTATGTGATGTAAAGCTTGCTTCATTACACACAAGACGTTGCCTTCTTCTTTTTGTGATTATTTTATTACATTTGGAGAATTCAATTGACATTGATCCATGTTTTTGGAATGTGGGAGGAAACTGGAGAACCTGGAGGAAACCCATGTAGACATGGGGAGAACATGGAAACTCCACCCAAATTGGGATTCGAACTGGGAATCCCCTATGATCCTTTAGTGTAACAAATGGTATAACTGATGTACAGACCCCTTCCAAAAAATTTTAGTTGGTTAATTTTCCTAATTCATTCATTCATTCATTCATTATCTTCTGCTTTATCCTATATTAGGGTCACGGTGGGGTTCCTCATGCCCATCCAGGGGAGAACGTTTTGGGCGCTGGGCAGATACACCCAGGACAGGATGCCAATCTATCGCTAGGCACACACTCACACAGACACACACGCATACACACTCTATATGGGACAATTTGGAGAACTCAATTGACTTGATTCATGTTTATGGACTGTGGGAGGGAACCAGAGAACCCGGAGGAAACCCAGGCGGACACGGGGAGAACATGGAAACTCCATCCAGATTGGGATTCGAACCTAGCGCTGAGAGGCAAAAGTGCTAACCACTAAGCCACCGTGCCACCCCCATTTAAAATGTTAAACTTTCATATTCAAATTGTATCAGGAGATTTCACACTGGACCTCAAGCAGTTTGGATTCTGTTCCGCACCTCTACTGTTTAGTAGATGATTAGTGTGTCACACTCTGTTTAACACATTTATGCCCTGAAAAATCTGGGCTGATTTCTCCACAGTATTCTAATTATGTATTCTTGTTTTTGTGGGTTTTATGAGCTAGAAACTCAAATTCTGTAAAAATAAACACCATAAATAATGAAATCATTTAAATTGTGGGCCCTGAATCTATAATCTATGAAAGTTTAACATTTTAAATGAAAATATGGAATCAACATCAATAATATGCAAATTTTTTGGAAAGGGTCGAAATAATCAAATGAAAAACCTAAGAAATGAAATGTTAAATGTAAATAAAAAGGATTAATACATGGAAAAAAGAGAGAGAATGGATATTAGAGGAGAAGGAAGAAAAAAACGGGGTTGAAGGAGTGAGCGTAGGTAGAAAAGCCCCTTCTCTGGCCTCTCGATCTGTGCTGATTATTAGTAGTGACGTTTCTGGAATGGATGTTACTCCACAGACTTTCATGGTGGACTTTTTCAACATTGACACAGAACAGATGTTCGTAGTAACATGCTATTTAAAGTCCAAACTCTTCCTCTTTAATACTTTTTATTCAAGTTTAACTCCACTCACCATCTAGCCTCCTGTCTGGCTGACCTGCCAGCTCTTTTACATCTGCATTGTTTTATATTCCATCATTTAGTAGCATTACCTTTTTATTCCTGGATAAAATACAAGTTTATAAAACGTCTGGCTGTCTCTGTAACCAGCTATTATGATCCTTTCCCCTAAATAATTTTCTAGTGTGATTATTGGCACCATTTTCTTTCTGCTTTCTAAGCTGCTCATCCTAAATAGCTTTATGTGAAGGTGAAAGGTGGGTTGCCAGTCCATTGCAAAGCAGATCCACGGGTGTTCTATAAAATATTTCATATTTTGGTTATGAATAACAAAACAGCAACCCCCCTTTAGTGATATTTATTAAAAAAAAAAAAAAGTTAGGTTTCCCCTTTTCCCTCTCAGTTTGGCAATTGCTTAGGAGATAAGAGGAGGGTGATAAAAGCTCATAAATGTTACACATGAAGGAATGTAGGCTAGATTTATGGGTGTTAAAGTATTATTTTAATATATTTTTTCCCTATTCAACCAATTCTGCATCTATTACAAAATGTTATCATAGGCGTACTAACAGAGGAGCACTGGCCATTAGCCAGTCAGTCCACCATCTGTGAAGCAGAACAAAAACACTATTGTAAGAAAATGAATAACAGACCCTGAGATGCATAAGATTCCTGAGTCCTAGAAGAGGAAAGAAACCCAGAGAGACTGTAACAGAAAGAAGAGGCCCATTCTCACTTACAATATAAAAAAATGCATTAGAAAATCATGATAAGAGAAAAGTACTGAGTCTCAACTTTTTGCTTTCTCTCTTTCCTTCCTTCATTATTTATTTATGTTCGTAGCTATTTCAAACTTTGGAGTGGGAAAATAGAAAGAGCCCTCACTTTAATACCTATATATTTTCTATTAGTGATAATTATTAAAATTTTAGTTTTCTGCAAAGTATCCTTTAGAAATTGCTTTAATTAATGATGGAATTAGTCAATGTAGAACTGCTTTCCATACATCCATTATCTTCCACTTTATCCTCTACTAGGGTCACGCGGGGGTTTCCCCATGCCCATCCAGGGGAGAACATTTCGGGTGCTGGGCAGATACATCTAGGACAGGGTGCCAATATATCACTGGGCACACACTCACTCACTCACACAAACACACTCTATATGGAGCAATTTGCGAGAATTCAATTGACCTTGAGCCATGTTTTTGGACTGTGGGAGGAAACCGGAGAACCCGGAGGAAACCCACACAGACACAGGGAGAACATGGAAACCCCACTCGGATTGGGATTTGAACCGGGAATCCCTAGCCCTGAGAGGCGAACGTGTTAACGACTAAGTCACCGTGCCGCCCGTAAAACTGCTTTCATTTTTATTTCTTTTTTTTTTATGTTTTTTTTTTGCAGCATGTTCATAGTTGTAGCTTTTATAATTTTGACAAGATATGTTTTTAAAGAGAGCAAAGTATTTAAAGTTATATAAAGTGTGAGATTATTTACTGTACAATAACATTACAGTCCTATTTCCTATTTATGTTCAGAATACATTTACTATTAGTGTACAATTGAGTTTGGCACCCATATACCATTATAATGCAACACTCTTTCTTCTGCTTATGTGAACACATGTTCTGATGGAGTGCAGATTGTTCGCATTGAACAAGCTGCACATTTTTATTTCCTCTAATCTTGCATCAATTTTGAGACTCACCTATTCATACAGTCTCTCTTTAAAATTGCTTAACACTGATAATTTGTCAACATAATCTTTTCTTATGTTTTCTTTGTAAAATAACTGTATGATCTGCATTTAGATATTCTATTATATTTAATTTAGAGGTCAGAAGAGATTTTGAAGTTCAAAACCTTATAATGGATTATAATTATTTACTTTTTTTGTGGAAATCAATTCCTCCAATATTTATTTATTCCTCATTTAATAAAATCAGAAAACTGAAGCAGAAGTAGGCAAAATTATGTTTGAGCTGTGCAAAAATATAAATTTTATATTATTTTACGTGGCGGCACGGTGGCTTAGTGGTTAGCACGTTTGCCTTTCAGCACTGGGGATTCCCGGTTCGAATCCCCATCTGGGTGGAGTTTTCATGTTCTCCCCGTGTCTGCGTGGGTTTCCTATGGGTTCTCCGGTTTCCTCCCACAGTCCAAAAACATAGATCAAGTCAAATGAGCTCTCCAAATTGCCCCATATAGAGTGTGTCTGTGTGAGTGAGTGTGTGCCCAGCGATAGGTTGGCACCCTGTCCTGGGTGTATCTGCCCAGCGCCCGAAATGTTCTCCCCCGGATGGGCATGGGGAAACCCCCCCCGCGACTCTAATAGAAGAAAAATCAGAAGATAATGGATGGATTATTTTACGTAAAATTAAATTAAATTAAATTTTAAACAATTTAAATTAATTGAAAAATTAATTGAAAAATGAATAAAAATTGTTTCTAATCACAAATCATTCAAAAGGATTTGGTTAATAAATAAGCACTGTCTATTTTAGTGTAATAAAACAATTTATAATATTTTATTTTTTCCAACCTGACATTATATAATGTTATAATAATTATTTAACTTTCTAATATCAATTAACAGATCATTGCTGACTGAGGAGTGTGAGGCTTTCAGAAAGCATGTCCAATTCCTGCAGGTAGGGGCTCCCTTTTTTGACTTTATCATGCATTTATTTATTTATTTTCGGTTAACCACAATAAAAGTGGAGGAGTACAGTCACATGCTATAACGACGTATGGACATGATTTAAGAAGGAGACAGAGGTGGTTGATTTACTCATTCATCCATTATCTTCTGCTTTATCCTCTATTAGGGTCGCGGGGGGGCTCCCCATGCCCATTCAGGGGAGAACGTTTTGGGCGCCGGGCAGACACACCCAGGAAAGGGCGCCAATCTATCGCTGGGCACACACTCACACACACACAGAGACGCACACAAACACACTCTATATGGGGCAATTTGGAGAACTCAATTGACTTGATCCATGTTTTTGGACTGTGGGAGGAAACCGGAAAACCCGGAGGAAACCCACACAGACAGGGGGAGAACATGGAAACTCCACCCAGATTGGGATTCGAACCGGGAATCCCTAGTGCTGAGAGGCGAATGTGCTAACCACTAAGCCACCATTGATTTAGTTAAAGATTTTTGATTAAAGCTGTTGCATTTTAATCTCATTGATGTTTGTGCTGTAATGCTGGATGTGCAATATAGTTAATCATAAGTAAGGTTATAAATCTTGGCTTTTAGAAAGCATATGTTAGCTTGATTAGATCATAAAAACAGAAGAACATAATCCTTATAATGTTGTAAATGTGTAAAGACTGTTTGTAATTAAATAGTCATAAACACTACTTTAAAAAATCTAATACCAGTTTTTTCAAGTATTGCTTTGCACTTTTCAAAATTCATAGAGACATAAGTACAAAAAATGAAGCATGTATAATGTCAATTTAAATACTTAAGATATTTGGGAGTAGGGCGGCATGGTGGATTAGTGGTTAGCATGTTCGCCTCTCAGCGCTAGGGATTCCCGCTTCGAATCCCAATCCGTTTGGAGTTTCCATGCTCTCCCTGTGTCCTCGTGGGTTTCCTCCAGGTTCTCCGGTTTCCTTCTACAGTCCAAAAACAGAGATCAAGGTCAATTGAATTCTCCAAATTGCCCCATATAGAGTGTATTTGTATTTGTCTGTGTGAGTGAGTGTGCGCCCAGTGATAGGTTGGCGCCCTGTCCTGGGTGTATCTACCCAGTGCCCGAAATGTTAGCTTGGATGGGCATGTGGAACCCCCCTGCGACCCTAGTAGAGGATAAAGCGGATAATAATGGATGGATAGAAGATATTTGGGAGTAATAAGTGATATATTTAGCATAATATGATTACACAGTGAAACACACACAGGTGAAGTGAGCACAAGTTTCCTACACGATGTATATTATTAAGACCGGGAATTGAACTGGGGTGGCACGGTGGCTTAGTGGTTAGCACGTTCGCCTCTCAGCGCTAGGGTTTCCCGGTTCGAATCCCAATCTGGGTGGAGTTTCCATGTTCTCCCTGTGTCCGCGTGGGTTTTGTATGAGTGTGTTTGTGTGTGTGAATGTGTGCCCAGCAATAGATTGCCGTCCTGTTCTCCCCTTGATTGGCATGGGGAACCCCCCGCGACCCTAGTAAACGATAAAGCGGAAGATAATGGATGAATGGATGGAAATTGACTGCACATAACTCTCTATTTTTCTCTTTAGCCCTAAATTACATTAGATTCCTAAGAAGTCTAATCAATAGGTAAATGCAGAGCGTGATAATCCATGCTTCATTTACTGCATATAGATTTTCCCTGTCAGTGCCTTTTTCTTTTCCATTTCTTTTTTTTCTGCATTTTCCACATAAAACTAGAGAATAGACCACAAAAAGAAAATAATGGCCGGTTTATTTAAAAACTCAGATTCCAGTTTTTTATTTACTTAAAAGTTTCACATTCACATATAGCAATATGAATGTTTTAGTTTCATGCAAAGCCTGGCGTTTTTGCTTTTTGGGTGAAGGTATCATTTCCTGCTGCTAATGCAGCATTACTACTTGTCATGAGAAGAATACGTTTTTTAAACTCTGCTAGACGTTACAGCAAGACAAGTGGTTTTGGAACCAGCTATCTGTTTCTTCCATTTGTCTGTCTATACACTGTACTGAATAAAAGTCCAGATGTGAAACTTTTAACTGCCAGGCTAGAACTGCCAGCCAGATGTGTAAGCCATCCAACTGTCTGCCCAAAACCTACAAACCCGGTTTGTGCTCGTTATGAACTTGGAAATGCGAATTGAAGAAGAACTAATAGTTAAATAATAGTTAAACAAATGCATTATATTGCTTAGAATACATAAAGAGAAAAAATAAAAAATATACACTTCTCTTTAGGCGGCACAGTGGCTTAGTGGGTAGCACGTTCTCCTTGCAGTGCTGGGATCCAGGTTCGAATCCCAATCCTGCTGTTTCCATGTTTTCCCCGTGTCTGCGTGGCTTTCCTCCAGGTTTTCTGGTTTCCTCCCACAGTCCAAAAAGTAAATTGAATGCTCAAAATTGCCCCATATAGTGTGGGTTTTTGTGTGTGTCTGTGTAGATAGATACAATACATTGGCACCCTGGTTTCCTCATGCTCTCCCTGTGGGTCTAGGAAACGCGTGCCCATTATATTGTACTCATACTGCCCCTATATAGTGTGGGTTATTGTGTGTGTCTTTGTAAGTGTGCCCAGGGATAGATTGGCACTCTCGTTTCCTCATGCTCTCCCTGTGGGTTTCCTAGTTTCCTCCCACAGACCAAAAACATGGATTAAAGGTGAATCCATATTTATATTGCCCCCCATATTATATATTATATTGTGGTTATATTGCCCCTACATAGCCTGTGTGTGGGTGGGTATATATTTAATACATATAAAATAGATATTAATATATATATATATATATATATATATATATATATATATATATATATATATATATATATATATATATATATATACACTCACCGGCCACTTTATTAGGTACACCATTCTAGTAACGGTTTGGACCCCCTTTTGCCTTCCGAACTGCCTCAATTCTTCATGGCATAGATTCAACAAGGTGCTGGAAGCATTCCTCAGAGAGTTTGGTCCATATTGACATGATGGCATCACACAGTTGCCGCAGATTTGTCGGCTGCACATCCATGATGCGAATCCCCCGTTCCATCACATCCCAAAGATGCTCTATTGGATTGAGATCTGGTGACTGTGGAGGCCATTT
>JAFMOD010000580.1:279587-333389 GCA_019802435.1 Corydoras maculifer | reverse complement strand
ATGCTTTCATGTTGTTGACGCCAAATACTGACCCTACCATCCGAATGTCGCAGCAGAAATCGAGACTCATCAGACCAGGCAACGTTTTTCCGAACTTCTATTGTCCAATTTCGATGAGCTTGTGCAAATTGTAGTCTCAGTTTCCTGTTCTTAGCTAAAAGGAGTGGCACCCGGTGTGGTCTTCTGCTGCTGTAGCCCATCTGCCTCAAAGTTCGACGTACTGTGCGTTCAGAGATGCTCTTCTGCCTACCTTGGTTGTAAGGGTGGCTATTTGAGTCACTGTTGCCTTTCTATCAGCTCGAACCAGTCTGGCCATTCTCCTCTGACCTCTGGCATCAACAGGGCATTTCCGCCCACAGAACTGCCGCTCACTGGATGTTTTTTCTTTTTCGGACCATTTTCTGTAAACCCTAGAGATGGTTGTGTGTGAAAATCCCAGTAGATCAGCAGTTTCTGAAATACTCAGACCAGCCCTTCTGGCACCAACAACCATGCCACGTTCAAAGGCACTCAAATCACCTTTCTTCCCCGTACTGATGCTCGGTTTGAACTGCAGGAGATTGTCTTGACCATGTCTACATGCCTAAATGCACTGAGTTGCCGCCATGTGATTAGAAATTAAGTGTTAACGAGCAGTTGGACAGGTGTACCTAATAAAGTGGCCGGTGAGTGTATATTTAAATTATAAAGTCATTATTTAATATATACATTAAATAATAACTTTATAATTTAAGTAAGAAGAAAATAATGTAAATACAACGAAAAGTGTTTTTTTTTTATAAGAACAATCTTTTTTATAAAAATAGTATCCACTTTGAGGTTGTCAATTACTGTTATGAAATGACTGAAAAGACTCACATCGACTAAACGACTCCGAAATAGCACTCATTTCCCTGTGCTCCACTTACTCCAGCAGACTGTCATGGTTAACGCCACTTTCCTTCGAACTGGGCACACTGACATGGCCATCTGCATCAGCTGCATGAGGGGCTTGAGGGAGATAACACACACTGAGCCGGCACATTATAACAGCTGTGCCCTGCACACCAAGACACTTTGCTGTTGAATTCATGTCAGGCCAATAAGCTAAGAAGCTCTGATAGGCCTCACAGTGCTCCTTCACTGCCATCTGCTAGATATCATGTGCTCGAAATTGGGAGGCATATTAAGGTCTAAAGAGCCTGTCAGTCAAAGACGTCGTGTTTTGAGAGGCCATGCCGCTCTGAATGTGCGCTGCTCATCTGCAAAAGCCTCACACATCAATCATTACACCATGTGCATCTCAGTAGTTTATGTCGGGCTTCATGTGATACACAGTTTAAATGCAAACACTGGCTGAGGTCATGATTTCTCAGTTAGTATACATATTCCAAAATCCAAGGTTCAAACATTACATGGTTTAGTGGTTAGCACGTTCGCCTCTCAGCGCTAGGGATTCCAGGGTCGAATCCCAATCTGTGTGGAGTTTCCATGTTCTTCCCGTGTCTACATATTTTATTTTCCAGGTTCTACCACCATCCAAAAACATGGATTCAAGGTAAATTGAATGCTTTAAATTGCCCTATATAGTGTGGGTTTTTGTGTGTGTCTGTGAAGATGGATACAATATATTGGCGCCCTGGTTTCCTCACCAGATGTGGAAGCCATCCAACTGTCTGCCTGAAACATATAAACCTGGTTTGTGCTCGTTTGGAACATGGAAATGCGAACTGAAGAAGTTAATAGTTAAATGACTTTTTTTAATCACGCTTTTAAACAAATGCATTAATATGGCTTAGAATACATAAAGAGGAAAAATAAAAATCATACACTTCTCCCAAACTATATGGGGCAATTTAGAGCATTCAATTTACCTTGAATCCATGTTTTTGGACGGTGGGAGAACCTGAAAAAAAAAACCAAGGTTCAAGGTAAATTTAATGCTCTAAATTGCCCCATGCAGTGTGGGTGTTTGTGTGTGTCAGTGAAGATAGATACAATATATTGGCACCCTGGTTTCCTCGTGGGTTTCCTAGTTCCCTTCCATGGATCAAAAACATGGATTTAAGGTGAATCCATATTTACATTGCCCCCCAAATTATATTGTACTTATATTGCCTCTATATAGTGTGTGTGCCTGTGTGCCCAGAAATGGATTGGCGCCCTGTTCTGGGTGTATCTGCCCAACACCAGAAACGTTCTCCCCTGGTCCCCCCCCCCCCAAAACAGAAAAAAAAGAGGATTAAGCAGAAGATAATGAATTACAATATTTTAATTCATGTGATATGAATGAATTGTATAGGAGTTATAACTATAGCTATTATGTATGAATTATGCCCTGTCCTGAGTGTATCTGCCCAGTACCCAAAGTGTCCCTCCCTGCATAGGCAAAACTTCAATGGAACAAGACAGGAACCAATTAACAATTGCAGACTGTAGTAAATCTGTTTTCTTTTTTTTTTGTTAGTCCCCTGTTGGTTCTCTGTTCTCTATTGGAGCATCACAGAACAGGTATAATTTGGGTGGTGGATTGTTTATTGTCAGTTCTGCAGTCATACTGATGCAGTGAGGGGGTTTTAGTGCAGCAGTGCTGCTGTTGTTTTATTTAAACACCTCAGTGACACTGCTGGGATAGAAATAATGCACCAACCAAATAATACCTTCCCTGTGGTGCTACCATTGGGGTCCTGACCATTAGAGAACCGAGTAAAGGGGACATACACAGTATGTCCACAAACACTACTACTACAGTTTTATTTATTCATTCATTATCTCCCGCTTTATCCTCTATTAGGGTCGCGGTGGGGTTACCCATGCCCATCCAGGGGAGAACGTTTCGGGCGCTGGGCAGATAGACGCAGGACAGGGCGCCAATCCATCACTGGGCACACACTCACTCAGACACGCTATATATGGGGCAATTTTGAGAATTCAATTGACTTGATCCATGTTTTTGGACTGTGGGAGGAAACCGGAGAACCCGGATGAAACCCACGCAGACACGGAGAGAACATGGAAACTCCACCCAGATAGGGATTCGAACCAGGAATCGCTAGCGCTGAGAGGCGAACATGCTGACCACTAGGCCACCATGCCGCCACTAGAGTTTTAATTGTATTAATATTTATAATAAATGGATTTGATGAATTAATTTTAAGCAAAAAGGAGGTGTGTCCAAACTTTCCAACATTAAATGCTGCTTCTATGTTTTTATTTGTGTCTCGTAGGAAAGTGTGGAGTTGGAATTTCAAGGGAAGGCTGAATTTGTGGAGCCAACTCTAAATGGTCAGTGTTCTAAATGCAAGTGCAACTCATTGGAACATTCATTCTTTGTTGATGTTGTTGTTAAATATTGTTGTCCACTAAATTAAGTTGCTACTAATTGATAACTGTTGGGTACATATTTTATACATATTAAATTTAATAGAAAGTAGTATGTTAAAAATGAAATATTAAAAACTAATATACAAAACACATTTACAGGAATGTTTAGCGGTCATAAAAAAAGTGCCTATAACAACATAATAATGTTTTATTATTTATTTTCGTATCAAACCTACTTTGATTTGACCTACTATTACACAACTGTTTTTTTAAGCCCATTCACCATCCATCATGGTTTAATTAGAATAAACTCTGCATGACCCGAAATCTGATTGTAAACCATATCCAGATGTATGATGGGGTTTTGGTTTTTCATCACCATCTAGTGGTGCAGTGCTGAATTTTACTCAGATTTGGAGTTGGAGTTGGAGTTATGAAACAAAAATGATTTATGAGAGCTATAACACATTCTATAACATTCTTCTTTCCCTACTGAGCAGAACAGATACCACTTTTAATCAGGTATATCTAAAGAGGAGGTTCTGGCAACCTGACTGAAATCCCACAGATTCTGTTTTATTAAAATCCATTTATCAAACACCTGATCACTCATCTTTATAAGATCTAATGACCACGTACAGTACATAGATGCAGGTGGATTTGTATTATTCTTTACTAATCAGCACACCGGATGGCACGGTGGCTTAGCACTTTCACCTCTCAGCACTAGGGATTCCCGGTTCGAAGCTCAATCTGTGTGGTTTCCATGTTTTTCCTGTGTCTACACTGGATTTTCTCCGGGTTCTCCGGTTTCCTCCCACAGTCCAAAAACATAGGTCAAGGTCGATTGAATTCTCCAAATTTCCCCATATAGTGTTTTTGTGTGATTGAATGTGAGTGAGTGTGTGCCTGGTGATAGATTGGCGCCCTGTCCTTGGTGTGTCTGCCCAGCACCCCTCATTGTTTCTGTTGTTAAATCAGTACCTCATTAGTTGCTGCACAGTTACTATCTGTGATCATTGCTAAAGGATTTGCTAATTAGATAAATATAGATAACATTCACCAGTTTATCCAAGGCAAACCACAAGTATCCCAACACAGGGTAATACAGCACACCTGGAGCGATGAGGGTTAAGGGTTTTGCTCAAGGACCCACATTGGAAATATCAGTGAAGTTGGGATTTGGACCCACAACCTTAAGACTGCTAGCCCAACACACTAACCACTGAGCTACCATGCCCATAGATAGTTAGGTACATGGGTAGGTAGGTAGGTAGTTAGGTAGGTTGTTATGTTGGTAGGTGGGTTGTAAGGTAAGTAGGTAGGTAGGTAGGTAGTTAGGTAGCATTTTATTTAATCAATAATATAATGATAACAATACTATTAATAATAAAAGGCTATCTAGCTAGCTAGCCAGCTAATTAGCCAACCCTTTATCAATGATCATAGACCGGAATGCTGGACATTTTTGGTTGGTGTATTAAAGTCCAGCACTGTCCCTGAGTTGTTTAAACATTTTAGCAGCACTGCTGTGTGCGTTCGACACATACCAAAACACACTAACACACCACCACCACCTGAATGTTACTGCAATGCTAAGAACCACCCACCAAAAAATACCAGCTCTCTGGTGGCCCCTTGGGGGTCCTGAGCATTAGAGACAGAACCAGGAAGATTAATAGTATGTATGCAGAAAGTATGGATAGTAAGTTCTGTCAAGCTTTTCAACTATGGCACTTTTTCACATGGGTATGTAGACCAACTCATCAGTCTTATGAGTTAAGCTGGAATCTTTATCTGCAGTAAGGATAAATGCTGCAGAATATAAATTCATTAGGGGGAAATTCTTTATGCTTTTATATTCAGAAGAATAAGCCATGTATGAACCAACATCCAGTGGGGCTTGAAAGTACATAAGAAAACATTTAAATTGCTCTATATTTTCGCTCTAAAAATGGGATCTAATCTTTTTTTTAAGTAAAATCACTTTAAAGTATAATAAATACTGTCTGTCCTCAATGTCTGTCCTCATACTGCCACCACCAGTAAATTGATGAATTTGGGTTAATGTTGAGCCCTTTTGTTTTATTTAAACTAAAGTAAGTTAAAATGTTGTGGGCGGCACGGTGGCTTAGTGGTCAGCATGTTCTCCTCGCAGCACTAGGCATTCCCGGTTCGAATCCCAATCTAGGTGGAGTTTCCATGTTCTCCCCGTGTCCGCATGGTTTTTCTCCAGGTTCTCCGTTTCCTCCCACAGTCCAAAAACATGGATCAAGGTCAATTGAGATCTCCAAATTGCCCCATATAGAGTGTGTTTGTTTGTGTGTCTGTGTGAGTGAGTGTGTGCCCAGCGAAAGATTGCGCCCTGTCCTGGGTGTATCTGCCCAGCGACTAAAACGTTCACCCCTGGATGGGCATGGCAACCCCCCCCCCACACACACACACACACCGCGACCCTAGTAGAGAATAAAGTTAAAGACAATGGATGGATGGATGGAAGTTGAAATGTTGTTATTTTCCAGAGTTAAAAGAGGAACGGCGGCGCATTCAGCAGGACCTACAAGACGACAGTATGCTAATTAAAGCCATGTGTGTTAATGATGCAAAACTCTCAGAAGACATTAACAGGTCAGTGATAAAGACCTATTAGTTAACACCCTAATTACTGAGTTACCTCATCGCTATTATGTCAAATAGTTACTCTCTGGGTGAAACATGTTTAATCTGTTGGGGTGTATGGGTTTTGTGTAGTTGAATGTGTTGAAATGTACCACTTACTATACTGTATAATATGGCCTTAATTTAATGAATGTAGAAAATAATAAGATAAGATAAGATGAGATAAGATAAGATACCTTTTATTGTCATTACACATGTGCAACGAATTTTGAGCAGCAATCTTAGGTGCAAACAACAGTGTAAACAAAAGAATAAGAAGTTGAAAAAAAATGTATATATTTATTCATTCATTATCTTCCGCTTTATCCTCTATTAGGGTCGCGGTGGGGTTCCCCATGCCCATCCAGGGGAGAACGTCTCGGGCGCTTGGCAGATAGACCCAGGACAGGGCGCCAATCCATCGCTGGGCACACACTCACTCACACAGACACACTCTATATGGGGTAACTTTGACTTGATCCATATTTTTGGACTGTGGGAGGAAACCGGAGAATCCGGAGGGAACCCACACGGGCACGGGGAGAACATGAAAACTCCACCCAGATGGGGATTCGAACCGGGAATCCCTAGCGCCACCGTGCCGCATATATATATATATATATATATATATATATATATATATATAAATATATATATATATATAAATATATATATATATATATATATATATATATATATATGTACACACACATAATGTCATTATGTCATTAATATTGCACATGAGTTATTGCACATAATGAATTAAATTGCACATGAGTTATATTGCACACTATTAAAGTGATTAGCGCTAAGTCCAGTTATCACTGCGGGGTTGGTTTGTGGGTTGTCCGTGTTTAGGTGTATTCAGTTTGCGTACATGCATCTTTTTTAATACGAATACAATTTTTTACTCTCATTTAGAAATTTTCAGCACAGCAGGGACTTGTACACAAAAAATGCTGCAAATGATGTGCAAACATAATACATTATACAGTGTATGTTGCAGTTGATTAGCTTAAAATGATGGAAATGTTATAAAATGTTGATTGTTTCTGTCCAGAACCGTTTTATTGGGAACAGGACAATACATTTGGTCATTAAACAGACGCTTTTATCCAAAGCAACCTTCAAATAGGGCAGCACGGTGGCTTAGTGGTTAGCATGTTCTCCTCTCAGCACTAGGAATTCCCGATTCGAATCCCCATCTGGGTGGAGTTTCCATGTTCTTCCCATGTCTGCGCTGGTTTCCTCCGGGTTCTCCGGACTCCTCCCACAGTCCAATAACATGGATCAAGTCAATTAAATTCTCAAAATTGCCCCACATAGAGTGTGTCTGTGTGAGTGAGTGTGCCCAGCGATGGATTGGCGCCCTGTCCTGGGTCTATCTGCCCAGCGCCCGAGACGTTCTCCCATGGATGGGCATGGGGAACCCCACCGCGACCCTAATAGAGAATAAAGCAATGAGGGTTTAGGGTCTTGCTCAAGGGCCCACAATGGTACACTGTTGGGCTTTTTAGGAGCAATATCCCAATAATTTTATTTTGATCTCTTTATAGAGTATTAGTTTGTTTTTGTTGTTACTGAACTTCTGTATAAAATAAGTTTGAAACACATTTTCACTCTAATTCTTTTTAGGAAAACCCAGAAAACCAATTCAGTAACCAACATTTCCCAGAAAAATCTGCCGCCAGTCTCCACAGTAACAAATCCCCATGATGCACCCTCTCCGCCTGCAGTGTCGCTCAAACACAGGTCTGCTGTCCCGCTTGAACCTTTTCCAAAAGCTAGACCATCAGTGGTGTCACCCCCGACTCTGCCTCAGTGTCCGGCAATGAATTTAGACGGTCCCCAAACCCTGTGCAGGACTGGAGCCAACAGCATGGAGGAGCATCCAGGCCCTCATAGTAGCATCTTACTGACGGAGCATGGTTTAGCACAATCTGCAAGTACCAACCCAGTCCTGAGTTCAGCATTCAGACCTGCTCCACCTGCAGGTCACAGGAACGTGAGCCGAGTGCAGAGGATCGGCAGACGGCTGATGCTACATTCAGAAGCAAATCTGCTCGACAACACCTGAAAAGGTTTCTGCACAGCTTCAGTCAGATGTACTGTTTGGTAAATGTTATAAACATTATAAACATTATACACTTGGTTTAGTGCGTTTGTTGTGAAGCAACTTCAGGGACCTTGGTTCTACTTTACTTGGAACGTGGGGAACCGATTAATAGAGCTATGTGGGTAAGTGGGCAACAATTAATTGCATGATAAGGGATTTTTTTTGTTTTGTTTTGAGACTATTATGTTTAGAATTCGCCTCTCAGCGCTGGGGATCCAGGTTCGAATCCTGATCCTGGTGGAGGTTCCCTGTGATTTCTCCATGGGTTTCCTGTGGGTTTCCCAGTTTCCACAGTCCAAAAACATGGATTTAGGGTAAACCTCTGTACTTATATTGCCCCCAGATTGTTTGTGTGTGTGTTTGTGTGCCCAGCGATGGATTGGTGGATGGAATGGCACCCGAAACATTCTTCCCTTAATGGGCTGATGAGATGTTTAAAATCCAGCAATCTCTCTTTTTGGCATCAAAAAAAAAACAAAGATCCCTCTCACAATCCAAAAACATGGATTCAAGGTGAACCTCTGTACGTATATTGCCCTTATATAGTGTGTATTTGCGTGAGTGAGCTCAGCGCCCTGTCCTGGGTGTATCTGCCCAGCGCCCCAAACATTTTTTCCTAGATGGGCATGGGGAACCCCCCACCCCCATCCCCACCGCTTGTGACCCCAGTAGAGGATTTAGTGAAAGACACCTTGAGATGGGATGTTCAGACTTCTGCAACGTCCCTATTTGGCACCAACAATCTTGCCACTGTCCGAAAAAAATATTCCCCCACTTTGATGGCTAAAAACGTTTCTGTAAAGCTTTGGAGAAAGATGTACTGATTGTTAAGGGTTATGAACTTGCAGTGCTTAAGTAAAGCTTAAAAAGCATGGCTTAATGTGTGTTTGTTGTGAAGGAACCTCAGAGGCCTGGGTTCTACTTTACTTAACGTTTTCTTACCCGTTAATAGAGCTAAAAGAGATTTTTTTTCCCATATTTCATAATTACTATTATGTTTAGAATCTGGGGAATTCCGTTCACCTCTCAGTGCTGGGGATCCAGGTTCGAATCCTGATCTGGGTGGAGTTCTTGCAGGTTCTCTTGATTCCTCCCACAATCCAAAAAATGGATGAACCTTTGTACTTATTCTGCCCCCTTTATAGTGTGTCTTTGTGAGTGCGTGTTCAGCGATGGATTGGCGCCCTGTCCTGGGTGTGCCCAGCGCCCAAAACGTTCTACCCTAGATGGGCTTTGACAACCCCAACGCAACCCTAGTAGAGGATTTAGTGATAGATAATGACTTGAAATGAGATGTGAATCCTGTAACCTCCCTATTTGGCACCAACAATCATGCCACTGTCCAACAAAACAACGATCACACGTTCCGTCACTCGGATTGCTGATGTGCAGATAACCCGAGGATACACACATGACTGATGAGGTAATCGCAAGAGTCTGAAGTACCCATTAGTCCGTTTGGTATGTATTTGCAGGTTGCTTTTAACAATTAGGGTGACCAGATGTCCCGCTTTGTGCGGTACAGTCCCGCAATTTCGTTAGAGACGTTGTCCTGCATTGTTATTGGAAGTCAGACTCCAGATTTGAAATGCGTGTTTTATAATATGCCATTGGATGGCCGTGTTGTCTGTTATCGGAGGAGAGGGGGGATGTTTGAATGTCAACCAATCGGGAATGCGGCCGCATGTTAAGGGCGCACCCACCAACACAAATTATGCAAATCAGGTCATATGTATATATGTATATGTGCGAATGTGTGTGTGTGTATATATATATATTCATTCATTCATTCATTATCTCCCGCTTATCCTATATTAGGGTCGCGGTGGGGTTCCCCATGCCCATCCAGGGGAGAACGTCTCGGGCGCTGGGCAGATAGACCCAGGACAGGGCGCCAATCCATCGCTGGGCACACACTCACTCACACAGACACACTCTATAGGGGGCAATTTTGAGAATTCATTTAACTTGTTCCATGTTTTTGGACTGTGGGAGGAAACCGGAGAACCCGGAGAAAACCCACGCAGACACGGGGAGAACATGGAAACTCCACCCAGATGGGGATTCGAACCGGGAATCCCTAGCGCTGAGAGGCGAACGTGCTAACCACTAAGCCACCGTGCCGCCATATATATATATATATATGGCAGTGCATTGGTGTCCCACATTTGGAGTCTGGTCACCCTATCAACAATAATCCTAAAAAAAAAACAACTTTGGTTTTTCAGGAAACCAAAATTAGACTCTGGACTCAGGTTGATCTTTAAAATAAACTTTATTTTACCATTCGAAATTGAACAAGATACACAGTGGACATGACTAAGACAAAGTTTGATGCATTTCGGCCCTACGGTTCCAAAGATAGGGTTAGATATGTTTGATAGAAATTGCTGAGCTTGTCTTCTTGTGCTTTACTCTCCCTGACCTTACAGTGCCTTCAGTCTGACAGGAGCACAGCATACAGTAGAGGACTCACACACACACACACACACACCTTCATTGTTTACAGCAGAACTCAGGAAAAAAGATGAGGGTACAAGGTTCGAATACCCGTTTACTAATAAACAGGAGAAAATGGACACTGTAAAGTACTAGTCAGGACATGCTGCACTCTGCTCAGAGAGAAAGGTTCTCTTCTGGACCGCAGGCAAGTGGAGAGAGATAATCCACAGATTGAATCACACAATACTGTACTGTTCTTATTCGACAAAAACAAAACGAAAAGTCAGTCGACATTAAATCCAGGACACAGCTTAATTTTATTGAAAATAAGACACGTGGGGAAAAAAAATCGCAATGTTAAACCAAGAGTTTGAAACATGGGGACATCTTGTGGAGTTGGCCCATGTGATCACGAGCTTGTGATGTTACAATTAGTTCTACAAATTCGAAAGGAACCACCCAAAAGATAATTAATACCCGATCTACGAACTCCATCGACGCATGCTGTTCAAAGTCCACAACATTTTACACAGATAGTGGACTCTTTGGGTGTTTGCAAAAACATCTTATTTTCCATTGGTTGGTATGTTGAAAACATATGTCCAAAACTATGGTATACACTACATGGACACAAAGTATTAGGACACTTGGACATCACACCTATATGTGCTTTCGAGACATTCTATTTTTAAGTTGGTCCCCTTTTTGCAGCTATAACAGCTAGGAAGGCTTTTTCTTCTGGGAGGAGGGAATTACGGGAAGGGGGGGGGGGTGGACAGGGTGCCAATCTATCGCTGGGCACACTTACTCACTTACACAGACGCACACAAACACACACTACATGGGGCAATTTGAAACCAGTCAATTTACCTTGAATCCCTTGGACTGTGGGAAAATGGAGGAAACTGGAGAACCTGGAGAAAGCCCACGTGGACATGGAAACTCAACCCAGGTTGGGATCTGAACCTGGATCCAACTGGAAATTGAATAAAGAGTTCAAGGAGACAAGACTCTGAAAATTATTGCTGGGCACACACTCCGACAAACACACTCTATATGGGGCAATTTAGAGCATTCAATTTACCTTGAATCCATGTTGGAAAACTCAATTGACTTGATCCAAGTTTTTAGACTATGGGAGGAAACCGGAGAACCCGGAGGAAACCCTGGTGGACACAGGGAGAACATGGAAACTCCACCCAGATTGGGATTCGAACCTGGATCCCCAGTGCTGAGAGGAGAACATGCTAACCACTAAGCCACCGGTCAGACGCCGATGTTGGGCCAGGTTCACAAACTTAATTTGAGCTTGGATCAGTTTGTGGTTAGGGTTCTGGGGGGTCCACACCAATCTCGCCCAACCACGTCCTTCTAAACGTTGTTTCTTACATCATCGGTTATCAGCGAATAGTATAGGGCCTTCCCCAAACTTTTCCCATGAGCATACAGTTGTCCAAGATGTATGGATGTGTTGGATTTAGACTCCTGTGATGATGGGATTTACAGAAAAACCCAATCGAATGGTGAAGCGGCGTGTCCCAATACTTTCATCCATAGCGCTAAGCTTTGTATTAGTTTAAGATTAGTAACAGCGGTATACGATTTCGTTCCAATACATTGGGCACATAAACGAGCATGTGGAGCATTGTGGGTAACGGCGGCAGGCCACGCTGGGAATCGCATCACTTTGTAGCCTTCGTTAATCTAATCTAGACTGAACAGGCTACAGCGCTAATGCGTGACGGTATTGTTTCTAACTATTGTTCTTCTTTAACATTAACTCGTTAGACTGAATTAGAATTAAAACACGACAGAACAAACATTAGCGTTCGGGCGACGTCTACGGAGTCAAGATGTGGATGGTGAAGAAACATGTTCTCTAATGACATCACAGCATGCAACACAGAACACGGCTCACACCCACGATCACAGCGCCTTCACTGCCGCCGCGCTTTCAAGTGGTGGCGGGTGTATCGGAAAGACGACTTTCCCATGAGGAGGTACCACATGAATACCTCTCTAAAATCGGAAGCTGCAGTCAGATACATCGGAATTTCCGGTGCCGCACGAATTGGCTATTTCCAAGATGGCTAAACAGTTAATCGACATTAAATAATAACCCACAATTTATAGGTTAATTTTAATCAACTTATTTTTTGCACCTCTACAATGAAGCATACGTTATTTCGCAATATTTGTGCTCAAAAACACTTTATTAGCCGTACAATGTAACAAAGTAACAAAGCTCGATAGTATCCATCCATCTACTATCTTCCGCTTTATCCTCTACAAGGGTCGCAGGGGGGGGGGGTTCCCATGCCCATCCAGGGCGCTGGGTAGATACACCCAGGACAAGGTGCCAATCTATCGCTGAACACACTCACTCACACAAACACACTCTATATGGGGCAATTTGGAGAATTCAATTGACCATGTTTTTGGACTGTGGGAGCAAACCGGAGAACCCGGAGGAAACCCACGCGGACACGGGGAGAACATGGAAACTCCACCCGGGAAACCCTAGCGCTGAGAGGTGAACGTGTTAACCACTAAGCCCTCTCGACAGTATCCATGCTTGTTTTCAACATCTCATACAAACCACATGCCCAAATCTGCTCGGAGAACCCTACCGCCTGACGTGAACACTGAGCACTACACTGATTCCCCTGTTCTTCAAGTTTTTACTTAATCGCAACGGATTCACACAAGAGGAGATGCTTAAGAAGGTTCATCTAGTGTCTCGGAATATTATACGAACTAAACAGGTTTCCTTCTATAGACATAAAACAAAAAGATTAGTCTGCTAGTTGCACATTACTGACACTGTGAACGTTGTACTGAGTACAGAATGTCAGCGGGTTCTAAACACTGATTGATTAAAAAAACAAATAGATCATTCATCCATCATGATGAGCATCAGCCATCCATCTGTGCCTCCAGTGTACGAACTCATAAAGACATCATGATGGTGATGTAAGAGCATCAGACTGACCACATTATACTGTAGTGATGTTATAAGTGACACCTGATATGTGCCGGTCAGAGGGTAACGGGTGTGCGCTGGTTATTACAGGCTGAGTATGCAGACTGAGTTTGAGCCACGTGGCCTAATGTACTAATCGATGGATAGGCTAATTCCCTTACACCTGGTTTCCTTTAAGACACTTTTACATACGAAGTGCAAACCTGTTCTCATGTTCATAACCATGTGCTGCGGCAGCTTTACATATGAACAATGTCCGGATCATGTGGCAGATTCCCGGCATAAGATCCAATTTTCGGTTGAATGTCTATGTATGATTAAAGGTGAAAGGAAAAAGCATGTTGATGTTTCTGCCAAGACCTGAAGAACAGTTAAAAGTTAAGGAGACGAGACTCTGAAACTCTAACAAACGATAACATTCAAGTAACAAAAAGATTTCTGATACGGCGATGTGATTACATCTTATTATCTTCGGCTTAATCCTCTACTAGGGTCGTGGGGGTACCCCATGCCCATCCAGTGGCATTTTTTTCAGACGCTTGGCAGATACAGGACAAGGTGCCACGTCATCACCGGGCACACTTACACTTACGTGGAGACACACATTATATAGGGGCAATTTGAAGCAGCCAATTCACCCTGAATCCAAAAATCGAAATCTCTGCATGTCAACGTGGGTGTCCTCTGGGTTCTTTAGTTTCAGTTTAAAAACATGGATACAAGGTAAATCGGCTGCTCTAAATTGCCCCTATATAGTCTATGTATGTGAATGAATGAGTGTGTGTGTGTAACTGTGTGCCCAGTGATAGATTGGCACCCTGTCCTGGGTATCTGCCCAGTGCCCGAAATGTTCTCCCCTGGATGGGCATGGGGAAACCCCCGCGTGACCCTAGTGGAGGATTAAGTGGAAGATAATGAATGAATGAATGTTTATATATCATTTAATGTTCTCTGCTGTTTTAAAATTAAAAATGCTTTTCTTTTGTGGGAAAACCACGATTAAAATATCATCAAACACAATACCAAAAACTTGGACAGTGACAGCATTCAGTGATGGACTTTTAGGACTTTTTTTTGCGTTAATTGCAATATTAAATGCACTCATAGCAGCTTCATTGCATGAAAATAGCTTTTCCAGAACTGTCCAGCAATATTATTAGTGTTTCACAAGAATCCAGGTATAAGAGTAACTACAAGCTACACTTCAGAAGAGGGGTCTTGTTGATGATGTCACTATAATAGCACATCAACCAAAAAAGTTTAACACAACTTTATGAATAAGGAATCATAAACATTAAAGGGTTATTTCTGAGCCACTGAATTCACTACTTCATATAAGAACGAGTAAACACTAGATCCTACACACGACACTGTCTAGTTCCTTTGATTCAAGTATTCTAATTGATCAAGGTTAGTTAGAACCCCCCACTTCTGACCCCCAGCTAGCGTTTGACTAACGTGAGGACAAAGAACATTGATGCAAACACTAAAAGCAACAGAGTCCAATAATGTCAAATGAGTTTTGCCTCTCTGTTGATCTTTAGGACAACATGGTGGTAAAAAGAACCATGTGTGCACTTGCTACAGTACAGATCATCATGGCAATGCCGACCCAACCTCATTCAAATGCCCCCTTCAGGCATCAGTGCATTTAAGGTTTAAAATGGAAGACCAGAGAAAAAAGATTCTTTCTAAATGTTAAGATGATCACAAGCTGATGAAGGATTCTTTTTTTTAATTTAAAAAGCTAATTGTGCACAACCCTGAGAGTGGGTTTGGAAATGTTCTTTTTAGTCGTTCTAACGTCTAATGGAAAAATATTCATCTTCACTAAAAACTATTAAAACGATGGGATCATCTAGTTCTGTTAGACTGGCGACGTTTTTTTGTGTTTTTTTTGAAGTTACTGAATACAACCTGACAGGGTAGTGGGTAAAAAGCACAGAAACACCAAGTAAGGATTTCACGGCGCAGGGATTTCATGGGCTCTGCTGGAACATTTGGTCTTCAGCTTTTAACCCGACCTGCACAGTCACGGCAACGGAAAGGATTTGCAGGTACTGATACACGGTAGTTAAAAGAAACCAAGATATCCCACAATGCACTATATATACATGGTAGGGATGCACAAAACACTTATTGCGTATGCATATGAACATATTCCTGTACTTACAAAAAAAAACAGCATTATTAAATTAAAAAGAAAGGAAGGGTTTTGGATGAGAACCAAATTTCTCTAGAGGTTAGGTGTAATAAAGCCCTTACAATATGTAAAGGTTCAGCGGGTGCGGCCCGGCGCCTATGCGCTGGCCGTCGGGTTGAGCGCGGAGCCATTGCTGCCCTTCATGCTTAGGCCGAGCTCATCTTTCTTCTCGGGATCCTTCTCCTTTTTTTCCTCTTCTTTTAGCTCATCTTTAAGATAACTCACTTCCACTGATTCAGGTCCGGCTGACGAGTAGCGACCCTTGCGGTGTTCTTGCAGCGCTGGACCCCAACTAGGATGTGGCCTTACCGAGTTCTTTAAGCGCTGTGGTGGAAAACAAAGGTTCGAAACATTTATAATTCAGATACAGTTTTTTTTTTTTTATCTCATACAAATACTTATCATGCTTTGAGGGTGGCCACAGTTCTTTACACAGTATGAAAAGCTGACTAGGCAAAAACTGAAGACAAAGCGGGTTTTAAATAAGCAACATACTAAAGAGAGATAAGCAATGAAAGACTCATCGCATTTTAGATTTAAACTGCACACCAGGCATGCTACGGGCAAACGAACTTACAATCCAATTCCAAATCACCATCAACCAAACACGCAGTTACAACAAAACATTCAGTATGTAGGTTTGATTTATGGATACCCTAAAACAAATCTATCCATCCATCATCTTCCGCTTATTTCTCTACAAGGGTCGAGGGGGTGGGGACCCATCCTGGGGAGAATGTTTTATTTGGCATACATGGGCACAGGACATATTATATTCATTCATTTATTCATTATTTCCCGCTTATCCTCTACTAGGGTCGCGGTGGGGTTCCCCATGCCCATCCAGGGGAGAACGTCTCGGGCGCTGGGCAGATAGACTTAGGACAGGGCGCCAATCCATCGCTGGGCACACACTCACTTACACAGACACACTCTATAGGGGGCAATTTTGAGAATTCAATTAACTTGTTCCATGTTTTTGGACTGTGGGAGGAAACCGGAGAACCCGGAGGAAACCCACGCAGACACGGGGAGAACATGTAAACTCCACCCAGATGGGGATTCGAACCGGGAATCCCTAGAGGTGAGAGGTGAACGTGCTAACCACTAAGCCACCGTGCCGCCACATATTATATTATATTGGGCAATTTGGAGCATTCAATTGACCTTGATCCATGTTTTTGGATTGTGGGAGGAAATCGAAGAACCCGGAGGAAACCCTCGCGGACACGGGGAGAACATGGAAACTCCACCCAGATTGTGATTAGAACTGCTAAGAGGCAAACATGCTAACCACTTAGCCAAAAACAAATCTAATAATAGAATAAATATTCTATTATCTATTTATATTAGCCTACTGTAAATCTGCTTTGGTGATTAAGACTGTAATAAAAGAAGGTTCACTGATAATTAATTTTAATATCGACAGGTTTTATTTAGTTTATTTCTGGTTAATTTATCCTGGTTAAAGTGATAACGGTGCTTTACTCCAAGAGGAATTTGTCCTCCACATTTAACCCATCCGTGCAGTAAAACACACACATACACACACACTGAGTGAAGTCTTACCTCTAAAAATGTGGAGCCATCAGACATGGCGATCTTAAAAAGGGCATAGATTGGAATGCAGATTACTGAAGACAGGGCCATGCAAAAGGCAATAACAAGGGACCAATCTGGGTACACGTAGTTATTGTAGGTGATGGGCTTGTACTGGATCACCGTGAAGATCAGGATAAACTGGAGACAAGAGGAAAATGCTGTAAAATTATGCATCTGCACTCAAAAGGTCATATGACACAATGTCCATCCTAATAAAGTTTAGGATTAACACTTTATCTGATGACTTTATTATTTATTTTAACACAGTGGATTTGCAATATACAGAACTATGTAGATCTCAAAGAGCATCTACAGACAATCTATATACACACCTATACATATTATCAAAATGAAAAGAAATAAACATTTAAAATTTTATATCTGTGTAATGAATTAATATAGTCTATATTATTTTTTTGTTTTCATTTAAAAATTTTATTGTATTATATTTCTTTTAAATTTTATGTACCACATGTTATGTAAATGACAAAAAAGTATCCTTGAATCCTATTATATAATAATTATAATATAATATTCATTCATTCATTATCTTCCGCTTATCCTCTATTAGGGTCGCGGTGGGGTTCCCCATGCCCATCCAGGGGAGAACGTCTCGGGCGCTGGGCAGACAGACCCAGGACAGGGCGCCAATCCATCGCTGGGCACACACTCACTCACACAGACACACTCTACAGGGGGCAATTTTGAGAATTCAATTAACTTGTTCCATGTTTTTGGACTGTGGGAGGAAACCGGAGAACCCGGAGGCCCCCCCCCCCCCCCCCCCCCCCCCCCCCCCCCCCCCCCCCCCCCCCCCCCCCCCCCCCCCCCCCCCCCCCCCCCCCCCCCCCCCCCCCCCCCCCCCCCCATATATATAATATAATATAATATAATATAATATAATATAATATAATATAATATAATATATAAGTTTCACTTATTTAATGGACATGCTGAAATAAATAAAATTAGTGGTTGCACGTTCGCCTCTCAGCGCGATTCCCGGTTCGAATCCCCATCTGGGGAGTTTCCATGTTCTCCCCGTGTCTGCGTGGGTTTCCTCCGGGTTCTCCGGTTTCCTCCCCCAGTCCAAAAACATGGATCAAGTCAACTGAATTCTCCAAATTGCCTCATATAGAGTGCCTCTTTGTGAGTGTGTGCCCAGCGATGGATTGGCGCCCTGTCCTGGGTCTATCTGCCCAGTGCCCGAAACGTTCTTCCCTGGACGGGCATGGGGAACCCCCCCCACGACCCTAATAGAGGATAAAGCGGAAGATAATGAATAAATGAATGAATATATGGGGCAATTTGGAAACTCCACCCAGATAGAGATTCGAACCGGGAATCCCTAGTGCTGAGAGGCGAACGTGCTAACCACTATGACACTTACAGTGTCATATTTTCTATGACACTTACAGTGATTATGGTTGGGGAGATAAATCTCCAGCAGATCCTGAAGAATAGTGGAGGTGGGAAGCCCAGCATCATCTCTACATCCTTAAAGTAGTTTCTATGTCCTGCGAATGAGAAAAACATCCCAGTTAACATCCCAGCTTATTCATATGCCCATCCGATTTTTAATTAAGAAAGAAGTACTGACTTACCATAGACATACATAATGCAAATGCACATGATACAGGAGATGATGACCAATGAAAAGCTGGCTGCATAGTTGTCCATCAGCAGCAACCAGTATATCCCTGCCTATACCACAAGAGGGCCACACAACATGAGCCAAAGCTTTGAGCGCTGCCTTCAAACCAGCACAGCAAAATGCACTCACCCGTGTAGTCAGTGGCACTCCCAGGAGGAAGCCGATTACGGCCACGCCGAGGGTTATCAGGGTTTTATTCCGGATGATCCAGTCTGTGCCGATCTCATCCACTACAGCTGTGACCAAAGTCTCCAAGAGACAGAACTAAAAGAGGCAGAAAGGAAATGTAATACACTTCAGGTGTCATGGGATTCAGTTGTTCCTAACAGGCTTGTACTCTGTATACTATTGAAGCAAGTTTTGTACCAAACCCACTTGTAAACAATATTATTATGTACTGTTTACACTGAGCTACTGCAAATGTAACATTAAAATTATTTCATAAGGAGGAATGGTGGCTTAGTGGTTAGCATGTTCGCCTCTCAGTGCTCCAGGTTCTAAGATTCCATGTTCTCCCTGTGTCTGCGTGAGTGTTCCCCGGGTTCTCCGGTGTCCTCCCACAGTACAAAAACATGAATCATGGGTAAATTTAATTCTCTAAATTGCCCCATATAGTGTGTTTGTGTGTGTGTGTGTGTGTCTGTGTGAGTAAGTGTGTGGAGCTGGGTGTATCTGCCCAGTGCCCGAAATGTTCTCCCGTGGATGGACATGGGGAACCCCACCCACGACCCTAGTTGAAGATTAAGCAGAAGATAATGGACGGTTTGGCAAGGGGCGGCATGGTTTAGTGGTTAGCACGTCTGTCTCTCAGCACTAGGGATTCCCGGTTCGAATCCCAATCTGGGTGGAGTTTCCATGTTCTCCCCGTGTCCGCGTGGGTTTCCTCCGGGTTTTCCGGTTTCCTCCCACAATTTAAAAACATGGATCGAGGTAAATTGAATTCTCCAAATTGCCCCACATAGAGTGTGTCTGTGTGAGTGAGTGTGTGCCCAGCGATAGATTGGCATCCTGTCCTGGGTGTATCTGCCCAGCGCTCGAAATTCTCCCCTGGATGGGCATGGAACCCCCCACTACCCTAGTAGAGGATAAATCGAAAGATAATGGGTGGATTGATAAACAAAAAGTAAATCTGAAAACATTTGAGTTTACCTGAGTGCCAAGACCCAGCAAGATTAGCATGAAGAAAAAGAGGAGTGACCAGAGGGGTGAGATTGGTAGCAGGGTCAGAGCTTCTGGATAGGCAACAAAGGCCAGGCCGGGTCCATGGTCAGCCACCTCAGACACATTCACGCCGAGATGGTGCGCCATAAAGCCCAGGATGGAAAAAATGACAAAACCAGCATACACACTTGTAGCACAGTTTGTCACGCTGATGATGATGCTGTCTCTGTCCATAAAAAGAAGAACATATCATCATTAGATAAGAGAAGATGACACATGCGATATCTTTAAGTACACTGTATATACTAGTTTTGATTATATTTGAAATATAAAATATTAATTATGAAATATAAGTGAATATGATTAAGGTAGATTGCTATATGTTGCATTAAATTGTTCGGAAATATTATGTGTATTGTAGTGTATTGTATACCTAAAGCAGTTGTTGTGAAATTTATTATAGGATGCCATAGTGATGAGTCCGCCCCATGCACAGCCAAGAGAGTAGAAAATCTGAGAAGCAGCATCACCCCACACCTATGAAAGACACCCATGTTATTTATACAATTCATGAGACATTTTATTCGATTGCAGCCCAAAATTTTGCTATCAACAACACAAGGTGTCATGCCAACCTTGGCATCCAGGATTTTCTCCCACTGTGGCGTGAGGTAGTATTTAATTCCACTGATTGCTCCATCCAGAGTGATTCCTCGGATGAAGAGAATAGTCAGCACCACATACGGGAAGGTTGCTGTGAAGTACACTACCTAGGAAGTGCCAAAAGGAAACATCAATTATTAAAGAAAATCTATTTATCTACATAATATTTCAGGCCATGTGCACATCCTACATACGACCCATAATGTCAGACGATACCTTAGATGAGCATGTGACACTTACAAATGCCCTACATACACCAGGTGGAACACTACTGGCAGAGGTTTCTCTCAGAGAGCATGCACACGATAGACAAAATAAATAAAAGGCAAAAAGGGTGCTCGCTGACTTGGTCATTGGCACATCTCAGTGTGGTCGACCTGGGTGGTGGGTGCTGTCTACATGTGCCACTCAGATTGAGCGTTACCAGTGGACTGTTGCAAGTTTGAGATTGCCCCAAGGGTTCGCATGATGGCCACCAATACAGGGGGGTATCTGAGTGGTTAGGACGTTGGGCTATCAATCTGGGTTGAATCAAGGTTGGCGGTTCAAATCCCAGGTCCACTGAAGTTACCAGTGTGGGTCCTTGAGCGAGACTCTTAACCCTCATTGTTTCAGGGATGTTGTGATTAACCCTGTGCTCACCTTGTAAGTCGCTTTGCATAAAAGCGTCTGCTAAATGACCAAATGTAAATGAATTAATAAAAAATAGTGGCACGGTGGCTTAGTGGTTAGCACGTTTGCCTCTCAGCGCTAGGGATTCCCGGTTCGTATCCCCATCTGGTTGGAGTTTCCATGTTCTCCCCGTGTCTGCGTGGGTTTCCTCCGGGTTCTCCGGTTTCCTCCCACAGTCCAAAAACATGGATCAAGTCAATTGAATTCTCAAAATTGCCCCATATAAAGTGTGTTTGAGTGAGTGAGTGTGTGCCCAGCGATGGATTGGCGCCCTGTCCTTGGTATATCTGCCCAGCGCCCGAGACGTTCTCCCCTGGATGGGCATGGGGAACCCCACCGGAACCCTAATAGAGGATAAAGCCGGAGATAACGAATGAATGAATGAATGAATAGTAAAAAAAAAATAGTCATGCCGTCTACACTTCCATTAAAAGTAGAAGATGGCATGGTTGTTGGTGCTTTGTGGGACACTGGGCTAACCCAATCTCCTGCATGTTTTTTAATAGCTCATTGCTGGGACCTGGGGTTAGCATTCACAGGTGTTTTGAAGCACGAATGCATCTGAGCATAATCACCATGACAAAGCAGCACATACTGCTAACTAGAAAAAGCTTCTTACTGTTACACTGCCATCTAGCGTTTGACTTTATTATTTCCCCAGCCTGACAACTCACAGATTATAGAAAGTTTTCCGAGCGACTATTTTTGTTCGGCAGTGTCTAGGTACGAAAAAAGAATATTCCCACAACATGACGTTGCAACCACTGTGTTGCAACCACTTTAGTAGAGCGGGTTTTATGATGCCACACTATTTAAGCTTTTACCTGAACACGTAAAAAAATAAAATAAAATAAAAAAACGCTGTTAAACATCTTCCACACCTTTAATTTTGGAAAAAATCTTGTAACCTTTCTTAACCATGGCTACAGCATTGTTTTCGGTAGACACAAGTCACAAGAATCATGAACACATTGTGCTCTGCTCATCTGCAAGCTACATCTGCGAGCTACGAGGTGCAGATGATGCCACACCTGGTGCCAATTATTCTCCCAGAGCTAAAGGTATTGAAGCTTACGTTGCCAAGCATTTGGCCCTGAGACATTGCTGGATGTTGGCATTTGCTTTTCACTCAATATCACAAGGGGTACTTAAAATTGTGCCATGAGTATATATACAGAGTTGAAACCAGAAGTTTACATACACTATATAAAAGGACACATGTGCATCTTTTTCTCACTGTCTCACATGAAATCAGAATAAACTTTTCCTGTTTTAGGTCAATTAGGATAACCTTAATTATTTGTTACCTGCTAGAATTTTTTAAGGCAAATTTTATTACTTTTCTCAAAGTCAAAAGTTTAAATACACTGATAAGTTTATTGGGAACATCTGAGTTAAGTGGAGACACACCTGTGGATGTATTTTTAGGCACACCTGAAACACACTCCTTCTTTGTGTAACATCATGGGAAAGTCGAAAGAAATCAGTTAAGATATCAGAAAGAGAATTGTGGACCTGCCCAAGTCTGTTTCATCCTTAGGTACAATTTCCAGATGCCTGAAGGTGCCTCGTTCATCTGTACAAACAAATATATGCTAGTACAAACAAGATGGGAATGTCCAGCCATCATATCGCTCAGGAAGGAGACGGGTTCTGTGTCCCAGAGATGAACGTGCTTCGGTCTGAAATGTGCACATTAACCCAAGAACAAAAGCAAAAGACCTTGTGAAGATGCTGGCTGAAGCTGGTAAGAGTGTGTCATTATCCACAGTGAAACAAGTACTGTATCGACATGGGCTGAAAGACCAATCTGCCTGGAAGAAGCCATTACTTCAAAAGAAACATTAAAAAAGCCAGATTAATGTTTGCAAATGCACACAGGGACAAAGACCTTAATTTTTGAATACATGTCCTGTGGTCTGACGAAACTAAAATCGAACTGTTTGGCCATAATGACTATTGTTACGTTCGGAGGAAAAAGGAGGAAGCTTGCAAGCATCATGTTATGGCGTTGTTTTGCTGCAGGAGTGACTGGTGCACTTCACAAAATAGATGGCATCATGAGGAAAGAACATTACGTGGAAATACTGAAGCAACATCTCAAGACATCAGCCAGGAAGCTTAGATGCAAATGGGTCTTCCAAACGGACAATGACCTGAAGCATACTGCCAAACTGGTTACAAAGTGGCTTAAGCATAACAAAGTCAAAGTTTAGGAGTGGCCATCACAAAGCCCTGATCTCAATCCTATCGAAAATTTATGGGCAAAGCTGAAAAGGCATGTGCGAGCAAGGCGGCCTACAAACATGGCTCAGTTACACCAGTTCTGTCAGGAGAAATGCACCAAAATTCCTGCCAACTATAGTGAGAAGCTTGTGGAAGGATATCCAAAACGTTTGACCCAAGGCATACAGTTTAAGGGCAACAGTACCAAATACTAATGAAATGTATTTCAACTTTTGAAGAAAGTAATAAAAATTGCAAACAGAAATATTTTGGGTAAACCTAGTTAACCTAAAACAGGAAGAGTTTATTCTGATTTCATGTGTGACAAAAATGCAGATGTGTCTTTTTATAAAGTGTATGTAAACTTCTGGATGAAGTTATATATGAATATATATATATATATATATATTCATTCATTCATTATCTTCCGCTTTGTCCTATATATTAGGGTCGCAGGGGGCTTCCCCATGCCCATCCAGGGGAGAACGTAATTGCAGATAATTGCAGTTTATTACTTAAATTTAAATAAGCAGGCAAATCATAACATAATGTGTAGCTGTTTAGAAATGCAGTGGAGATTTTAAAGGCTGAGCAGTTGAGGAAAACTCTGGACACCAGGACATGTTCAAGTTATGTTCAATACAACCTTATTCGAAACATCAGATTGACTACTTATTTAAAATGACATTTTATATATTACAAAATATATCTCCGCATTCATTTAATGCACTTGTCCTTGGCACTAAACGCAAACATGCGGCCATTTTCAAATACAGCCGATTACCTATCGCACTGGGTTTTTAAAACAGATGGAGAACAGTCTGGTTCACCTTGCCTGAGGACTTCACCCCACGGATAAGGCAGAGGAACACAACAACCCATGAGATAGCCAGGCAGCCCAAGATAGGGAGACGGACTTCCCCAAAGTTCCCTATGCCATCTGAGATGTTTAACACATAATTCCTGTGGAAATAAGACAACAAAATAAGTACCCAAAATAAATTATGTTTAGTTAATCATCATTTTTATATGTATATTTATTGCATTGGAGCAAATTGTAAATAAATAAATAAATTTAGATTGGGGCGGCACGGTGGCTTAGTCGTTAGCACATTCGCCTCTCAGCGCTAGGGATTCTCGGTTCGAATCCCCATCTGGGTGGAGTTTCCATGATCTCCCCGTGTCTGCGTGGGTTTCCTCCGGGTTCTCCGGTTTCCTCCCACATTCCAAAAACATGGATCAAGTTAATTCATTCATTCATTCATTATCTCCTGCTTATCCTCTATTAGGGTCGCGGTGGGGTTCCCTATGCCCATCCAGGGGAGAACGTCTCGGGCGCTGGGCAGATAGACCCAGGACAGGGCGCCAATCCATCGCTGGGCACACACTCACTCACACAGACACACTCTATATGGGGCAATTTTTTGAGAATTCAATTAACTTGATCCATGTTCTTGGACTGTGGGAGGAAACCGGAGAACCCGGAGAAAACCCACGCAGACACGGGGAGAACATGGAAACTCCACCCAGATGGGGATTCGAACCGTGAATCCCTAGCGCTGAGAGGCGAACGTGCTAACCACTAAGCCACCGTGCCGCTGCGGATCAAGTTAATTGAATTCTCAAGATTGCCCCATATAGAGTGTGTCTGTGTGAATGAGTGTGTGCCCAGCGATGGATTGGCACCCTGTCCTGGGTCTATCTGCCCAGCGCCCGAGACGTTCTCCCCTGGATGGGCATGGGGAACCCCACCGCGACCCTAATAGAGGATAAGCGGGAGATAATGAATGAATGAATGAATTTAGATTGATTTCACTATTGTTAATTATATATCATCTGGTTAACAGTGTGATTAAAAAGTAGTTAAACTTCATTCTGAAAATATGTACTTAGAATTTTTTTATAAAATTAATTTAATTTTAATATAATTAACACCTTTTTAACAAGCAAGCAACCACAGTCACACTTCTAAAAAAAAAAAAGAGACTTAATTGTTTGCCATATATTTAGATATACAAATCACTGAGGGACTACTGTGCCAGTCTGTGCAGTGTGTTTGGGTGACAAATTAAAGTTGCCAGACAAACACAATCCAACATTTCAAGACCACTGGCCAAGCCAAACAAATCTTTTCTTACAATAAAGGCCCGAAAAAAAGGAAGGCAGTTACATAAACGCCTTTCATGGTACAGTGATAAAGACAGCCCAAAGAGCTAGACGTTTGGAAGGACATTCAGCACACCACACATACGCCTTGCTGTCAAAGCCTTTTTTTCAAAACATCAGTAAAGAAAGACTGAGTGCATACACACATGCACATAAACACACACACACACTCACAAATCTGGTTCATTGTCACCAGACACGTAAGCCTTATGTTTAACTGGGAATGACTAACAACACTTTTCTCCACTGTTTAATCGAATTGGAGGATTTGCTAACATTCATATTGTTTCAAGCATACTAAAAATGATTAATTTTAAGTCAAATATAAAAATAAATAACTCTATAAACTACTAATAAGCCTAATGAAGCCTCATTAGATCAGCTCTCTGATTATTCATTTATTAAATGAATAAAATGTATTATGCATTAACATATTTAAACTAAAATTAAAATCCATTTGTTAAAAAAGTTCATTTAAATTCATTCATTCATTATCTTCCACTTTATCCTCTATTAGGGTCACGATGGGGTTCCCCATGCCCATCCAGGGGAGAACGCCCCGGGCGCTGGGCAGATACACCCAGGACAGGGTGCCAATCCATCGCTGGGCACACACTCACTCACACAGACACACTCTATATGGGACAATTTGGAGAACTCAATTGACTTGATCCATGTTTTTGGACTGTGGGTTCATTTAAATTAAGTAACTTTTAAGTAATGAACAAAACAAACAGGCTGTGCTAGCTTCCTCGCAGGGGGGGGGGGGGGGCATGCCCATCCAGGGGAGAACGTTTTAGGCGTTAGGCAGATAGACCCAGGACAGGGTGCCAATCCATCGCTGGGAACACACTCACTCACACAAACACACTCTATATGGGGCAATTTGGGGAATTCAATTGACCTTGATCCATGTTTTTGAACTGTGGGAGGAAACCGGAGAACCCGGAGGAAACGCACACAGACAAGTGGAGAACATGGACACTCCACCCAGACTGGGATTCGAACTGGGAATCCCTAGCGCTGAGAGGCGAACGTGCTAACCACTAAGCTACCATGCTTCCCATATATATATATATATATATATATAGACTAATTTACATTTATTTGTCTTTATAAAACAAACAGTTCCATGACTTAAATCTCATTGGCTGTGCAACTGTGACATTATTAACAACAACGCACACCTCTGATATCCCGTTACTCACAAATTAATATTCTCTTATATAACGGACCAGATTTTGTCACTGAACAACAGTTTATTAACAATTTAGTTTCTAACAAACAGATTAATGAACTAAACCTTGTTTTTTTATTATAGTGTTTATTATATTGTTTATTTATTATTTAAACACCTTAAAGAGGTGTAACTGTTCTCTGCTTCGCGTTGGGCCTAACACCTCTTTGCTGTGATTTAAATCCTGGTTTGCTGAGATGGTTTCTAGTGGGGTATAATTACTCACTTTATCTACACAATAACATTTTTCTAGAGTTTACTGTGCAGGCGATACCTAAACAAAATAATAATTTAACCAAAAACTGTTTCCGTTATTTGGTCGACTCCAACTCGTAAAGTTAAATTGTCCTAAACAGCAGAATACTGTAAATGAAAATACTGTGAGCACTGTATGTAAGCAGAAAGTCAAACTAACCTCCAGTATTCCTCACTGGGGCTTGTCCTCTTTGTGCGGTTTACCACTTCATTGAGGCCAGATACCACACCGGTTGTAATGTTGAGAAGGGTGGCGTTTGCCCGTGGTGCGTTCAAAACACCGCTACAGTCCGGGGTATTCCAGGGGTTGTTACAGTATGTCCACGGGAGCAGGTTGGTCATGGACATAAAAAAGTAGTAGAATGCAATGCAGATGACCACATTGTAATAGATGCCAATGTAGGTGGACACCACCATCATTCCATACCCCACACCTAAAAAGAGAACAATATGCCATGTTAACTCAAATTGTTTCCAACTTGGAACACTTTCCAACAATTTCCCAAGTTCTCTATCTCAGTTTTTGATTAATGACTTACACAAGTACAGTGTTATAAACTATAAATCACTTTTAAGTAACTTTCTTTTCAAACACACCTGTATGGAAACCTGTAGGGCATCAGATGTATGTATGTATGTTTGTATGTTTGTATGTATGTATGTATGTATGTATGTATAATAAAAAGTTACCAATGTGGGTCATTGAGCAAGGCCCTTTACCCTCATTGCTCCAAGGATGTTGTGATTAACCCTGTGCTTACCGTGTAAGTAATTTTGGATAAAAGCGTCTGCTAAATGACCAAATGTAATGTAATGTAAATGTAAATGTATACAGTACCAGTCAAAAGTTTGGACATACCTTGTTTTTGCTCAACTTATTGTCCATGTTCTCAGTTCCACTTACCATAAAAATTGACTTTGTAGTTCTACAATTCCAAATCTGTTTGTGGACTACAGTACATACTGTGTAAATCACCTTTATTCTGTTCCCTAATGATCAGGACCCCAATAGCAGCACCACAGAGCAGGTATTATTTGGTTGGTGCATTAACCCTATTAACCCCAGCAGTGTCACTGAGGTGTTTAAATGAAACTAGAGCTCCAATTAAATGTCAGTAAATCTTTACAAGATGGTTTACCTTTGAACATAGGACTGACTTTCCACACGCCGAGGCAGCCCAGCGAGGTAAATTGGCCGAAGGAAAGCTCCAGAAAGAACAGCGGAATGCCACAAAACACCAGCATGATGAAGTATGGGAACATAAAGGCACCTGGAATTCATAAAATGAGTCTAATTAGTTTTATATTAGGAAACACACACAGATTTTATTCTAGTTATTAAGATTATGCTCAGCTGAATGTTGACCAATCATTATTATTATTATTTAGAAAATAATCAAGAAATCTTATAAAAGCAGGCTTATGTTGTTGTTAATATGTTAATGTTAATATTTTGTCCACAATATATTTTAAACATAAAGTTTTTACGTCCCTTAATAACTTAATAAGATTTTGTAACTTCACCTTATCTCATTATTTTCCACTTAATCTTCAACCAGGGTCACAGGGGGGTTCCCCATGCCGATTCAGGAGAGAACATCTCGTGCACTCACGGCGACACACAGACTATGTGACTATATGGGGCAATGTAGGTAGTGGCAATTTAGAACAGCCAATTCACCTTGAATCCATGTTTTTGGACTTTGGGAGAAAACCTGAGAACCCGTAGAAAACCTATGCAGACACGGTAAGAACATGGGAACTCCACCCAGATCAGGATTAGAACCTGGATCCAAAGCGCTGAGAGGTATATGTGCTAAGGATATCACTACAGTGCCGTCCTAATTTTGTATCTCACTTATTCATTCATTATCTTCCCATCAAGGGGGAGAAAGTTTTGGGCGCTGGGCAGATACACCCAGCACAGGGCACCAATCTATTGCTGGGTACACCCTCACTCACACAGATACACACACACACACTATATGGGGCCATTTAGAGCATTTAATTTACCTTTAATTCATATTTTTGGACTGTGGGAGGAACCCGAAGAACCCCGATAAAACCCACATGGACACAGGGAGAACCTGAAAACTGCACCCAGATCGGAATTTGAACCTGGATCCCCAGCACTGAGAGGTGCCACAGCGCCACAGTGCCGCCTTGATTATATAACATGATATTAAAATTTAATTGTTGACCAAATGTCACTGCTTATCCATCCATCCACTATCTTCCACTTTATCCTCTACTAGGGTCATGGGTGGTTCCCCAGGCCCATCCAGAAAAGAACATTTCGGGCACTGGGCAGATACACCCAAGACAGGGTGCCAATCTTTCGCTGGGCACACAATCACTTACACAGACACACTCTATATGGGGCAATTTGGAGAATTCAATAGACCTTGATCCATGTTTTTGGACTGTGGGAGGAAACCGGAGAACCCGGAGGAAACCCACGCGGATACGGGAAGAACATGGAAACTCCACCCAGATTGGGATATGAATCAGGAATCTCTAGTGCTGAGAGGAGAACATGCTAACCTCTAAGCCACCGTGCCGCCCCAAATGTCACTGTATTACTATTATTATTATTATAAAATCCATATTCACAACGGAAATAATTTTTAAAAAGGGCAAACTTCTGCTTTTCAAAAAGTCATTATCTCTTCATCCTTTTGAAGCCTCAGTCTCTAACAAGTTATATGGCATGTGATCCTGAAAACATAATTTGTCATAACATTTGCCTGCTTTCACATCTGAATGGATATATGCATACACATTTGAATGGATATATGCATACACATTATGTTTTTTTATTTGCACCTGCTAATTTGACTAAGATGGGTAACAAATGCCAGCCAGCAGTAATGAGATTAACAGCTCTTGAATGGCTCATTGTTCTTTTCTTCATTTAGAAAGTAGGGTTACTAGGTTTATGTGCAAAATATTCACTAGGGTAATCATAGGTTGAGAACTGAATCAAACTCAAAAAATGCCAGCAATGTGATTGGACACACTAAATCACAGGCTAGAAAAAGATCATTAACACTTAAGAAGGCTTTTAAGGAATGACCTTGCAGATTTATGCTTTAGAAAATAACTGCTGTCCAGAGATTCACTAATTTCATTTTTATTAATGCTATTTAATCTATTGATGTAAATGTCAGTGACCAGCGCGTTCATTCATTTATTATCTCCTGCTTTATCCTCTATTAGGGTCGCGGGGGGGTTCCCCATGCCCATCCAGGGAAGAACGTTTCGGGCGCTGGGCAGATAGACCCAGGACAGGGCGCCAATCCATCGCTGGGCATACACTCACTCACACAGACACACTATATGGGGCAATTTGGAGAACTCAATTGACTTGATCCATGTTTTTGGACTGTGGGAGGAAACCGGAGAACCCGGAGAAAACCTACGTGGACACGGGAAGAACATGGAAACTCCACCCAGATGGGGATTCGAACCGGGAATCCGTAGAGCTAAGAGGCGAACGTGCTAAGCCACCCCCATGCCGCCCGTGACCAGAGCGTTGACAAACAAAACTCTAGAGTCTTTAAGTGTGTTCAGCAAGCACTTGAATCAGAAACTATTGGCATTTGTGTTATAGTGAAAATTCACCACAATCTTATAACAAATTACATATTTACACACGGGCGGCATGGCTTAGTGGTTAGCACGTTCGCCTCTCAGCCCATCTCCCCTGGATGGGCATGGGGAACCCCACCGGGACACAATGGATGGATAAATGGAATTTGTAAGTGGCGGCTTAGTGGTTAGCACTTTCGTCTCTCAGCACTAGGGATTCCAGTTTCGAATCCCAATCTGGGTGGAATTTCAATGTTCTCCCTGTGTCAGTGTGGGTTTACCCCGGGTTCTCCGGTTTTCTCCCACAGTCCAAAAACATGGATCAAGTCAAGTCCAAATTGCCCCATATAGAGTGTGTCTGTGTGAATGAGTGTGTGCCCAGCGATAGATTTTTGGGGGTTTGGTCAAAGTAATAATTTATATTTAAAAAATTGCACTAGGCCTTACAGTAAATAAGCTATGTGCTTTTTTTCACTTTAGCACCACCTATAGACAGATCAGCACCTTGCACCTGAGTAGTGGGTTGGGTTACTGTCTTAGTACTGTAAGACTTTTGGTTTGCATTTTTGCAAACAATAACAATAAGAATAAAATTCGGAACATTAATAATAAGGTTTCAGCACTTTGCATTTGGACTCCTAATAAAGCAGTGTCCAGGCACAGGACATAGAGATTTAATAATAACCTTCTTCCTATATTAGATAATGGAACCAGCCGATTACATTACCACTTATAACTGCTCAAAAAATGTATTAATATGTTCACAGAATACATTTAAGTGCTAAATGTTTAACTCAATAGGGCTAATAACCTATTTCATACCATATACACTTCTGTTTCTGGTTTAAATACATTTAAATGATCACTACAGTGATCAACAGTCAATAACAACTTAAAATGCAACACAGCCTTCTGATAAAAGCAAATTGGATTGTTGGATTAAAAATAAGATGCAATTAAAACCCTACCTCCTCCATTTCTGTAACAAAGGTAGGGGAATCTCCAGACATTTCCCAGTCCCACTGCATAGCCAACGCTCGTCAACACAAATTCGATCTGGTTTGCCCAATTTCCTCTGCGAGAGTTTTCATCCTTCTTCACCTGCTCTCCTGGAACTGCTCCATTCTAAGACATGAAAAGACATCATCATTTAAAAGTCCTCTTAAGAGCTAAAGATGATTAACAAAGGATGCAGAGATATAGATAGACTACAGCAAAAAATGTGGAAAGATAAAGTGCATTATTAAAAAGAGAGGCACGGTGGCTTAGTAGTTAGCATGTTCTCCTTTCAGCCCTTGGGATTTAAGGTTCGAATCCCAATCAGGGTGGAGTTTCTAAGTTCTCCGCGTGTCTGTGTGGGTTTCCTCCGGTTTCCTCTTACAGTCCAAAAACATGGATCAAGTTAATTGAATTCTTCAAATTGCCCCATATAGAGTGTGTATGTGTCTGTGTGAGTGTGTGTGTGTGCCCAGAGATAGATTGGCGCCCTGTCCGGGGTGTATCTGCCCAGCGCCCGAGAGGTTCTCCGCTGGATGAGTATGGGGAACCTCACCTTGACCCTAATATAAATTACAGCGGAAGATAATGGATGGATGGATTATAAACAAATATTTCAAAGCAAAAGGTTTTGGAATAAAACCCTATAATAATTAAACATAATAATTGCCCTTGTGTTTAGATAAAGCACAGCATTATGGATAAAGTATACATGTTGAGCCAATTTAAATTCACATGTACACATACAGAGCCATGTGAGCCACGAGCATCTTGCACAATTTAAGTACATACCTACTACAAAGGAATTTAGAGTTTCGTATACCAATGTTTCTCAATCCAATTCAAAAAAAATTCAAAAAAGCCGCACACATTTGTATTTTTTCTCTGTTTTTCCTGCTTTTCCTTTAACTCAAAACTTAACTGTATATCAGTTGATATGTACATAAAAAAATTTAACTAAGAAGGGTTTAGAAACATTATTCAGACTCTAGACACAGGACAGGTACCCAGGCTAGTTTTTTATAGTGCAATAAATACATTAATACTGCTAAAATAAGACACTCCCAGAGTAACACAATATACCAGGAAGGAAAAGCAAAAATGAAACCTAAAATAAGGTAAATTACATATGATTATATAATATATAGAGAAATAGTTAACAAATAATAATAATTAGACTGCAAGAAACTTGCCTCCTGGCTGGAGCAGCAAGTTCAAAGTTGTTTGGTTTTTTAAGGATGAAGACACACCTGCACGCTGTAGTACACAATGGATTTCATACTGTGGGTGCATGAGAAACATGGATTGTAGGAAAGTACACAGCACACATATACTCCAGTACAGAGAAAATATGGCTTAAAGTAACCCATTCATTCATTCATTCATTTATCTTCTGCTTTATCCTTTACTAGGGTCGCGGGGGGGGGGGGGGGTCCCATCCAGGGGAGAACGTTTTGGGCACTGGGCAGATACACCCAGGACAGGGTGCCAATCTATCGCTGGGCACACTGACACACACAGACACACACAAACACATTCATTATGGGGTAATTTGGAGAATTCAATTGACCTTGATCCATGTTTTTGGATTGTGGGAGGAAACCGGAGAACCCGGAGGAAACCCATGCGGACATGGGGAGAACATGGAAACTCCACCCAGATTGGGATTCAAACCGGGAATCCCTATCACTGAGAGGAGAACGTGCTAACCACTAGGTGACCATGCCTATCATTCATTCATTCATTATCTTCTGCTTTATTCTCTACTGGAAGGGGGGCAATCCAGGGGAGAACGTTTCGGTTGCTGGGCAGATACACCCATTATAGGGAGCCAATCTATCACTGGGAACACACTCACTCACACTCACACACACACACAACAACAACAACAACAACAAACCAAACACCAAACCCAAGCAGACACATGGAAACTCCACCCATATTGGGATTCGAACCTGATCCCTGGCACTAACAGGCGAACTTGCTAACCACTAAACCACCGCTCATTATAATTATTATTATTTATTTTAATAAGTACATTTATTGTTCCAGTTATATTTCTTGTCAACTCTATAATTGTAGCTACATTTGGAAAGCATCCATATTATACCACTATACATACATATTTGACACACTACACTGTCAGGGGATTCAAAAAGCAGGGATGAAAACAAAAAGATCCTCTTAATTATTCATAAAAGACCCAACCTGTTCAAAGCCAAATTAATTAATAAAGTGGATCAAATCTTTATGTGAAACAAAAAGACTTTTTATAAGTTTATTATGCCTCCTCCTAGTTGATGGGCCTTGTTTTGGAACAAAGAACACTAATTAGAAAGCTATTGCTCTATTCTTTCATGATTTCAGCAGCTTAAAAGTCCATGGTTGCCTTTGTCTGATTCGGTTCTTTATGTCGTGGCTTCCATTTTGATGAGGAAAAAGTCAAGCACATCTCCTCTGTTTACACAGAATATGCAGAATGGCATTGTCCTGGTGGAATAGCAATGGATTTTCCAGCTGTTACCCTGTTGTACCATATGGCTTTGCAAAATCCCTCTATACATCTTTGCATTTTTACATATATGCGAATCACCAATGCAGTGAAATGCAGCAAATCGCAAAGTGAAATGTTGATCCTGCTAATTAAAGCACAAGCTCCCACTGTCTTTTAGAGAATCTGGGATAAGCTCTGTTTCTTCCAGAGACCTCGGTGGTGGTGTGTCTGCATATAACCAGCATATGGCATATAGAAATCGCATGATCAACCAGTTCAAATGTTAAAAAGTTGAATGAATATGTGCCTATGTATCATACTGAACATAAATAATAAAGAACAGAGCAAAGAATTAAGAACTATAATTATAATAAAGCATAAGGCACAAGAGGGCAAGGCATTGACACGACGCAATGCTGAGTGCCGTTATACCGCTTTCCCAAGTACTTTACTGCTTTTAGAAAATGGTTACAAACTATAATAAAACAAAATAAAGTTTGATTTATAAATGTGTTTATTGAAAGCAATTTCGTTAATAAACTTAAATAAATCTGTGACGTAATTTGGTTTCTTGTTTCTATACAAACACTAATCACACAAATCACAGAACACAGTTTAAAAAAAAAAAAAAAAACATCTAGAAACTAATGTATTGTATATTTTGCACTGATCCGAATCAGATTTAAGGACCGGAACTACCCGCTTTATAAATAGTTATAAACAATCTCAGGATTAAACGTCGGTATAGTGATTAAAACGACTGCCTCAGCGCTATGGATTGCCGGTTCAAATCCCAATCTGGTTGGGGTTTGTTTCCTCCTGGCTCTCCGGTTTCCTCCCACAGTCCAAAAACATGGATTAAGGTCAATTAAATTCTCCAAATTGCCCCACATAGAGTGTGTTTGTGTGCATGTCTGTATAACTCTGATAGATTGGCACCCTGTTCTGGGTGTATCTGCCCAGTGCCCAAGACTCCCCTGGATGGGCATGGGGAACCTCTCCGCGACCCTAATGGAGGATAAAGCGGAAGATAATGGATGGATGGATTTAATGTCCTTAAAAGACTATCACAAACAATTAGGGGGTCCTGTTTAGAGTCCAGTGTCAGAAAGCTGGGGTTCAATTACAGATCATAAGGATTACAGCAGGAAATCCTTTAAAAAGTTCCCATAAATAGTGCGGAAGAGTTAAGAGGCCAACAATGAATCCAGATCAAAATTTTATTAAACCCCTGTGGGAAAAGCTCAAAACAGCATATAACCTGTAACATTATGACCCCAGCAAATGCCTAAAATTCCAGTAGACAGGTGTAAGAAACACATTATTAGTTGCGGGAAGAGAATGTGTGATTTCAGTTGTTTCCAAAATGTGTATTATGTTTTATTAAGTCAAGTGTGTCAATGTTTTGACCAGTCTATTTCTAAAGTTCATGATGTTTTATAATGTAGATGTTATTTTTTTTATGTATGTGGTTTAATTGTGTGCAAGAAAAACATATTAACAGGAGCTGTGACTCCAGCACAGGGCTGACAGTTAAGAAAATTTGTTTACGGCTCCACCTAACGATTACTTTTCGATTGATTAATCTAACGATTATTTATATGTTTGTAATTTTTGATAAGGCGATTCATCTAAAAACTCTTACTCGAATGTGATTGTGTTAAAAGATTAAAAGAACTTCTCCAAATTAATGAACAATAAAAACCCTTAGTGTTGAAATATTTTCTTTAATCAATCTTTAATCTTTTCTTGAGGCGCTGCCATTTTGTTGACGCAAGTTATGCAAATCGACCTATTTTTGTAATCGATTATGTCAATGTTGTTGATGTATTGCCCCAGCCCTAAATCTAATATGTCTAATATGCCCTTAACTTTCATTTCTCCATGATTGCCGTATCATAGCTCACCCTGTATTTGAACCCTAGCCTTCAAGGTGGGATACTTGTAAATTGCGACTTGTATAAGAGTATGCAAATTAACATAATGTGATGTCAAAGGTAGTTTTCAACAAAGATCCTAGTACCTACCCAATCACAAAATATGTAAGCCCCACCATACTGTCAGACTATTATGTGATTATTAATCCTGACATAAATCCATTACTGCATAATTCAGAAAATAAGTCATGAATTATTTTGGTTATGGCCTTTTGATAAGTGCTTCATAAATCTAGCTTAACACCGAGGATTTACCCTCAATGTTGGTCTGTCGGAATGCATCTGAGCCAAAGTGCAAAAACCCGCAGACACAGACACAGAGCTTTTCAAACTAATCTACAAATAATAGAAAGGAATTTGATATTTGGTCACAAAATGGGCTTAACGTCGGTGAGAAGTAGGTATAAATATGAATATTCATTGATGATCAAAGCCTAACCTGAGACATCAGAGAACCACATACAATCAGGCCAAATAAAATGTATGACTTGACATAAGGAGGATCAGACCTTTCTTGAATGAACCCGCTACTCAGCTGTTAGTTCAAGCCCTTATCCTATCCCGGCTCGATTATTGTAACACACTGCTTGCCGGTCTCCCAGCTAATTCAAAACTCTGCAGCCGGGCTTGTGAACTTATGTCACTCCACTAGTCCTCTCTCTCCATTGGCTCCCTGTAGCTGCTCACATTCACACTACGTCTCGGGCTCTGGGCAGATACACACAGGACAGAGCGCCAATCCATTGCAGCGCACACACTCGCTCACTTACACAGGCAAACAAACAAATACACTCTATATGAGGAAATTTGGAGAATTCTACTGACCTTGATCCGTGTTTTTGTACTGTGGGAGGAAACCGGAGAACTCGGAGGAGACCCACATGGACACGAACGTGCTAAACACTAAGCCACCCATTTGTAAATCTCTTTGGATAAAAGCGTCTGCTAAGTAACTAAATGTAAATGTAAATTGTAGTTTTAAGTTGCTACCTACTGTAAAGATTTGAAAGATTAAGAATATTAAAAAAGACAGAAATTTTGCAAATGAATTTGTTTTACAACATTTATTTATTTGTATTGTATAAAATGTCACCGAGCCTGCAATATGTTTCGACTGCTACCTCTATCGACTGTAGATTATTTTACAATTGAGCGTTTTGCAAAGTGACTGAAGATGAAATGATGGAGAGTGAGCAGAAAAGACAGCAGCTGAGACCGTGTTCCCAGTTACACAAGGGCCCACACACAAGCACACACACACACACCACACACACGAAATTTGCACGATCAAATAAAGTGCAAGTATGGTATTTCTTGCCCTTTGTTGCTCTGATTGTGAAAAATAAGCAAGTTCATCTGATAAAAATACTAAAACAAAAAATACCAAATTTACCAATAATGAAGGAAATTCTACAAAGGAACAACAAACTCTGTGATTGGTCAAACTCGGATTTTTGAATGAGCTGAAAGTTTAGCATTGCTTTGATGAGGAATCCAAGGTGAAAGGTCAGTTACCAGAAAAGCTGACCCCTGACAGTTCTCCAGCCACATCATCTGTAAAACTTCCTGAACTACATGTCAATGTACATACAATGCATGCTGAAAATACTGGTTTCATGATTATATGTGAGATTCCATCACTATAATAAGCAAAATTAGACACTTTAATAATAATAATAATAATAATAATAATAATAATAATAATATTTTATTTATATGTGCCTTTCAAGAAACACAAGGCACTTACAATATAAGAAGAAAAACAATAATAAGAATTCAAAAGCAGGAGTGTAGGAACGCAATCTCATAGAATAAAAATATATAATAATAATAATAATAATAATAATAATAATAATAATAATAATAAAGAATATAAAAAAGCAGACTTGAAAAGATTTTTTAAAAAGTTTTTTAAATCTTCTTAAAAGAAGGAAGAAATTTCTTTAACGATTTAAAGGTGATGTTTGACAATTCAGAATAATTGTAAGATGTGTAACATCTAGGCCACAGTGAGATTAGTGGGAATATTTAATAGCAATATGTTTTTGTTAAAGTACTACCCTCCTGCTATGACAGTTTCAACACAAACAGACCATTTAGAGCCTCCACAGTCCTAAGCCAGTATATCGGACATTTATAAAGCCAGTAATGTGCACACTTTATTTGCCAGTCTTTAAAACATAAGAAAAAACACAGCAATAAATGGACATAAATAGTAAATTATAAATTATTATCATAATTAGACTATAAATGGTAAAGTTCACAGATTATTAAATGGTTACCACTGTAACCTGTCTACAATAGCTTATGTTTTCAAATAAAAATCATTTATGGATAGATTGAGCAAATTACGCCTGAAAGCTCAGGTGATTTCCAGAATGAAACACACTGAAGAAATGTTTCAAGCATCACAGAAGCCATCTGTTTAAACACCACAGTTATGCAAGGTTTACCCCAGAGGCCTGACCTCACAGCCATCCTTCTGACACCACATGACCTTTGGTGGTTGTGTTTCAAATGCTGTTTCCTATCACCCTCTCAACAGGGAGGTATTGCTTTGCCAGAGGACAGAGACAGTTCAGAGAAAGTACAGCTTCAATAGGACGCCGAGTACGACCTCTCACACTCAAGAACTGACAGTGTGCTGATTGAAAGTGTGAGTTTGATGTACTGCTGCAGTACGGAACTTAAAAACATAATGCGTTGGATGTTGGCTTGCAAAATATATGATTTAGTAAGCAAGGGGTTTTTTATTATACGCTTTTAAATGCAAACAAGCTAACACATAGCCTAAGGATTCCTGGTTCCAATCCCAATCTGGGTGGAGTTTCCATGTTCTCCCCATGTCCACGTGGGTATCCTCCAGGTTTTCCAGTTTCCTCCCACAGTCCAAAAACATGGATCAAGGTCAAGGATCAATTGATTTCTCCAAATTGCCCCATATAGAGAATGTCTGTGTGAGTGAGTGTGTGAGTAAGTGTGAGCCCTGCAATAGCTTTGAGCGCCCTGTCCTGGGTGTATCTGCCCAGCGCCCGAAACGTTTTCCCCTGAATGGGCATGGGGAACCCCCCGCGAACCTGGTAAAGGATAAAGCAGAAGATAATGGATGGATGGTACTAATAAAGGATTTATATTATCTCATGTTATCTTATCTTATCCATAGTACTTGGTTTTAAACCCTGATAAAAATCCAAACTGTAAATTATCACCAATAAGTTATTTGAAAACAAAAACTTAAAAGAAATTTGGTATATAATAGTAATCATTCATTCATTATCTTCCGCTTTATCCTATATTAGGGTCGCGGGGGAGTTCCCCATGCCCATCCAGGGGAGAACGTTTCAGGCGTTGGGTAGATACGCCCAGGACAGGGTGCCAATCTATCGCTGGGCACACATTCACTCACACAGACACGCACGCATACACACTATATATTGGGAAATTTGGAGAACTCAATTGACTTGATCCATGTTTTTGGACTGTGGGAGGAAACCCAAATTGCCCCATATAGAGTGTGTCTGTGTGAGTGAGTGTGTTCTCAGCGATGGATTGGCGCCCTGTCCTGGGAGAATCTGTCCAGCACCTGAAACATTCTCCCCTGGATGGGCATGGGGAACCCACCCACAAACCTGGTAGAAGATAAAGTGGAAGATAATGGGTGGATGGATGGACTTTGTAGTTCTACAATTACATTCTGTCGTCCATTTGTGTTTCTCTCCATAAGCTGCTCCATTTTGCTTACTGTGCTTTACACACAGAGGAATTTGTCCACCACATTTATCCCATCCGTGCAGTGAAACACACACATATACACAGACTTGTGAAGTAAGCAGCCTTGTACGTGCTTCCCAGGGACAATTGGGGTTAATTCTACACAAATAATAGTTTAAATCATCAGTATGTACAAATAGGGAAGCATGCGGCTTAAAGGTTAACATGTCCGCCTCCCAGCGCTCGAGTTTTTATGTTCTCCCCATAGTTGTGTGGGTTTCCTTCAGGTTCTCTGGTTTTCCCCATTCATGGTGTATTAGGTGCTCTAAATTGCTCCTATGTAATATGTGTAGGAATGTCTTTCTGAGAGAATGAGTGTCCAGCGATTGATTGGCACCCTGATCTGCCCACCAAATGAAACGTTATTCCTTGGATGGGCATAGGCGCATGGGCATAACCCCCCCCCCCCCAATCCCTAGTAGAGGAGTATGCGAAAGATAATGTCTTTGTTTACTATTTACGTTTACTATTAGAAATCTATTCTGCCTACAGTGCTTACACACAGCCGAATGCATCATCTACGTTTAAACCATCCGTGCAGTAAAACACACACATACACACACACTGGTGTTGAGCGCACACGTGCTCGGAGCAGTGGGCAGCCTTGTACAGGGCACCCAAGGTGCAATTGGGGTTAGGTGCCTTGCCCAAGGGCACTTCAGCTGTGGTACTTGGTGGGACCAGAATTTAACCAGGGACCTTTAGGTCGCTGAATAATTGTATCACATGTTTAATATGGCTTAATACAACACGTTCTGTATTGTAAGTTTTCGGTGTCTGTAAGCAAAGAAGCTTTCATTATATATAGTTAATAAATCCCTGACTGAAGTGCAACCTGTGCACCTCATCCCTCTACCTACACTGAAGGTGGATCTTAGTGTGTTCTCCAAGCATTTTGAGAGCATTCACATCTATACTTGGTGCTGTCTACTCGTTAAAAGCAGTTATTAGAGCCAGACCTGAACACGCCCCGAAGATCTGAAAGGTGCATTTTCCAACTGCTGTTTTAAAATATCTTTACAAGGGTTTAACAGGATTTAAAGATCTGGACTGAGATCCAGATCCAGTTAAAGATAATCAATACTACCTTATGGATACACAAAATAAAGCTTCTAAAATGCTTCTGAAGGTTTGTCAATTCTAGCATGATTTGAGTGAATAGATGTTAAGGTAAAGCATATCCATCCATCCATTATCTTACGCATTATCCTCTACTAGGGTCGTGGTGGGGTTCCCCATGCCCATCTAGGGGAGAACGTTTCAGGCGCTGGGCAGATGCACCCAGGACAGGGTGCCAATCTATCACTGGGCACACACTCACTCACACTCTATATGGGGCAATTTGGAGAATTCAATTGACCTTGATCCATGTTTTTTGGCTGTGGGAGGAAACCGGAGAACCCGGAGGAAACCCACGTGGACACGGGGAGAACATGGAAACTCCACCCAGTTTGGAATTCGAACCGGAAATCCCTAGCGCTGAAAGGAGAACATGCTAACCACTAAGCAACCATGCTGCCCGTAAAGCATTTCAGTTTAATTATAAATACATGGATCTTTTTGTTTTATATAATTATGAGTCTTTGGTCACATGATATGTTTCAGGATTTTACATTTCTCTCCTTCTTTTCTCTCAACCTTTTCCTATTTAAACATGAAAATTCTATACCAACAGCACTGTGCCTTACAGGTATATGCCATGAATACAAATTATTGCAGGATTGTATGATTCAAATCTAATTATTTCCAACAATTTTCATATGGGGTCGGCATGGTGGCTTAGTGGTTAGCACGTTTATCTCTCAGCACTGGGGATACCAGGTTCGATTCCCAATCTGGATGGAGTTACCATGTTTTCCACATGGATTTCCTCCGGGGTTCTCTGGTTTCCTCCCACAGCAAAAGATATTGAAGCAAGGTATGAATGAATTTTAATAAGGTGCCAATAATTTTGGCCAGTATATTTCATTTTGTGTCGAATAATTTATCCTCTTAGAAGAGGAAGATGTAAATGTCTCCATGAGCTGAAAGACTGAAATACTTGGAGAAAATTAAACCTTTAGACCTTTAAGTTGGTCCCAGCAAATAAGAAACATAAAACGTTTTTTTTCCCCCAAATCAGTGACCTCTGGTCATGCTACAACCTCAAAATTCATGCATTCTACAACAAAGGGGAAAAATAGGTATGGTTATATGTAGCAGATGTCAGGAACACACCAAAACACATGCGGGAATCAAAATAGAAAAAGCCATATTAGTAAAAAACAAACAAATGTTGGCCCACAAAAGCATCATTGATACGCTATACTCTCTGTGGATTGTCAACAAACAGGAAGAACTTTAGTTAACCCAAGATTCATTCAAGCTGCTTAATCTTCTACAAGGATTGTGGGGGGGAGCCCATCCAGGGGTGAAAGTTTCAGGTGCTGGGTAGATACATCCAGGACAGGACACCAATCATCACTGGGCACACTATTCACACAGACACCCACAGACTATATAGGGGGAATTTAGAGCAGCCAATTCACATTGAAGCCATGTTTGTGGCCTGTGGGAGGAAAACAGAGCAGACATGGAAAGAACATGAAAATGCCACCCAGATTGGAATTCAAATCTGGATCCCCAGCGCTGAGAGTGAACGTGTTTACCAATAAGCCACCATTCAGCTCATCAGCTGATTAGTGAAGATGTGTTTTCTAGAGAGAAGAATCATGCTCCTCCATCCAGGAATCTGATGGACAAGTCTGGGTTTGTGGTTGCCAGAAAAATGAAATTAGTTTGACTGCATTGTGCCAAGAGTAGAGTTTGGTGGTGAGGAGAATATGGTGTCAGATTGTTTTTTAGGAGTTGTTAGATCCCATGTGCTCCCAACTTTAAATAGTAGGGAGTCATTCTTAAACTATTCCCACAAACAAGACTGCTCAGCAGTGCACAAAGCATGGTCCATTAAGACATGGATGTTTGGTGTAAAAGAACTTAACTCGTCTGCAGTTGTCACAGGTGCCTGGGGCACCTGTCCCTCATTAATGTACTCATTGTCTCCATTGGGTGATTTGTTTCTTTTGTGCACGTGACTGGGTGTCTTTTGTATTTAGTTTCCGTATTCCTTTATCCCCGTGCACGTCTTTGTTCGTGGTTATAATCCCGATGTTAGTCTCGTTTGTTTTGTTCCCCCCTTTCTGTTGGTGTCCCTACACCATTTTAATAATAAAACCCTGTTTTGTTTTTATCCTAGTGTCTTCGAACTCTCCTTCCGTGCTCAACCACGGTGCAGCGCTGTGCAGTATCCTCACGCAGGCTTATATCCGTGGAAGCGTTTTCATCCAGCGGACCGGTGTATGCATTCTTCTCAGCGTAGCCGTTCCCGGGAAACGCTCACAAGGTGCAAGCGGCGTACGCATTCCCTCCCGCGTAGCCGATCTTCCGGGGAAGAACGAGCGATTCTAACAGCAGTCCTGACCTCAAAACTTTTGGGCTCAATTAGAGACGAAGGGCAAAAAAAATGGTAATAAAATGACAATCAAAAAAAAAAAAAAAAGGTTAATACTCGTATTCCAATTATTGCTTTGATCAAGTATCATTACTGTATCTGACACAGATCTGCTTAAATATATTTGTAGATATATTCGGTGTGTGTACAATAACATCTTTGTCCCAGGTCTTTATGACACTAGAAATTTTAACATGTATTTCAGTGGGATAAAGGGGTTCAGTTTGAACAAACACCACTGGCACCGATTGGCAGAGGCAACCAGGTCTAGCTTCAGCAATGCATTGCCTGTGCTTAACTAAATCATTTAATTGATGCTCAGTGAGCATAGCTGTTAAGTGAAGCGGCAAAGAAGCCCGCGGAGTTCCGACGCAAGCTGTTCACCTGCACACACGCGCACACACACAGCAACTACAGTACACACGGCATTAAATACTTCTCAGATAAATATAAGATACATTTTTGAACATGAGGCTAGACACTCATCATTTATTTAACACATTATCACAGAAACCATGTTAAGTGTGTGTTATGAATAAGTTAAGATCGTAAGTCGTGAAATGTATGTATATACTAAGACTGTTGTGACATCACTTTAGCCACATATAGAGAGATAATACATGTTAACTTACAATTATTATATTAGATTTACATTCAGTCATTTAGCAGACGCTTTTATCCATATCGAATTACAGATGAGATGGGCCGAGTTGAGAAGATGGTTCCACCATTTAGCAGTGGTAAACGATTCGGCGTGAGAATTAGAACCACAGTGAGGTTGAATCACCAGGCGACATTCATCAATGCTAAATGTTGGAACCATCTTGAATATATAAATATATACATTAAGCAATTACTTGAAAAGTTGTAAACTGTCAACTTAAAAAGAAATGTTTACTATAAAATTGACTAAACTTTATAAAAAATTTATAAATAAATAAAAAGAAACAAGTGACCATTAAAGATCATTAACTTACTAACTAATAACTAACTCCGTAATCTCAACATAACACTGCACAAAGTATGAGGAATATGAAAAGCTGTCCAAGACAAACATAAAACAGCTAAGTTGTCTGTTAAAACACACAGTTGGCAAAAAAGGGCCCAACAACGAAAAAAAAAAGAACAGATGGCAAGAGATAACAGCCGTAGTCACCAATTACATCGCAAAAGACCTGCCTGTTCAAGCAGATGAAAGAGATGGCTTCAAAAAACTTGTTCAGCTCAGTGGTTAGGGTGTTGGGCTATCAATCAGAAGGTTGTAGGTTCAAATCCCAGGGCCACTGAAGTTACCAACGTGGGTCCTTGAGCAAGACCCTTAACCTTTATTGCTCCAGGGATGCTATACCAACCCTGTGCTATGCCCCCGACCAAGTTGGGATACTTGTAATTCACTTTGGATAAAAGCGTTTGCTAAATAACCAAATGTAATATAAATGTCTCATCAAGAATCTTTGGGATGTGCTGGAGAAGACTTTGCGCAGTGATCCAAATCTCCAAAACAAGATTTTGGGAAAAATCAATGCAACTATAGAAATCAATGTCACGCCATTGCAGAAGTTTGTGGAAATAATGCCACAGTGAATACATACATCTCTGAAGTAAATATCTGTGCCTCAAAGTAGCGTGCCACCTGAGGTATGGTATGGTTTGTAAGGGTCATTTGTGATGTGCCGTGGTATCATTTGTGGTATGAAGGATGTGCCCATGTATTAAGGTATTTTATATTTCTATTATTAATATTCTACTTTTATTAACATTTCAAACTATTTGTTGTTTCCTGTGGTTTTCTGTCTCGTTTTGGTTGGGTCTGGCAATGCCCACACCTACCACCACGCTGTGCACATTATACAGCATTACATAACCTATAATACAACTGGCAATAAACCATAAAATATAGAAAAAAAAGAGTCCAAAATTGGGGGTTGGGGAAACACGTGTCCTGTCTATAAGCAGCTGTATGCCTTGAAGGACTAGGAGAGCAAGACAAGTATAGGAATCTGGACACTGTTGCCTCCAAGCAACCATATGTCCATCCCTGTGCTTTCTCTTACGGCATTTCCGGTGTAATGTGCTATTGATGTATGTACCTTTTAAAAGCATTGCATGCACACAGCTATATAAATAAAATCTGTAGGCTTAGTTGAGGAGAGGTGTCAACAAAGTAGTAGCATTGTGCCACGACATATTTTTATCAGTTGACTTATAGATATTAATAGTGTCACATTTCCTCCGGTGCCTCAAAAGCAGAGGCAGTAACCGGAGTCAGTAATAATAGCTTCACCTTCTTGGTGAGGAAAAATTATCGGCTTCGAACCAATTTTATCAAAATACAGAAAAATATAAAGTATTTTTTATAAGTATAAATTATATATGTATATATGTAGAGCAGCACGGTGGCTTAGTGGTTAGCATGTTCGCCTCTCAGCATTTGGGATTTTCGGATCGAATACCAATCTGGGTGGAGTTTCCATGTTCTCCCCGTGTCTGCATGGGTTTCCTTCGGGTTCTCCGGTTTCCTCCCACAGTCTAAACATGGATCAAGGTGAATTGAATTCTCCAAATTGCCCCATATGGAGTGTGTCTGTGTGAGTGAATGTGCGCCCGGTGATGGGTTGGCACCCTGTCCTGGGTGTAGCTGTATCTGCCCAGTGCATATATATATATATATATATATATATCAAATAAATCATTTGATATAATAATCCAGATATGGTTTAAGGTACAAAAACAAACAAAATTAGGGTTTAACTCTAATTATTTTACAATTATAACATTTTAAAAGCAATAGTTAATCCACTTCATGCATTAAAATACAAAAGTCTGAAGCAGACACCAAGAACTAATTATGAATTCCTCCTGAGTGTTACAGCCGGCCAGGCACAGTTGGAGGCTCCGGTAACTTCCCAACATCCTCAACCTTTTAGTTTGATTATTACTGAAGCATGAATATGTCAAGAACATGTAACATTGAACAATCCACAGGAGATAAAATAATTCACTTTTTGATAACTCGATGTGATTACTGAAAAGCAGGGGAGAATGGGTGTTGGTTGATGCTTTGAACAGTAATGTAAACTTATTCAACATAAAAGACAAACCACAACAAAGTCATTGCATTGATGATTGTGATGCAAGCCTTAAAATTAACATAGTCTGCTGTAATGAGTTTGCAGAGCATGATTTAAAGGAAAATATTCAAAATAATACAAAAAAAAGACAACAACGGGATGTTGCCATCAGCAATCCCACTAATAAAAAATTCAGGTGTGCAGTGAACATTAAGAAACAAATATTACAATTAAGTAGGTGAGCAGACTATTTTAAAAAAAAATCATAATTATTTTTCTTTTATTAAACAAATGTTTAGAATTAAAATGCACAGAATTACAAAAGCAATAGTTCCATTCGAATCCCAATCTGGGTGGAGTTTCCATGTTCACCCAATGTCCACGTGGGTTTCCTACGGGTTCTCCGGTTTCCTCCCACAGTCCAAAAACATGGAGGTCAATTAAATTCTCCAAATTACCCTATATAGAGTGTGTTTGTGTGAGTAAGTGTGTGCCCAGTGATAGAATAGAGCCCTGTCCTGTGTGTATCTGCCCAGCGCCCAAACCTTCTCCCCTGGATGGGCATGGGGAAACACCCCCCCCCCCCCGTGACCCTAGTAGAGAATAAAGCGGAAAATAATGGATGCATATATATATATATATATATATATATATATATATATATATATATATATATATATATAATTACATATAAATAAATAACATTGATACAAAAATGAATGAATGAATGAATGAACAATTTCGCAATGTGCAGTAAACTACAGTAAAATACTTCCTAAATTTACCAAAATTTTTGAAATTATGCATTTAAACTAACCCTTTCTATTCCATAGCCCCTTACATTACCTTCTGGTCCACCACCTTTCACACTGTGCTACTTTAAAAAGCAAGTAATCTTCTGAGGAACTTAAACGAAAGCTGAGATTTTATTTAATAGGTTGTGGCTTCAATCTTACAACCTACAACAGGCGGCTCGGCGGAAAACCTGCGACGTAAATTTAAAGGCACAAAAGTGGCTTATCGGATATCTGCACCTCTCATTTCCGACAAATCTGCCCGAGGATTGTTCGAGTGATATGTGCCCCGGCTTCAGAAAAGACAGGCAGAGGAAGAAAGTGGGGACATAAATATGAGCCTGCCGCCCCTCCGAAAAAGACTGGACACTTTCCTCCTTCCTTCTGTCATTCTCTCACACGGTTCTCCTGCCCACTTCCTTCGAAACATTACCACACAGCCCCTCTGCCAGTGTAGCCTGAACTTCCCACTGCAATTAGTTATAAAAACTTTTCAGTCAGCCCACACGTGGTCTGTTTTTTAAGGAGCTGCGTCCCCCTCCTCACGTGGTCCATGGACTATTGAGTCGTCACAGGCCCCCTGAATGATTGCTGAAAAATAAGGAGGTACAGACAATGCTTGGCCTTGATTAATTCAATTCTTTCAGGACCATGCACCGTCGTCCAGGCAGCTTCAGACAAATGCTGCTTTAATGCTTGGGTTAATATACTATTATGTTTAGATTCAGAAGTTGTCCACTAATGTATATATATATATATATATATATATATATATATATATATATATATATATAAATTCATTGCCGATAATGTATTAGTACATAAGACATAAGACACAATCGTATTAATAGAAGTGCGTTTACAAAATAACAGATAACTGACCTGATCTGTCCGACATGCTGCAATGTTGCAGGACTCTGTCATGATTCAGTAACACCTGCTATTTCTCTCGGGTCCGCTCTCAAGTTCTGCATTCGCACCTTTCCATTCGGTTTTGTACAGAGCGTGTGCACGGGAAAAGAGGTGGAGACTGTCCTTTTAGCCAAGCTTGATTAATGCCTGAATTATTTTCACCTCATTTCGTCTAAGGGAGTTCTGCTTCCTCTCTGCCTTTCTCAATCATTCGGCATCTCTCTCCCTCCCATCTCCTCTCGTTCCTCACTGTTATTCCCTCCCTTGCCTCACCTCCCCTTCCTTTTCAGCCTCCTTCGGCTTTATTTTAAGTTCGAAAAAGTGCCCCCGCCTTCATCAAAGGAGTGTGAGGTGGGGTGGGCTAAGCAGATCCATAGCCTTTGCCTCTACTTCTTCCATGAATGGAGTCGTTGTCATTCCAAGTACTTTGGGTGCATACTGAGTAACGGGAAGCTGCTAGCTTAGCTGCCTGGAGTATGCTACATGAAAGGCAAGGGAGAGAGGAGGCTGTGTGCGTCCATCGTACATGGTACCACGCTGTCCAACCAATCTTTCTTCTTGTTTTCCAAGCAGCTGTACTGAGCCCACCAATGCTACCCATTCACAGACACTTGACTCTCAAATCCTTGTCCATCGACACTGCCAAGACATCCGTAAGGTCGCACAAGAGGCCAAGGGAGGTACGAAGACTGTCCTCCGTCCACACTCGCTGCAATTCTTTCTCTTTCACCGAGACTCAAGTGCAGCATATTGAACACGGCGACCGGTTTCAAGATCCAGTGCAAGATGGTTTCACTTGCAGGAAGAACACAGCTGCACCACAGTGCATGGGAAAAAGATACTGAACAGAAGCAAAGTTTGCACAAAAGCAAGCTTTCAATAGACACTCTTGGCGGTAGCCTCAACCGAGTATCCTGTTAGTGGTGTCAGAAGTTGACAGGCGTCTGGCCATAAGCCTAATGAGCGTTTAATGAAGGTGAACAATGAATGCGGCATGTTCAATAAATGCCTTGTGTTGATATGTTGAGGGCAAAGGCACAATTTAGTTTTTTTTTCACATATATTTTGGTTAATTTTATAGACTAATCATTTTGCGTGGAGGACGGAAAAAATAAAGGTACAACCTGATAACTTATATAACCAAATCATACAGTATGTATATATATATATATATATATATATATATATATATATATATATATATATATATATATATATATATATTCATATATATATATATATATATATATATATATTTTTTTTTATATATATATATATATATATATATGTATATATATTCACATGGTTCCCATGCCCATCCAGATACACCCAGGACAGGACGCCAATATATCACTGGGCACACACTCACTCTATATGGGGCAATTTGGAGAATTCCCAAAGGAAGGAAGCCCATGCGGACACGGAAAGAACATGGAAACTCCACCCAGATTGGGATTTGAACCGGGAATCCCTGGTGCTGAGAGGCGAACTAAGCCGGCCATATAAAATTCACGTATTCTAAGAAAAATTTGAATATTTATAGAGAAGCCAGCCTAATCCCAAATGTTAAGTAGATGTGTACCAGGTTAAAAGTTTGGACACAACACCTTAGTGCGCCATTTTCTGTTTCCCCACTTACTATATACATAGACTTTGTAGTTTTACAAATATAAATCATAGTGTATTTTACACCTGGGCCATCAGTCATGAATTACCGTCTGAATTAATCCACTAGCTACTTTATGGCTAATAAACCATCTTATTATTTAGAAATGCAGAATAAAGAGCCGAAGTGAATATGCTGACGTGACATTAGCCTGCTAGAAAGCTTTGGTATCAAGGATTAAAAATCTAATTGGGTTGATCGACACTTATTTAACGCAACCGGGCCATGAAATTCATTCTGAAAGTGTAGGCAGAATTATTTCCAACTTGGCAACCAGCGATACTGAAACGTACTCACTGCTCAACTTAATCACATTTAATCACTTAATCACACATAAGCACGGTGGCTTAGTGGTTAGCACATGCTCCTCTCAGCACTAGGGATTCCCGGTTCGAATCCCAATCTGAGTGGAGTTTCCATGTTCTCCCTGTGTCCATGTGGGTTTCCTCCCACAGTCCAAAAACATGGATCAACGTTAATTCAATTCTTCAAATTTCCCCATATAGTGTGTGGATCTGTAAGAGTGAGTGTGTGCCCAGCGATGGATTGGCGCCCTGTCCTGGGTGTAACTGCCCAGTACCCGAAGCTTTCTCTTTATTCATTTGATTAATTATATTTATTAATTATCTCTTTATTACTGCAATGTTTTGCATTCACTGTGATATCATTACAGTCTATAAGGTAGCATCGTCATCTCACACCTGAGTTGTGCAGTTAAAATCTGTCAGCTCTGCATTTTCCAGAGTATTTAATTGTTAATTGGCTCTTATTATGCCGTAAAGGCAGAACCGGTCAGTGTGGACCAGCTTTGTGGTGTTCCACTTCTCTTAGTTATAGTACACAAGAAATGTTGTGCGTTTTGAAGCAAAAACTAGAACACATTGTATGCAGCTTTTATTTGTGAAAGGCTAAAGAAATGTGTTCATTCTATAAGATTTGGAAACAAACGTTTGCTCATTAATTTCAAATTTATCAGTCTGAAAGCTTGCAGTTCAAAGGTTGCCATTGTGGGCCTCATTACGCCATGTCAAACCCTGTGCTATAACCCCAACCATCAAGCCAGTCAAGCACCATAACACTAAACTCATCCAGCCTTGCCTTTATGGACCTTGCTTTCCGCTCAGTGACTAAAACAGAAAAGGGTCTTCCCCAAACAACCCTTACAATGTTAAACACATCGAATTGTCCAAAACTATGTAAACATTTTGTATATCCATCCATTATCTTCCGCTTTATCCTATATTAGGGTGGCGGGGGTTCACCATGCCCACCCAGGGGAGAACGTTTCGGGCGCTGGGCAGATACATCCAGGACAGGGCACCAATCTATCACTGGGCACACACTCACTCACACAGACACGCACACATACACACTCTATTTGGGGCAATTTGGATAACTCAATTGACTTGATCCATGTTTTTGGACTATGGAAGGAAACCGGAGAACCCGGAGAAAATCCACGCAGACACTCCACCCAGATTGGAATTGGAACCGGGAATCCCCGGTTATATATATATATGTAAAAAAAAAATAAAAACAACAACAACAATGTGTACACTGTGGTATTAGCCTTCACTTTTAAACAGTAGGCCTATTTGTCTCTTAACAAATAATTTGTCTCTTTAACATTTAACATCTTTCACACCATTTTTTAATTTACAGTTAATTAACCATGCTAGTAATTTATGTACTGCCTATTAAATATTACCTGCAGAAAAAAAATATTTTTTTCTTGCTTGCTGTAATAGGGGATATGAATGAGGACCTGAAATAATTTCTCACCAACAGGAATAGGCTTTATTAACAAATGTTAAAGCTGAAAATCCCACTCCTGACGTTCCATGGATCTCTCTCTTCGCGGCATGAGATGTTACAGCTTATAAAGCCTGCACATGATCATCAGGCAAAGCGTCAAGTGCGTTATTTACTGTTAACGAACAACTCGTTTTCCTATTCTGGATAAGTGGTAACAGCATACATTCTTGGCAGGTTTTGGGGACAAACAATATTTAACATCCCTGGGAACTCATACAGGGCGGGACGGTGGCATGGTGGTTAGCATGTCTATGACCTGTCTATCTTTTATTCTGGTGATGATGTTGTAAGATTGTCTCATCTCATCTCATCTTCTGTTTAGTTCTCGGCTGAAGTTGCCCCACCATATTCCGTATGCCCATTCAGGGGGGAACGTTACGGGCACTAGTCAGATACACCCAGAACAGGGCGCCAATTCATCGCTGGGCATGTTGACTAACACACACAATGTAGTGTCAATTTAAAGCAGCTAATTCGATTAAATAAATTATTTTTGACTCATTTTATAATTACTGATTATCCAAAACCATCCATCTGTTAAAAAAAAAACTTAAACAAGGACTTTAACAAATTTTCATTTAACGTCAGTTTGGTCACAGTGAGAAAATGGAAATTTCACCTGGATCAACCACTGAGTGATGGATGTGTTAACCGCTAAGTCACCGTGCGGTGACTCTATTTGTGTAGTAACTGCCTTGTAAGGCATAGCTCAACCTGGAAATGGTATCAATAAATTGCTATTACAGAAAGACTCAGTGTTTCACACTCAGGGTCCTCTTAAGCAATTAAGAGCTAAAACGCATACACCAACTGTGGTATGTGCACAAAAATTGACAGTAAATGAGCCCATTCAAGCATCCTTAATTGAACAGTTTCATGCACATGTTAAAACAAATACCCGCCCACAGTGCTCCAGGCAGAGTGTTGCGACTGAGCAACAGACCTGGCAGGGAGTTTGACACCGCCTTCATTATAGCATCCAACAGCAGCAGCCAACTCCTATTATTTAAAAAAAAAAAAAACAGCACATTATGGTGCTCGTCTAATGAGGATATGAACACTGGCTATTTGGACAGTTCTATTTCAATGGAAGGGCAAGCTAAAAAAAAAAGACACACCAAATAAAAGGGAACACATACAGAAGATAACCTCAAAGAATGGGAGCATGTATTGGGGCAGTTAGCTGTGTTATCTGGTTTGTTGAAACGGCTATTTAGGCCTCGTTAGATAATAAAACCTCCTTTACTCTTTTCTGCTGTTTGTTTCTGTTTTTAATTTCAGTTTTTTGAATCTTTGTAACATAACATACGGTCAGCCTGATCAGCAAGATCGATAGAAAACATTGTGGTAAAACTTCACCCTAATCTGGTATTTATAATGAATTATTAACACATTGAAAAAGATTTTTAAAAGTATTCATAATGCTTTATATCACTTGACATTTATATAGTTTTTACAATGCTTTATAATACTTGTCATAAGCATCCATATATGTAAATAACACTTATAAAGTGTTATAAGAACATGCCATGAGGCTTTATAACACAAAGTGGCATAATACATTATAAATAATATATTTTTACTGTTTAAACTTATTATAATGTTTGTGTATAGATGGATTATTTTCCTGAAAATGCTCATAACTGTTTATAAAACCTTAAAAGCTCTCTTAACAGGCATTAAGTAATGTGTCGTCATTAATTACCTTTTTGAAACAGACTGCAAACTTAGTAGTACATAATGCCTTATAAAAGCTTATAAATGCTCTTTAAAGACTTCAAGTAAAGTGTAATCATCAACATTGCGTATTATGATGTTATTATTATTATATGTTACATATTATATGTTTAATACCTTCTTATACATTCTCCTTTCTAAGTTACGATGCTTGCATTTGCGTTATACAGCACATATACATATACAC
>JAFMOD010000580.1:259684-272311 GCA_019802435.1 Corydoras maculifer | reverse complement strand
GTATGAGCAGGCTCATATTTATGATGATGTTGCAATGATGAAATATAATGCTTTTTAGCTTGTGCTAGTATGTCACACTTACTGTCACATGATTATTATTAAAAACTGCCAATAGCTTTGTTTTTTCATCTAATAAACTTATTTCATTCATTCACTCATTATCTACCGCTTAAACCTTCTAGTCAAAGAAATAAAACACTAACTACAAATTGGCATTCTTATTTTTATTAAAATAAAATAGCATAGTTGAAAATCAATAATATAAATTATAGTAGCTCCTTCAGTTAACAGGGCAGCATGTTTTCTCATTGGCAAATACTGGAAGAGCAAACAGATTTCAATGTAAACTCCCAACAGTTGACATGTGCTTCCACAAAGTCAAGGCCGTATGCTACAACATGTCGAACTGTCCTGAAAAGATCAGAGATAAACGATTTGGTGAGAACATGCTGCTTTTGGACAATGCCTCGTTTAAAATGGTTTCAAAATTTTTGGCCATTAACAACCTCAAAAGAGTGTGAACTGTTTTAGAGACTCTTTGACATGGAAAGCCTTGAAGTGATGAAGAATCCTGGGAGGCCTAGCAGTGGGGAAAGACCCTGAGAACTATAGACCCTCCTCCCCCATCCTATGTCTGCATCTCTTATTGACCAAGGCAATAGGAGAGCAGGTTAAATTTAAGTACCATAAATTAGTCATTAAGCTATGAAAAACAAGATAACACAGAGACAGGAAAATGTAGGGATTAATGGGCCAATCTTAAAACCAAAGAGCATCCCGTATATTTCAGCCGGTCATGTTGTGTTTAGCTTCACCCCTAATCTGAGCACCTCCCGATATAAAAGGCGAAAGGAAGCAAAACAGAAAACCGAAATTTTCAGCTTGAGTGATTTCTTCAAACAGAATCCAAATGCTGAGGCTCAATGGGGCCTTTTGGCGAGAAAAGGTCTTTTTTTATATAAGGAAGCGCAGCAGTGGACGTGTTTAGCATTTGGTGGCCCTTGTACTCACATTGTGCCTTCTCCACGGTCAGTTCCTGACCCAGACTTAGTGCAGTGTACTGCAAAGGCTTCAAACCAAAACAGAACTCATGTTTGACTTTCCCTTTGCTCCACCACATCTGTTCCCATGCCCCTAAAGGCAGCATGATGCACGCAGCCCAACAGAGACCTGAATGATACACACTGGAGTTAGCGATCAACTCGATATTCCCTTATGTAAGTCCAAAATTTCAACTTGTGATGACGTGCCTTTGAGCGAGGTTTCTATATAGCAACACCGTATTTAAGTGCTGATAAACCCATATAGACGTATATACATGTGCTTTTGTTAAGCATTTGGCAGGCAAGTGACAGAGAGGGACAATGAGCAGCGAGATGAGGAAAACAATGAGCTACGATGAGCTTATATTTCCTTGTCTTCACATCAAGAGCCTCTTTAATCTTAACAGCTTCTGTCCTGAGATTGCGTGGAGGTAAAGCCTATTCAAGACCTTGGCACCAGCCTGGATGTCATTGTGTTGAATGACAGTACAGACACTAATCTTCCCTCCTGGATAATGGGACACTTGCACTGCTTCTGTGAAGTAAGCAAAATTGTCCTGTATTCAAAAGGAAAGGCACCTTCGATCACACAGTACTCCAAAAACATTGTTTTTGTTTTACAGTACAACAAAGTCAATCGAGACCAAAATGTATAAAGGTTACCTGAAAAGCACAGGCTTATAGGGTGAGGGTATGAAATTTTAATATAGAACCCTAAGTCTTAAAGTCTTAATAATGCACTTGTGTAATGAAAATCATGGCAGATCTATAAAATACACAGTAAACTAAAAAATTACATGTTCAAGACACTAATTATAAGACTCAACCTTCTTACATTAGACAAATGTAAAAATAATATACATAAAATACATAAGGTAACACAGAAATGAAGCTTTTGGATTGAAGATTTCAGGGGATTAATGGAGACAAACATTGCATTTTCTCCATCTATTTCTTCAGCTGAACTTGATGTTTTATTTGTCTGCTTTTTAATGTTTTGTGTCATTAACAAAAAAAATAATAATAAAAATTAAATAAATAAATATTTAAAAAAAAAAAAATATATATATATATATATATATATATATATATATATATATATATATATATATTTTTTTTTTTTTTTATTATTATTATTATAATTTTTTTTTATATAAATTTTTTTTTATAATAATAATAATAATAATAATAATAATAATAATGGATTTTACTTTTTAGACATTCAAACAATTAAGTTGTATAGGCTAGTTTATTTATAAGATGTTGGAAAGCTCCTTTACTAATAACATTTTCAATATATGAATATTTATTAATTTATTTATTTATTTATTATCTTCAACTTAATTCTCTAATAGGGTCACTGGGGAGGGTCACCTATGCCCATCCAGTGGCGAACTTTAGGGGAGCTGGGGAGCAGATACACCCAGGTCTATCGCTGGGCACGCTCACTCACTCACAGACACACACAAACACTATATGGGGCAATTGAGAGTATTCAATTGACCTTGAATCCATGTTTTTGGATTGTGGGAGGAAACGGGAGAACCCGGAGGAAACCCACGTGGACACAGGGAGAACGAGAAAACTCCACCCAGTTCGGGATTCAAACCTGGATCCCCAGCGCTAAGAGGAGAACGTGCTAACCAAATATCTAAACAGAATTTATTCAATTTAATGGTACTAGATCTTAATGAGTATATTTACCATGGGAACACATGTCTATTTTTTCATACTAAGGGTATCGAACACAAATATTCAACATTAATTACAGTTAATCATTGTAATAAATAATTTTAGATGGCTTCAATTTACAAGAAGTAATATAATATAAGCATATAGACAAATTCTGGACTGGGTCAATAAGATCAGCGTGGAAGGATCTCTGCCAATTGTAAGTAAGTTCTATGAACGCTCATGGTCCTGTAGCTTTTAAAACTAGGTAACCAGACACGGGTTAAAGAAAAAAGGAAGGATTTGTCATAAATATTAATATTTACTTAAATCCTATGGTCTAACATGCTCTATTTAACACTGCAGCTATACTTAAAGTTCAAGTGCCTGGTCAATTTCTACATTAAACTGGATTATTAGAAAAAAAACACTCAAATGTCTTTATCTTTAATGCACAGAAACTATTTATTTAATGAATAAACAGACATGTGGGGAAATATTACTGATTTAAGGTAAATTCATAACACATTAAATTAAGCTTTAAATCAATCTGAAAAAATCTGATTTACATATGTTGCCTATATAAATAAAAATTTATATACAATATATTTTGGGATGAATTTGACTCACTTTGTGCTAAAAATTTCATTTCATTCCATTATTCTTAAAAGTCGACCACAAGTTTTAATGACATTCAAGACTTCAATTAAAACATTGCTACGTAATTAAAAGCAAACTTTAGTTAAACAATACTATAATTTTGATTACAAGTTGTAATACTCCTCCTCCTACTACTTCTAATTAGAAGTGATAGGTATAGTAAAATAAAAAAATGAGAAATGCATTTAATTGAATAAAACATGTGCCATAATAAATACCATCGAAAACCATACATCTAAACCCATTTTGTAATTAGGAATGTTAACATTGTCTAGTCAACATCATTAAATGCAAAGGTATTTAGTCCAGCTTAGCAGTAATTTTAGAGTGGTGTTTGCAAGCATTCCTAACTGCATGCAATGACAAGCTTTTAACAATCTCCCTGCACCTCAAAGTCAGTACAGCACTAACTGATGTTCCTGATCTGCGCACATTGCACATTTTACCTCCTGAATGTAATCAGTGTGCTCTTTCTACTGATTAACAATAATTATGCTCGGCTGTTCATGCTGCAGTAATATATATATATATATATATATATATATATATATATATATATATATATATATATATATATATATATATATATATATATATATATATATATGAACTAATCTGCAGATAAAAGCATCCTACAGCAACAGAATGCTGTCTATGTAGTCCCATATTGTAGATTACAATGTGCTCACTTGACATTTTTATTTGACTGACAATGCATGTATATGCTGAACATTTATTTCAGAATACTTAAAAATTTAAGTCTGAAATGTCAACCGCTGATATTAAAAGGGTAAAGGAATTTCTCTGCTAAAACAACCGGGTTAGTGAAATATGTTTTTGCGCAAAAAATATATATATATAAAATATATAGAAATAACAAAGATCAGAGCCCTTATAAGTCATGCCAGACTTTAGATGCAAATTTAAGCGTAGCTTAAAAATAATTTGTTAGTCTTGACCCTTAGAACATGCTGTAATAAAATAAATGCAATTCTAATAGATTTAGATTTCTATGTTCAGCATGAACATTACGTATGAGTCAAGACTTTTTAATACCAAGACGCAGTTTACTTCAAAGTGCATGCCTTTAGACTTTAAAAGGGAGTATTGCTGTAAATTAGGAGCTTCTATTCATCTTACACCTGACTTAGGGCATATTCTAAAAGTGTATTGTAATGAAAAAAATTTAATTTATTTGATAATTCAAAATTTGGATTGAAACAACCAAGAAAATTTCTAGTATGTTGAATAATTTCTGTGAATTAACATGTCAGAAATATTACTAGAAGAGAAATTACTCTGCTCTCAGATTTGCATGGTACTTTTCTACACTTTCCATAAACATCATTCAAGTCAGAAGTAACAACAGAAGTAAATATTTGAAAGTGTTGTTACTGTGTAACATGATGTGGAGGTTTTTAACTTTAACTATAATAAATGAAAATTAAAGCTCTAGGATGATGAGAGCCATAAGTTCAGTGATAAGAAAACACACTTTTGACTTATCAATATGTAGGAGATGTAAGAGGCACATATAATCTATAATTGGTTTCCATCTCTTAATGTATAAAACGCACTGCAGAAAGATCCGAATCAGAGAAAAAGATATACAGTTTAAAAAAAGGGCAACTCACCAAAATGCCAGAAAACTGTTTTTCCTCCATGCTGATGAAGTGTACGGTCCTCTCGCACAAGGATGATGTCCCTCTCCGCTCTGGCGGACTTATCCTCAGGCTGCTGAATGTGCGGCTCTCCCCTGCTTTCTTCTCTCCTGCTTGCTCTCTCGCTCTTCTTGTTCACTTGCTGGCTACTTTGCAGCACCAGGCTTTGTGTTAATTCCTCTCTAATCCAGAAACTTTTCTATGCTGTGAAAGGGACATGTGACAGAGAGGGGCGTAAGGGGCAGAGTTGGGGAGAGTGGGTGGGGGGGGTACTGTTTAACACCTTGCAAAGCATGCAGCACCTCGATAGAACGTTCAGTATTTGATAGTAAATTGTAGGTTGATCTGGTGATGGAGTGGTAGTATTAGTAGAAAGGAGAAGTTCACAGTTTATAAATTATGATTTTTTTTTTTACATAAATAGAACGATGATTCGGCTGTAGAGAAAAACAGGTGTGAACAAAATATAATTCATGCAACAAGATTTATGCAAAACCCCTTTGTTCTTAAATCATCCATCCATCATCTTCCGCTTTATCCTCTACTATGGTCACAGGGGGGTTCCGCATGCCCATCCAGGGGAGAGCGTTTTGGGCGCTGGGCAGACACACCCAGAACAGGGCGCCAATCTATCGCTGGGCACTCACTCACGCACACAAACACACTCTATATGGGGCAATTTTGGAGAATTCAATTGACCTTGATCCATGTTTTTGGACTGTGGGAGGAAACCGGAGAATCTGGAGGAAACCCACGTGGACACGGGGAGAACATGGAAACTCCACCCAGATTGGGATTCGAACCAGGAATCCCTAGCGCTGAGAGGAGAACGTGCTAACCACTAAACCACCGTGCTGCCCTGTTTTTAAACACGTTTCCAATAATGTCGCTCAGTTTATCATTCGGTCCTAGGTATGCAAACGTGCAAATATGACAAACATAAAGTCATTTCTAACTACTCTTTAGCAAATCTTGTACAACAACATGACTATTTGCTACACAAATAGAAACCGACAGTAAACCCATCCATGTGGATACAGGGAGAACATGGAAACTGTATGGGAGTTAGACCTGTATTCCCAGTGCTGAGAGGTAAACATGCTAACCACTACGCCACCTGAAATTATCGATATATTTTTTTAAATATGCTGATAAAGTTAAAAGAGATACAGATATTCTAAACAGAAATATGTTTCAAATAAACCTGCATTGAGGGTGGCACGGTGGCTTAGTGGTTAGCACGTTCGCCTCTCAGCACTAGGGATTCCCGGTTCGAATCCCCATCTGGGTGGAGTTTCCATATTCTCCCCGTGTCCGCATGGGTTTCCTCTGGGTTCTCCAGTTTCCAGTGTGTGAGTGAGTGTGTGCACAGTGATAGATTGGCACCCTGTCCTGGGTGTATCTGCCCAGCGCCCAAAATGTTCTCCCCTGGATGGGCATGGGGAACCCCCCCGCGACCCTGATATAGGATAAAGCGGAAGATAATGGATGGATGGATAAACCTGCATTGAATAAATGTATCTATGGTATATGCTTTGTGACCTTTAGGTCCCCGGTTTGATTCCCCATCCCACCAAGTACTATGGCTGAAGTGCCATTGGGCAAGGCAGCTAAGCACCAATTGCTCCCTGGGCGCTGTGTATAGGGTTGCCCACCACTCCGAGCACGTTGGTGCTCAATATAGTGTGTGTGTATGTGTTTCACTGCATGGATGGGTTAAAGTGGAGGACAAATACCTCTGCGTGCAAAAATGGTAGGCAAAACAGATCACTGACTCAAGTTCATTGCCTGTGCATTTTGAACAACTGATAACCTGAAAAACTTTGAACAACTGTTTCAGCCTGAGTGTGCCCCAAAGTATACAGCAAAGTCCATAAAGGCATGGTTGGTTGAGTTTGGTGTGAGAAAACATGACTGCCATGACTGTTATCACAAGTCAGCAAAAACTTATAAGGTCAATGAATGGTAGGAGACACAGAAGCATCCAAACATTGTTGTATTATGAAAAACAACTAAACAAAACAAAAGTAATCTATTAAAATGGTGCGTGTGATCATTTATCTTAGATAATTTAGAAATGTATCTTTATATAAAATTTTTCTGTCAATCTATATATATATTTGGTCATTTACCAGACACTTTTATCAAAAGTGACTTACAAGTGCATATACATTTAGTCATTTAGCATACACTTTTATCCAAAGCGACTTACAAATGAGAACACCACAAGTCAGAAGCCATGGGGAAAACCAACTATACTGTAAATTCAACCTGATTGTTATTCGATGCTGCGCCCCCCCCCCCCCACTTTTTTTGCTTCTCTACAACAGGTATTTGTTAAAGAGATGCGTCTTCAGTGGTTTCTTAAAACTGTTTCGTGATTCTGCCTTACGGACAGAGTTGGGAAGAACGTTCCACCATTTTGCAGTGGTGAACGCCACGGAGTGAGAATTAGCTCCTCGGTGAGGTGGAATTGCCAGGCGGCAATCATCGCTGCAGCGAAGTGAACGAGTCGGAGCGTATTTTGAAAAGATAGGGTGAAGGTAGGAGGGGGAAGATCCAGAAATGGTTCTGTATGCCAGAGTCAGTGACTTGTACTGAATGCGAGCAGCTACAGGGAGCCAATGGAGGGAAGTGAGTAATAGAGTAACACGAGTTCGCTTGGGCTGGTTAAACACAAGTCGGGCTGCAGAGTTTTGAATTAGTTAAAGAGGTCTGATTGTGGAAGCTGGGATAACGACAAGTAGCGCATTACAATAATCAAGCCGGGATAGCGCTTGAACAAGCAGTTGGGTAGCATGTTCAGTCAAAAAGGGTCTGATCTTCCTTATGTTGTAAAGAAGGAATCTATAGGAACAGGCGGTTTTGATAACATGATCAGAGAGTTTAAGGTGGGAGTCTATTGTGAAACCAAGGTTCCGACCCGAATTGGTTGGGGAGATTGTGGAGCCGTCAATTTGGAAGGTCAGGTCGTGATGGATTGAGGGTTTAGCTGGGATAATTAGAAGCTCTGTTTTTTCTAAGTTTAATTTGAGATGATGGGCCTTAATCCAAACTGATATGTCGGTGAGGCAGGCAGATACCCGATTTGAGATGGTGGTGTCGTCAGGGGCAAAAGACAGATGAAGCTGAGTGTCATCAGCATAGCAGTGGTAAGAGAAACCATGCGTCTGGATGACTGTGCTCAGTGATGTCATGCATAGTGAGAAGAGGAGAGGACCAAGTACAGAGCCCTGAGGCACACCAGTGCGTACATGACACTTTGAAGGTCCTTCCTGTGAGATTGGATCGATCCCATTCAAGTGCAGTATCAGAAAAGCCTAATTCAGCTAGAGTGGACAGTAGAATCTGATGATTTACCGTAAAAAAAGCTGCAGAAAGGTCTAACAAAATGAGGACCGAAAATTTAGATTTGACTTTGGCAGATTTAAGTGAGTCAATCACAGAGAGCAATGCTGTCTCCGTTGAGTGACCACATCTAAAACCGGACTGACTGGGATCAAGGAGATTATTCTGATTAAGATATTTGGAGACCTGTGTGGATACCACCCGTTCAAGTGTTTTAGACAGGAAAGGTAAAAGAGAAACAGGTCTGTAGTTCTCGACCAAATTACAAGTAACTTAATGTAATGGTTGGAGTAAAAAAACAGAGCAAGGATGTTGTATAATAACTTCAGTAGACCTGGGATTTTAACCCACAACCTTCAGATTGATGGCTCAAGACCCTGACTACTGAACTTCCACATCCACAATCAAACATCCATCGATCCATTGTCTTCCACTTTATCCTGTATTAGGGTCATTGGGGGGTTCCCCATGCTCATCCAGGGGAGAACGTTTCGGGCACTGGGCAGATACACCCATGATGTGAGTGGATGCACAGTCACTCACACGGACACACACAAGCACACTCTATATGGGGCAATTTAGAGAATTGACCTTGATCCATGTTTTTGGACTGTGGGAGGAAACTGGAGAACCCGGGGGAAACCCACACAGACACGGGGAGAACATGAAAATGTCATCCAGACTGGGATTTGAACCGGGAATCCCTAGAACTGAGAGAACATGCTAACCACTAAGCCATTGTGCCACCCACAATCAAACATATAATAATTTTAGTTATTTATGTGACAGGGTTACACAATTGCAATTAAGAAATGGTTGTATAAACAATTGCTATGAGCATTTGTGACAAAACACTTATGAATCCTTAAAAAAAGAGATTCAGGAGTTCAGCATTGCAGTAAATAGTGCTGATGCTGCACAGCCTCATGGTCTCTCTGCGAGCCATTACCACAGACATCAAAATCACACTGCTGAAAACACCTAATTAAAAAAAAGAGTCTCATCTCATTGTCTTTTTAAGTGTGTGCAACATCACAACTATAATCTTTGAATTGCACCCAAAATAGAAGGCATATTTTAAAAAAAGAAAAAGAAAGTCTTTGTGATTATTTACTGTTAAATTTGTCTGTAGCAAATCAGGTGATCAAACTAAGATAAAGACTTGTAAGTATTTACTAGATTCAAACTACTGGCTGGATAAGACCAGCACTACAGTCTGTAATCGTAAGATACAAATTTGGTGCACCACCTTTTCTCCACCCTTAGTAAGATAACCACACAGTACAGGGCTAACTCAAAAACTGCAGAGCTGTTCCATATAACCGAGCAGTGCTTTTATATAGGGATTTTTGACGTCTCAGCATGACAAAAATATTATATTTATTTTATAGCCACTGACAGTTTGATGGTTTTTAGATCGGATGCCCTACCCACTAAGCTATCACTTTGCATATCAGCTGACAACTTCATATGTTCATATATGCTTACGTTACATTTATGTTTAGTCATTTAGCAGAGGCTTTTATCCGACGTGACTTACAAGTATTCCAACTCTAAAATTGGATACTTGTAAGTACAATTGTTTTAAGTCTGTATATTAGTTATTGTATATAATGTACTGGTAATTTGCTGATCAAATATTTTCATGTGTACAATGCTAGAGCCAACCCCTACCACACCACATTTCTTGTGTGTATAACTTACTTGGCCAAAAAATCTGATTGATGGTTAGGGTCAGAACACTGGGTTAATACAACACTCCGAAGGAATGAGGGTTACGAGAATTGCTAAAGGAACCATATTGGTAACTTCAGTGGAACTGAGATTTGAACCCACAACCTTCAAATTCATAGCCCAACACCCTAACCACTGAGCTACCATGCCATGCTTAATTTCTAATTCTATTAAGACATTTATACATCTAAAGGGATCATAATTTGGGAAGAAAGTCTACTAATTTTGGAATGTGTCTGTGGATAGTTTTGCCCATAGCAAAACTGTGGTGGCTTAGTGGTTAGGGTGGTGGGGTATCAATCTGAAGGTTGTTGGTTCAAATCCCAGGTCCACTCAAATTAGCAAGTGGACACGATGAGAACATGGAAACTCCACCCAGATTGGGATGCAAACCTGGATCCCTAGAGCTGAGAGGCGAACATTCTAACCACCAAGTCCTTTTGCCTCCCTGTTTTAATAACTGACACGATGAAATACACAAGTATATGCCAAAAAGATTTATCATACAAATCGGTGGAATCATGTTAGTAAAAAGTAAACCAAATAAATGACATTGTAAAATTGACCTTAGTTTTAGAGGAGATGTAAGTTTTAAGCCAACATTGTCAGTACTGACAGCACCATCAAATCTAATAGTATAAAACAGGCTCTCATGCATGACAAGACATCGGGAAAAATAAACAAATTCCCAGTTTGCACTCATCCAGGAAGAAGAATATTAAAAATGTGAGCATATAATCCCATGGACTTCAGTGTGATGACAAAGGGCAGGAATAGGGTCTAGACAGGAACTTCAATGTTTTTGTAGCATGTGATTATGTTTATAAGCATCAGCAGTACATAATAAATGTAAAAGTTGGAGGGTCCCTTCGACCCTCGATTAAAAGCAGCATAAACTTCGGAATACTGAAAAATATAACCCTGTGTTAGATGGGTTTATAAGACACCCTTTTGAATGTGTGACCAGGTTTGTTTTGGTTCCTTGTGTTCGTATCTTCTACCAGAACAATACGAACAGGAAGCAGCGTCTGAGGTTGAAACACTGACACAAAGTGGGAAAGATTCACAAGATTACATCAGAAAATGTGTAAAAATGATTGCATCATGCTTCTCTGCCATGAGAACAAAGCCATGTGACTTTCCTTTACACATTGTTTCATTTCACTTGTTTCAACAGAAACAAAAGTGGTAAACCACACTATACTGACATTTACACTATATGGACTAAAGTAATGAGACACCTTTTATGATGTTCTATTCTAATTTTGTCTACTCCTCTATGGGGCTTCCACTTTGCAAACAAAGTTTTTATTTTTCACAGGATTTATTACAGATCCAACTTTGGTCCAGGTTTAAATCCTTATCTGGGTGAAGTTTTCATGTTCTCTCCAGTACACGTGGGTCCTCTGGTTTCCTCACACAGTTCAAAAACATGGATTCTAGGTGAATTGGTGGCTCTAAATTGTTCCTATATAGCATGTATATCTGTGTGACTAAATGTGTGCACAGGAATTGATTAGCACCCCATCCTGGGTGTATCTGCTCAGCCCCCAAAACATTCTCCCCTAAATAGACATTGCCCCATGCAACCCTAGTATAAGATTAAGTGGTCCAAATAATGAGATGAGACCCTGACGTAGTTATGTTTGTGCTTTCACAGTGAAGTGAACCAAATGATGTCTGGTGTCAGAACAGAAGTTCAGCATTGACACCCTGGAGCAATGAGGGTTAAGGGTCTTGCGAACCACAGTGGTAACTTCAACGGGTAACCGACAACCTTCAGATTAATACCCCAACACCCTAACCCCTCAGGTTACACTCTGCAGTCTTCTGTGTCTAACCTCAGTTTAAGGAAGATGTAACATTACTTTTAGAGTGTGACGTGTCACAAAGAATTAAAAAGCACCATACCATTCAGGTCATTCGGAAAATGGCACAAAATGTCTTTCTTAACATGATTTATTTAGTTTAAAAGTCCAAATAATCAACCAGAGTATTTAAATATACCAATTTACATCACAATAAGGTAAAAGAGATTTTTTTGATTTTACAGTTTATGACATCACCTTTCTATATTGGGCACTTGTGGCATCTCATTAATTACTTAAGTTGTACTTTGTTTCAATGTAACATTGACAAATACCTAGTTTCCAAATGTTCTGATTCTAAGCAAGAGTAAAGTATAGTAACATCCTTTAAAAATGTCAACACTACGTGCCAAGGCTAAAAGAGGAACGTTTGTAGTTCTGCTAGAAATATCAACTGTTCATAATTTATCTGTTGGGTGCCATGGTGGCTTAGTGGTTAGCATGTTCTCCTCTCAGTGCTGGGGATCCAGGTTTAAATCCCAATCTGGGTGGAGTTTCCATGTTTGCCCCGTGTCCACATGGGTTTTCTCTAGGTTCTCCAGTTTCCTCCCACAGTCCAAAAACATGGATTCAGGTTGATTTGAATGCTCTAAATTGCCCCATATACAATATGTTTGTGCATGTCCATGTGTCTGAGTGTGT
>JAFMOD010000580.1:204684-257184 GCA_019802435.1 Corydoras maculifer | reverse complement strand
AGTTTACCTCTTTAACTTTCCCTTTTCTGCCAGATCCAGATTGCCAGTCTCTTCGCCACGTGGTTTGCCGCACTTGTATCGCGCTGTGCGGGTTTTCTGTCAAAACATTGGCAGAGATCCAGAAACAAGATAAAAGTTGTAACACCAAATGCCACGAAAGCCTAGTGAGATGTGACGTCACCACCACACCACACCCCCACCACGCTCCATGTATACACAAGCAAACACACGCTGCCCTTAAACTGTAAATATTCATTCAATTATTCTAAAATAAACATGCAGATCTTAAATAAGTACCCAAATTGTTAACAACCCGGGTTCTTTCTATAGTATCGATAACCTTAATAAAAAACATCCAAAATAACAGATTTGAAAAAGACCCCCCCCGGACAACTGGTTAGTTTCGGCGGCAAATTCGAACTTACCATCAGTGTTAGACTCTCCAAATAGTTCGGTCCTTTAGTTTATCCTTCTTTTACTTTTATATCGTATGACTGCTGCACCACACTTTTGATTAATGCAGAATATGAATAGTACCGACGTTATCAGCGGCGTTTGCTGTGGATATCTGATGTCCACGCTGCACTCCACCTCCTCTTGTTTGCAGTGGACCAGTCCACTCCACGAGGAGACGCGTCGCCGCTACCTGGGGATACAATGATGCACAGAATCGACTCTTTTTGAATCACTCGTAATCATTCGGTTCCTTCAGCAATCAGTTGCATCTATCGAGCCATCAACCTCCTTAAATTTAAATTCAATTTATATCATTTCCCAAGTTAATATTTTTACCATTTGAATTAATGCCTCTAAATTCAGTTACGATCTTTTAAAAAATGTGAATAAAATAGAAATTGTATACATTCAGAGAAATTACCTGTTATTTTAAGTTATCATTTTCATCCATCCATCCATTATCTTCTGCTTTATCCTCTATTAGGGTCGCGGGGGGGTTCCCCATGCCCATCCAGGGGAGAACGTTTCGGGCGCTGGGCAGATACACCCAGGACAGGGTGTCAATATATCGCTGGGCACACACTCACTCACACAAACACACTCAATATGGGGCAATTTGGATCCATGTTTTTGGACTGTAGGAGGACACTGGAGAGCCCGGAGAACATGGAAAATCCAACCAGATGGGAATTCGAACCGGCAATCCCTAGCACTGAGAGGCGAACATGCTAACCACTAAGCCACTGTGCCGCCCTTATAATTTCTGCATTATCTTCTGCTTTATCCTTTATTAGGGTCGCGGTGGGTTTCCCCATGCCCATCCAGGGGAGAAAGTTTCGGGCGCTGGGCAGATACACCCAGGACAGGGCGCCAATCTATCTGGGCACACACTCACACAGACACACTCTATATGGGGCAGTTTGGAGAACTCAATGGACTTGATCCATGTTTTTGGACTGTGGGAGGAAACCGGAAAACCCGGAGGAAACCCACGCAGGCACAGCGAGAACATGGGGATTCGAACCGGGAATCCCTAGTGCTGAGAGGCGAACGTGCTAACCACTAATCCACCTTATAATTTTCATATTAAATGTAATTTTATAGGCACATTTATTGAAATACTAACCCAGACAAATCTGTCAGTAAGTTAGGGTATTAATTAGAAGCATTTTTGAACATGATGCTATGTTTCAGCACGACTACTTTTACTACACCAAGTCATCAAAACTTTTGCAGTGTGTGCCGGGATAAGCTTCAGCACCTCATAACCTTGAAGAGGATGCTGCATTAGGGGCGTTAGGGTGTTGGTCTATCAATCTGAAGGTTGGTGGTTCAAATCCTAGGTCCACTGAAGTTACTAGTGGGGTACTTGAGCAAGACCCTTAACCCTTATTGCTCCAGGGATGTTGTGAATAACCCTGTGCTTACCTTCTAAGTCACTTTGGATAAAAGCATCTGCTAAATGACCAAATGTAAATGTAATGCTGCTTTTCGTAATTTCTCTAGATTTAATTAATAACTGACTTTAGAGGACACTGTCCCATTTGAAATCAACTAGTTATTACACCAAGCTGTCAAAATTTTTGCACTGTGTGCTGGGATAGGCATCAGCACCCCATGATCCTGATGAGGGTGCTGCTTTTCAGAATTTCTTTAAATTACAAATAATTTAAATTAGAGGACAGGAAATGTGTTAATTGTTATTTGAAGATAAGCAAAGTGGCACACACCAAAAAGGTTCCGTGTTCGATTCCTGTTTGGGGGCGAATAAAAGATTCTTTTTGTGTGAAGTGTGTCAGTTTATGTCCTCCCTGTGCCTTGGTGGGTTTTCAAGTACTCTGGTATCCTCCCACATTTAAAAGACATGCTGGCAAATTGCCCCTTGGCAAATTGCCCCTTGACGGGATAGTTTTTAATCTATATTTAAAGAAAGACAGAATTGCCCTCCCAAGGTTTTTCTTTTGGGGTTTAGGCTTGTAAAAACTATAAAGCTACATAAAAAAACTTGACCTTACCTCATAAAAACATTCACCAGTAAACTATGAGCATCAAAATCATTGTAACCCATTGCAATCACTGTACACATATCTATAGAGAGACCAAGGGTAAGACATGTCTGAATGAATAGCACACACACAATGCAAGCTTTTTTAAAATTTCTGACTCTGTATTAATGGGGAACATAGACCATTAAGGCTTAACTTGAAATGTATATATGAGCTACATACACATTCTAAATCTGTTTTGTTCACTTAGGAGTTAAGCTATGCTCTTTTTCAGAACTGGTTGTACAATTACTGACAAGATTTGGCTGCATAAGCACCAAAGCTCAGTTAGTTATTTGGCGCAGAATCAATTTCCCTGCAGAAACAACAGCAATAGGTTTCTCGTAACAACAAAAATACATTCTTGCATATAAACTAGTTTATTTCAAATTTCCTAGTTCTAGTTGGTGCTTGTTGTTACTGATGCTTTTATTAAAGGAATAAAATATGTTTATGTGGTTGGACCTTAAGAACTGACTTTTCTTTATGCTGCACTTATGTAGTTCCCTCAAGGCAGGGTTCTATAAACTTAATTTGTCTCCCTTTAGGTGGTTTAGAAAGCAAGGACGCCTTCCCAGTGTGCAAACCTTGAAATTATTGTCTCGCCCCTGTCTGGGCCATTGACCAAATCCATTCTGAGGAGGCATTAATTGGTTCATGCTGTTTAATGTAGTAGCTTGAACTTTTATGTTGAAACTTTTACATCCTTCACAATCACTTTGATGGTGACCTAAAATGTCTAAACCAAAAAGGGCCTATAAATACAAATTAATAGTAGCTAAAGGTTAGAATCCAGCATTGCTATTATTATGTTAAATAAATATTCATAAAAGAGTGGAGAAAATTGATTTTAGTATGCTGTGATATTATAAAGAATAATCAAAATGTAAAATAGAGCAAAAAAGAAAATGTTAACATAACACAGAGAATAAATTGCCAGCAGAGTAATTAAAGCTCTGTATTGTGTGTACTTCAAACAGGTAAGAGCCTGAGATTTTGAAATAGCGCTACAGCGCCCTCTAACGTCAAAAAAGCGAATCCACGTGACAGCATGTGCATCTAAGTAATATAATTTGCTTACAACACTGTTACTCTAAACTTAAAGTTTATTCATTCATTCATTATCTCCCGTTTTAGTCACTATTAGGGTCGAGGGGGGGTTCCCCATGCCCATCCAGGGGAGAACATCTCGGGCGCTGGGCAGATAGAGCCAGGACAGGGCACCAATCCATCGCTGGGCACACTCTTACTCACACACACACACTCTATATGGGGCAATTTTGAGAACTCATTGACTTGATCCATGTTTTTGGACTGTGGGAGGAAACCGAAGAACCCGGAGGAAACCCACGCAGACACATGGAGAACATGGAAACTCCACCCAGATGGGGATTCGAACCGGGAATCCCTAGCGCTAAGAGGCGAACGTGCTAACCACAAAGCCACCGTGCCGCAACTTAAAGTTTAATAATTGTTTATTAAACATTTCAACATAAACAAATTCTTGGATTAGAGGGACAGATTTCTCTAATCACTATGGCGACACGTTAACACAGTCCTGCAGTGATCTATAGCATGCCAAAAAAATATTTCTTATTATCGTCCACAGAGGGCGCCAGATAGTAACTCTGTTAATTAATTCATTAATTCATTCATTTATTCATTTATTATTTTCCATTTAATCCTCTAGGGGGGGGGGGGGTCCCCTGCCCATCCAGGAAGAAAGTTTCAGGCAGTGGGCAGATACACCTAGGACAGGGAGCCACATACTCACTCACTCACTAACACACACGCACAAACACACACTATATGGGGCAAATTAAAGCATTCAATTAACCTTAAATACAAGTTTTTGGACTGTGGGAGGAGGAACCCGGAGGAAACTCACGCAGACACGGGAAGAACATGGAAACTCCACATAGATTGGGATTTAAATCTGGAGGGGAATATACTAATCACTAAGCCACCATGCCATCCGGTAACTTATTTCATCTCATGTTATTATCTTGACCACTTAATAATATATTAGGGTCATGAGGATGTTTCCCATGCCCATTTAGGGAAGAACGACTGGAGCACTGGGAATATTACGCCCAAGACAAAGTGTGTTTGTGGGCACACACTGACACACACTAAAACACACAAACACACACTATACAGGGGAAAATTAAGAGCATCTAATTCACCTTGAATTCATGTGTTTGGACTGTAGGAAGAAACAAGAGATCTGTATCGCCATCTACTGGAAAAATAAAGTATGCAACATGTTTAGTCTTAATGCACGTACGTATACTGGCCCTTGTAATAGACACACCACTTGTTTATAAAAGAGGTTAAATAATAATAATAAAAAAATAAATAATAATAATAATAATAATAATAATAATAATAATAATGATAATAATAATCATCATTTTCTGTCACCATGTACACTCTACACTATGTAAAGTCTACCATAAGACTAAACCTTAAGTTTACAATTTGTATATTTAAGGGCAGGTGGCACAGTAGCTTTAGTGGTTAGCATGTTCTTCTCTCAGCGCTAGGGATTCCTGGTTCGAATCCATGTTTTCCACGTGTCCGCGTGGGTCTCCTCCCAAAGGCCTAAGACATGGATCCATGTCAATTAAATTCCCCAAATTGCCCCATATTGAGTGTGTTTGTGTGTGTGTCTGTGTGAGTGAGTGTGTGTCCAGTAATAGATTGGCGGCTTGTCCTGGGTGTATCTGCCCAGCGCCCGAAACTATCTCACCTGGATGGACATGGGGAACGACCCTAGTAGAGGATACAGCAGAAGATAATGGATGGATAGATAGAAAATAGAATACAGAAGAACATGAGAATAGGACAAATACTCGTGTTCTTTCATATTACTCTATAACATTTGAAGTAGGAGAACCCTAAAGTTACAGGTTAAAATTCAAACATTTTCATCCCAGATTCAATACTGAAGTTCGTTCAGTATGTGCTTTAAGACCAAACATGTTTCTTTTTTGTACAGCAGATGGCGCCAGAGACCTGCCTGGAACCTTTTCAGGTACTGGGCAGATACACCCAGGACAGGGCCCCAATCTATTACTGGACACACTCACCCACACAAACACACAATATATGGTGCAATTTAGAGCATTCAATTTACCTTGAATCCATGTTTTTGTACTGTGGGAGGAAACTGGGGAACTTGGAAAAAAAAACAAGCAGACACAGGGAGAACATGGAAACTACACCCAGATCAGGATTCGAACCTGGATCTCCGGAGGTGAACATGTTAACCACTAAGCCACCGTGCCACCCTTTTTTCATCATGAACTGTAAAATTTGTATTATTGTATTATTACTGTTTGCAACTGACTGCTAAATTTTTATTAAAAAAAACTAATGAAAATCATCATATGAAATTAAAACAAAGCAGTGCAATAAAGTTGAGTAAAGTCAAATAGGTTGCAATTGGTTTCATATTTAATGTGTTGCATAATAAAATCTGTTATATAATCTACTGTGTAATATCTTCTATTAACCACAATGTAAAATAAATGTTAAAGAAAGTATATCTTCATCTGTAATTAAAGCCGTCCTATTTTACAATAAAATGTCCTAAGATCCTTCCTAAGATTCCTTGTTGCTATTCAGTTGCATATCCTGCTACAGGTCAACATTGGCTCAAGTTTGTGACTGTTGCTTAGACTTTTGAGTTTTAAATCCCAGCATTGCTAAATCACCCGAGTTGTTTTTTCAACTCAGATTCTTGCCTTTATTACTCGCATGATTTTTATGTAGTTAACTGATTCTGTTACAGTGTAGGTATGTAATTATGTAAACAGCATAGAGTAATATTTAGTTCATATAGTTGTCTCCTGACATTGCACATTAATTCTAAATTTAGAATAACTGGTATATTTTAGCTTGTAATTTTGCCCCATGATAACATAGGTTACTTTTAATATTTGTATTGCAGTACAGTGTTAGCAAAACAATGTTTTTAATGCCTAGTTTGAGATTTTCATCCATAGTTGATTTAAAATGCAAGAAAAAGCCAAAGACAATCAACGATTACAAACATTATTTCTATATTTTAAGGCTTGTAAGTCAGGGTTATGTACATACAAACACCATATTCAAGTATGCAGATTTCAAAGATTAAAAGGTTTATGCACAGGCATGGCACTTGGTTCGAAGTATCAGCTTTAGTACCTGATGTAAAGCTTACTGCGTTCACACTAAATGCAAAATAAACAATTCAAACTCAATACAAGAAGGACTTACAAAAGAGTTCAGATTTATACATAAAACTGTGTCCGAGTCAAAAACACGGAGAAGGTTGGGGGAGAAAAGCAAATAAACAATATATACACAATATGGGTCCTGCCCTGGTAATTTACAAAGCTGTTCTCTCGCATCACTAAATAACTTATCTTCAGCAAACCTTCTCCTTCTTAAATACTGCTATAATTTAAAGGCAATTACAATCCTCGTCGTATTTACAGCCCTGCCGTGTTACTTCAACGATAATTCGATGTACACAAACTGAGGGTGAAATTACCTGGTGCTCATAAGCCTCCATTACTCGTAAACTACATTTGCCCGTGTAGCTCTAGTGCAATTCTAAAAGTAGTAAAGTTGATTCGTTTGAGGTAAAAGCGAAAAAAACAAGGGGTTCAATTCATTTGCCCTTAGCCCTTTAAATCGGATGTGAAACAATGTCCACTGAAGCCACGCAGCACCACGCTCACATGTGTCTCTTCATGTGCAGGGCTAAATGGTCAGAGCGGGAGAAGGCCCTCTCACAGAGGTGGCACTGGAACGGCCTGTGACCCGTGTGCTTTCGGTAGTGGCGGGTCAGCTCATCGGAGCGGGCGAACTTCCAGCCGCAGCCCTCCCAGGTACAGTGATAAGGCTTCTCACCTGGGAATCAAAGGAAGACAGGATCTTAGAATACAATAGTATAATAACAATAATCCAAGGACAAAAATAATTTGCAATAACAATTATTTTCTTCATAACTACTGACTTGTGATGTTTTCATTTGTAAGTCACTTTGGATAAAAGCGTCTGCTAAATGACTAAATGTAAATGTCATGTAAATGTAATGTAAATGTAAGATTGTTGTCTGCGCTAATAAATATTGGCCGACAGGGGGAACTACATCATCTCAATACAGAAACCCAGCCAGTACAGGAGCTTAAATTCAAATCGATGGGTTTTTTTAAGTTGGGGATTTATTCGAAACCTTAACTATCCTTAAATCTACATTGTTTTATGAATAATAACGCAGTATTATAGCTTACCGGTATGCGTGCGCATGTGCGCTTTCAGATGCGAGCTCTTGGTGTAGGTTTTCCCGCAGCCGGCAAACTCACAGCTGTGCGTCGCCGCTCTCCTCCGCGCCCACGCACGCCGCCCGCGTTTGGGTCTACTTTCCTCCGCGCCGAACAGCTCGAGCAGCGGGGACGACGGCGGCGTGAGCACGGTGCCGGGCATGGCGGGGTGGTGAGCGCGCAGGGGCTCCGTGGCGAACACCGTGTACTGTCCATGATAGTGCTGCCCGCCCGGGTACGGCTGCCCCGCGTACGTGTACTGCTGCCCAAAAGGCTGCACGGGGGGCGGCGCGCAGTGCGCCTTGTGTCCGTAAAAGTGGCCCGCGTAGTCGGCCGCCAGCATGCACGGCTGCTCCCGGCGCTCGGTTTTGATCTTGTAGCCGGGCAGATGCAGGGAAGCGTGGTTTCGGACGCCCAGGCCGCTCAGGTCGGTGTATTCCGGCGTCTCGTAGTGCGTCTTCGGCTGGAAGTCCCCTCGGTAGCTCAGCTCGGGACTCAAGAGCTCGGCGACGAGTCCGTGCCCGCCGTCGGTGCCCTCGTACGCCGCGCCGCAGCTCTCCGGGGACTCCGGCAACGGGTAGGCGGCGGAGGAGGCGTTCTCCGACGTCGACGACGAGGACAGGGAGTTGGACAGAATGAACTCCAGATCCAGAAATCTGGACAGCTCGTCCTCGTCTTTGGGATTCGGTGGAGGAGACTCGACGATGCTGAACTCGAAGTCGAGGCGCGGTTTTGAGGTGACGCTGTGATCGGTGCTCCAGTCCTGTGGAAACAAATACAGAGGATGCTTAGGGATACATTGGAAAAACATTATTAAGTATTAACTATATAAGTTATATATTACTACATAAGTAATTATCACACACACAACCGAGACTTACTCGCATGATCTCGGCATGCTTCTCATCCAAAAGCGAAGTGCTGGAAAAGCCAGCAATGGACGGCAGGAGCGCATCCGCCATGGCCATCCTGTACGACAACCTGTGGGAGAAGTTAGCAAGTCGACGTTCTCATTCAGGCTAAAGTGGCAGAGGAAGGGAGGCAAGGTCTGAGTAACTGCAACTCGCCGCGCTGATCGCTTTTTAACCCTGGTTTGAATGACAAGTGGGTGTGGCTTGGCTGGTCACGTGGCGCCTCCCCGCTGGCTCAGGTGTACGCGTGCATGTGCGTGTCATAAACAACCCCAATTGAATTCATGGCAGTTTCCTTTTTTAAAGTCGAGATCACGACTCCAGCATTTTTTTTTCAATAGATAAACTTCATGAAAAGCCGCCCACACTAATACAATTACAATTCGACACTGTAAGGCGACACGACACAACTTTTAGAGTGTTTTTTTTACTAAAAAGGTTTATTTTCGTCTCGACAATAGCTAAAAACAGAACCACGGCTGCACCAAAATGCAAAATTATATTACGCATATCATTTAGAAGTTCGATTTATAGAAACAGAAATAAAATATAAGAATAGACTTATATATTGGAACGAAACAATAATTTAAAGTTAAAGAGCTTTTCCTCTCTTGCGCTCCTTTAATTTTACATGGCTGTGACAGTTGCAGTGGATACAGTGTTGGCAAGACATTGATAAAAATAAAGAGAAAATCTGCAACTAAACAGAATTATTATGACAACAATGACAATAAGAAACGGACTTAAAAACCTATGAGTACTTAAACTTATAAATTATATATAAATTACTATATAGGCTACTATGAACTTAAATAGTGCAAAAGTCTCTTTTTCTTAAATAATTAGAGCATATACATAGCATATGGTATCTTCAAGAAATTGTAGAATTCTAAAAGAAAAACTGAAAGAAAAAAACAGGCTTAGAAACATATTTCAAATAAATAAACATACATTATTTAAATAGTGCAAAAAGTCTCATTTATTATATAACGGTATAGTCCATAGTCTTTAAAGAAATTGTATAATCCCAGAAACAATACTAAAAAACACTTAGACAAGTTCTTTAAATATACAAACAAATAAAATATACAAAAGTCTATTTTGTTATATAATGGTATAGTCTATAGTGCCTTTAGTTTATAGGAAAAACAGGCTCAGAAACACGGTAAAAGCAAACAAACTTATAAATTAAATACAATTTACTTAAACTTAAATAGAGCAAAAGTCTTTTTTTTTCTCATGGTGACTTAAAGAAAATACATTGTGATAAATTTATTTACGGTATTATAATTTTAAACAAGTGACTATACGTACCTTATCGACTTAGTTTTAATAAATACACGTATAACATATATACAATCTACTATATATAAGCTACTATAAATTTAAATAGTGCATAAATTATTAATAGTACCTTTGAGAAATTGTATAATCTTATAGAACAAATATTGGAATTAGGCACTTTTAATGGAAATCGAATAAGCATGTCGAAGTTGACATAAAGGCCATTGAAACGGGAGGTTTCGAGCAGAGCAACTCTCATCCTTTGCTATTTAAATTGAGTTGATCCGAGGCTGATACGCAACATGCAGGAGGCCTAGTGTTATTAATTTGTCGGGATCCGAATTCACAATCGATTACCATGCGAATGCCGAGCTGTGAAATCTCGAAACCATCGAAACGACACGATAATCTTAATGTCAAACAGCAGCCTGAACGTGCGTTAATGATGCCTAAGTCAATAAGCCTATTGTTTTAGTTGATTATTATGCAAATAAAGCGTCTTTGGTCGCCAAAATCATGTTTAGAGACAAGGAGGGCCTGTTTAAGACCAAAAGCTACGAATCCTTTACACAATGGTCGTTGCAATGACATGTGGATTTTTGACGTTTAATCGAATTGGTTTATTATGACGTAATCGTTTGAATAATGGGAATAACGGCGAGTCTAGACATTAAAAAGTGCAGAACAGTGGAGTCACGTAAACGTCAGTGTTCAAAGAGAAAAGGAAGTTCCTCATCGTTCTCTCTAAACACAATTAAAGAGATTTGGGTTGATTGCACTGCCCCCCCCCTGGACACGGTTTCATTCTAGATAAACTGTTATAAATAAAACTATAATACAGTCTGAGGCTGCAGTCAAAGGTAACGGAAATGGAGGAGGCGCCTAATGTCTTTACAAGAAATTCATTCTAAAATACACGTAGAGTTAGACAGAGTACCAGGAAAAATATTTTACCATCTTGTTAGACTAAACCAAATGTAATTACAGGGTCTTTAAAAAAAGTTAATAAGAGTCTGGTTTAATTTCCTTTCATGTATAAAAGGTGGTGGGTCCTGCTGCATGCCAATAATTTATTTAATTTAAGCTATACACCTTTTAAAATAGAAATATTAATTCAGTCAAAACGGCGGCTTGGGGGTTAGCATGTTCTCCTTTCATCACAGGGGATCCAGTTTGGAATGCCAATCTGAGTGGATTTTCCATGTTCTCTCTGTGGGTTTCCTCCGGGTCCTCCCACAGTCCAAAAACATGGATTCAAGATGAATTATATGCTCTAAATTGCCCCATATTGTGCGTCTTTGTGTGTGTGTTGTGTAAGCGAGTGTGTCCAGTGATCGATTGGCTCCTCGTGTCTGCTTTGTTTTTTTTCCCAGGTCCTCCAGTTTCCTTCCACAGTCCAAAAACATGGATTTAAGGCAAATTAAATGCTCTAAATTGCACCATATAGTGTGTCTTTGTGTGTGTTGTTTAAGCGAGTGTGTCCAGTGACAGATTGGCGCCCTGTCCTGGGTGTATCTGCCCAGCGCCTGAAAAGTTCTCCCATGGATGGGCATGGCAAACCCCCTGCAATCTCAGTAGAGGATTAAGTATTTTAAATGTTAATTATTGGGTCTTTTAAAAATACTTGTTTTTAGAGGTAATGTTAGACTGATTTTATTTCTGATCATGTATAAAAGGTGGTGGATGAACCTTCAGGCTGATAGTAATAATGATGTCCTGCTTGATCATGCTGCATGCCAATAACTAATTTAATCTATACACTTAAAAAAAAATAAAAATAAAAATCAGACAAAGTGGGTGGCACTGTGGTTATCATGTTTGACTCTGAGTGCTGGGCATCCAGGTTCGAATTTTAATCTGGATAGAGCTTCCAGGTTCTCCCCGTGTCCATGTGGGTTTACTCCGGGTTCTCCGGTTTCCTCCCACAGTCCAAATATATGGATTCAAGGTAAATTGAATGCTCTAAATTGCACCATATAGTGTGTTTTTGTGTGTGTCTGTGTGAGTGATTGTGTGTCCAGCCATAGATTGGTGCCCTGCCCAGTACTCAAAACGTTCTCCCCTGGATGGGCATGGGAACCCCCCCCCCAACTCTAATAAAGGATTAAGCAACAAAAAAAGTAAAAATGCTTTAATACATAAAAGTTTGTGCTCATTCATTCATCAAATGTTCTTTGAGAAACCTAAACTAGGGCTTGTATGGCAATGAAGGGCACTAAGTCAAATTGGTTACCTTTGAAATTTTGCACATGAAAATGGAGATATAAATAAAAATAATATTTAACAAATACTACTGAGGTTACCATGGTGACATTATGTAGCACATATATTTATGAGCAGTCAGAATTTGTATCCTTTGACAATGATCTGTTGCCATTACCCCAACTTTAGGAACCACCGCTCTAAAGGAATATGTTCTACATATATTTTTTGAATGTGGAAAAATCATTTGTATCTCTAAGAATGTGGATTGTAATGAAGGCTGGGAATTTAGGCTGCTTTACATTAATGTGGTCTATAAACATGTATTGACAAATCAGTTCATCAGGCAGTTTCATTATAGTGGTGTTCGTGTCGCAATAGATGAAAAGTAGATAAAAAAGAACTTGCCTTCAAGCATTAAGTGAATAATTAGCTGAATTAAGAATCACAGGTATTTAGGACTATGATTAAACGTACATTGCAAAGTCCAGTGCTGACTTACTTCCTTGACTTTAATCACCTTTTTTTGATAAAGTAAAAAAAATGTCATAGTTTCATGCAGATGTACTTATGCGAGCTGCACGCAGTACCTGCTGCAACACCGTACTCTCTTTCAAGAAAACCTTCAATCCACTGGGTTTGGTATTGTTCATAAAGTCGGACCTTTGCTTCCCTGTTCATTTATCATCGCAGTGGAATCGCTGAATGCAGGTGGTCGTTAATTCCCCAGCACCTTGTCCGACTTGACAAATCAGCTTGGCTGGGTAAATATTTGCCCTTCATGCTTGTACCACCCGCATAGTGCACCTCTCGCTCTGACCGGGTTAAACTCTCGTTACAACAGGACAAGCCCTTTCACTTCCATTGGGCCATGCTAGAGTGCCAGAGCCATATGAACAAGGCCTCATTGAACAGAGACATGACCTCAGAGGCAACCAGGTAATGACACCTTGCATTAGTGCTTGAAAATATATATATAAAGAAAAACTATCTATCTATCTATCTATCTATCTATCTCTATCTATCATAAATTAATGTTGGGCCTTGAGTTTGTCACCTATGCTCTTAAAAACCATCAATTTGGTAACTAGGCAAAGTAAAATGCTTTTTAGTATACACTGTATAATTGGAGTGAACAAATACATAAGGATGCTGTAAAAAATGTTAAGTTTAAAGTACATACTCCATCTTGTATGCATGTGTGAGAGTGTGTGCAGTCTGTTGCAGTTGCTCCTGTTCATGTTTTTTTGCTTTTACTGATTATTTAAATGTATAATTTTACTTTTGCATATAGACTCGCCTATTATTTATACTTTTATTGTTATTTTCTACTTCTTGTACATTATAATTTTGCAGCAGTGCAACTAACATCTGCAATTTTTACCCCTGGGATCAAAAAAGTCATCTCATTCTTATCATGATTCTGATTTGGCTCTTATGCTTCAATAAACACGTTCAGTTTTATAAATCATAAGCAAAAAAATAGGTCACAAATATAATGTCCTAGTATTTTGCCTTATAATGCTCCTTAAAACAACTAATCAGTCAAAAAATTTGTAAGAAATACGAAAAACTGAATCCTGAGAATTGTGCATGTCATTATTCGCTGCTGAAGTGAACTGGAAATAGGGAAATGTTTAAAAAATGATTCCTTTTACACAAAGATAAATTTCCCAAAAATATATATATTAGGCATAAAATATAAAACTCAGACATTATTTGATTTTTGTGGGATGGTGGGCAAATCAATGTGTAAAGGTCACACCTTGGAGATTATTAGCCCATTTAAATCTAGTCTTAAAACCCATTTTTACTCTTTGGCTTTTAATACACCATGATTTTACTTTGGTTTTTATTGTGTTATTTGATTTAATGTTTTAATGCATATATTGTCTTCTAATTTTTTTTTATAAATTATGGTTTAAGTTCGACACTGTACAGCACTTGTTGCAGCTGTTGTAGTTTTTAAAATGCTTTATAACTAAAATTGAGTTGAGAGTTGAGATAAGCACATCTCCAGTGTTTTAAATGTAGTAAATTAAATGTAACTGTTAATTAAAAAACCCTTATTCTTGCTTATTCTTATATAAAAAATCTATCAAAAAGAATGTGGCCTGAGGTTTTTAAACTTTTTAATCAGACTGTACAGTTTGCAAGATGCTGTTTATCCTGTCTTATGCTACATGTATGCTAATAGTTTCTCAGTAATAGCTCCTGGCTGTGTGTTCCATTTGATGACTGTAGCTGATACCCTTCCCCCAACCACCCCTCTTGTTTGTCTTCCTCTTCTACTGGCATTTTAGTGAGGCACTTCAAAAATCTATGACTGTCTAATCTACAGGCTCCAGAGCAGTAATTATCCCCATCGCATAAGGAGCAAGGGGAAATCCAGCGCTATCTAATACAAATTTGCTTCCTTGCATGATGTGGAAGAGCAACACAGGAACAGCACCTTCACCAATGCATCAAAAGGGAACGGGCAGGCGACTGGAAGTGGAAGGAGCCGGAACAATCAGTACTTGGAGACCATGGGAAATGAAAAAGCAAAAACAGTAGCCTTGACTTGTAATCAAGACTCTGGTTCTTCCTGAAAAAAAAAGTAAACGTGCTTTGTTAAATCCGTCGGACTTCCAGTTTAGTAGTTAGCGAGACCCCAGAGCTTCCATTTATTAGCAAAATGCCAATGAAATTTCGCCTCCGAACTGTAAGACCTTCTGGAACAGATAGTAAAAATGAGCCCGACATTCCTTAGTGATCATTCCGTAGTCCCTAGGTTGAATGACTAAGTGCATGTGTCATGTTTTGCATCTCAATGGCATTTTAATAAGGTTGTCTTCTATTTTGGCTCAAGCATCATGGGATTCTTGAAAGCACTACATCGTTCAAGCTTGTTTAGGCGTGAAATATTATATAATAACTAGTTAAAACATTAAACCATAATAACTGCTTTCAATTTGGTGTTAGAATGTGTGTGTGTGGAGAAAATCACAATTTTAAATAATTCATTCGTTCATTATCTTCCACTTAATCCTCTACTTGGTTCCTGGGGGGGTTCCCATGACCATCTAGGGGAGAATATTTCAGACGCTGGGCAGATAAACCCAAGAACAGGGTGCCAATCTATCGCTGGGTGCACTCACTCACACAAACTCACTCGATGGGTGGCAATTTATAACATTTAATTTACCTTGAATCCAAGTTTTTGGACTGTGGAAGGAAACCCAGGCAGACTTAGGGAGAACATGGAAACCACCCAGAATTGGGAACGTGCTAACCACTAAGCCACCACGCTGCCCACAATTTTATGTGTGTATATATATATATATATATATATATATATATATATATATATATATATATATATATTTACATACATTATAAATAGTTTTAAAGAATTGTATAAAAGAAAAACTCTTAACTATATTAATAAAATTCCCATATCTTTGATTCCATGTAATTTTTTTCAAATTGTGTAGTATTAGTATAGTAGTATATTAAAATTAACAGCAGACTGATGATATTTAAACAGCTATTTAAAAAGGCCAAAAGTCTTAAATGGCATCCTTAGTATCTGCAGTCCTTAACCCTGTTCATGCGTACTGAAGTTTTCAGTCAGCTATTTAATTTGAGTTGTCTATTAGGATTACGTCAGGGCGACTGCACATGCCCTGAAGTAAACCGATCACTTAAATATTACCATTCTATCTTTCTATCTTTAAATTTCTAGCACATGTACCGTCATCTTGACCCAGTTCTCATTTTCAGTATTGGGATTTCTCTTCCCTTCGAGCCTGAGTCTATCCTCCTCTCCCCAGCACTCGCTGGTGGACTCCATATCTGTTGAGGTAGACACGACCTTGCCTCGAAGGCATCAGGGTCAAACACGTTTGGAAGAAATTAGGGCAAAATTCCTTGTCCTTCACACAACAGAACCGTACCTGAGGAAAGCAATTATTTGCACACCTGTTCCCTGTCTCTCCTCATTCTTTAGCCAGACAAGTAAAGTTTACCAATGTCTCCAGCAGCCTCTCAACTCTGAACTCTAACAACGGCCCCAAAACTTGCAGGTTTCAGTCAAAATGTGAGAAAAAGGTGCCACAAAGCTTTTTTTAGAGCAATGCTTTTCAATATATAAAAGTTTATATGCATATTAAACACACACAACTATATTTGTACTTTTTATAAATCTGTTTTATTATATATATCTGTTTCCTTGTCAACTGTTTCCTTGTTTTTGTGACACCAACATTTTTTTCATACATCTATGCAATACTAATTTATGATGCATTTGACTTCCTTTAACTATATTTCAGGTATAAATGAGCTGTGTCTTGCTGTATCTGTTCTTAATTTATAAATGTTCTTAAATTACTCACTGGCCATTTTATTAGGTATAACATTGTTCACATGAATTGCCTTTTTCTATTTTGTTTTACCGTATAGATGCACTTTGTAGTTTATCTGTTTTTTTTTTTTTGTATATATTGTTAGTCCGCTGTTTTTTACTCTAATGTCTGAATGAGTTAGGGATTCCTGTTTCAAATAATGATCTGGGTGGAGTTTCCATGTTCTCCCCGTGTTAGAGTGGGTTTCCTTCAGGTTCTCTGGTTTCCTCCCACAGTCCAAAAACATGGATCAAGGTCAATTGAATTCTCTAAACTGCCCAATATAGAGTGTGTTTGTGTGAGTGAGTGTGTGCCCAGCGATAGATTGGCATCCTGTCCTGGCTGTATTTGCCCCCCGAAACGTTCTCCCTGGATGGGCATGGGGAAGATAATGGATGGATGAATGAACACAGAGCAGGTATTATTTTGGTGTTAAATAATACCCCATCTACAGTGGCATAGAGCTTAGCACTTTTACTTTTACTCACGAAGCAAAATGGTGCTGGTTTAAATTCCTGAGGTAAACACAGGTTCTTTCTGTGTAAGGTTTGCATGTCCATGTTTTTTTTTGCCTGTGTGCGTTTTTTTTCTAGTTGTCCTCAAACATGGGTACTCGAACTGCTGGGATAAAGCTCAGATAAATAGGATTAGAATCTGAACAGCATCCAGTCTGAAAAATGAAACCAAATGATTTTTCTGCCCTCTTAATGTCTGTGTGGGTTTCTCCAGTTTTGTCACACAGTCCAAAAACATGTATTCAAGGTAAATTGGGTGCTCTAAATTGGCCCTGTATATTATGATTGTGTATTTTGTGAGAGTAATGGATTGGCGCCCTGTTTTGGGTGTAATTGCCCAGTCCCTAAAATGTTCTTCCCTGAATGGGCACCCCCCCTTGGTGACCCAAGTAGAGGATTAAGTGGTCAAGCTAATGAGATGAGGTAAGATTTTGACTAGATTATGTAGAAAACATAAAATATGGCTTGTTTACGGAATGTTTTATAAAATATAATGCATTAGATTTAAAGATAAGTTGTTAAGGATGTGTTAATTTAAACAATATGAGGTTTACATAAGTCTGTAGGCATCATCTGTGGAAAATATGTAAAAAAAAAAAAAACTGTCAAATGTACAAAAAAAACATTCGACCATGTGCCCATGATTCCTAAAAACCCAATTATTAGGAAGCTACAAATTATAACAAAAAAATAAATAAGGTGAATGTACATTGTAACTCTCTACAGATCTTTACAATGCCTATTACATAACCTCATTAAATCTGTCGTACAATATTCATCTGTCAAATTGTTATTTGTGATGCCTTTTAATTAACCTGCATGTTTTAGAGATGATTCAGTACATCGTTCACATGAAATGCTGAGGAAAGCTGTAAATCATTTAGCTCCACTTTCACTTTTTTTCAAGACTGACGTTAAACCGAATGAATCTGTTATGCATGCAGAGTCCAAAAGATGCTTCATATTATATAACAAGAAACAAACGCCTGGAGCATTTACACCGAAAACGGCCGCAGTGGGAGTTTTAGTGCATGTATGAGATACAAGTGCTATTGTGACAATCGTGACTAGAGTTTCCTTTACAGTACGAAATTCCCAGTAAGTTGACCTAACTAGGGCAGATGTGTTGATTTATCTGGTTCTCAGGCAGTACCCTTGAGGCCTGCTAACACATCGGTTCTCAATAAGCATACTATTTTGCAAGAGAGACACAAGTTTCAAACGTTTATAATTTAAACCCAGAGCGGTTTGTCTACAATTGAAAAGTCAGAGTATTTAATGCATTGATTGAATGGAATGGAGTCCAGATTGAAGGAAATACACACTGTTTAAAGAGGATTTAACACTAAAATGCATGCTTTAAAAAAAACACACACAAAAATGTCACAAAACTGAATGCATTGTAGTTAAAATACATTATAAATCCTGATACATCATTTGTATTTGGACTCTGTTACCATGGTGACAGTGATCTTTAAATGCATTTTAAAAATAACATGCAAAAACCTAAAAATAAAATTTAAAAATGATATAAACAGTGACTGCTACAATGCTGTAAAACAAACTAATTCATTCTGTAATACATTAAGACCTTGACATATGATGCCATTTTATTTTTTGCATTTCTATGATAATATTTCTAGTATTATTCTTTCTTTCTTTTTTTATTTTAAGTTGTTTTAGAAATTCCGACATGTTAGACTATTCGGAGACCAACCAAAGTGACTCTTTAAAGAGCATCATGCCCCTGCTGAGTTTCTGACAAGATTTCGGAAGATATTGAATGGACTTACCAAGCTAATTATGCAGAACTAATTAACCCATTTCAGCCTGATAAGAGAACATCCACTGCTGAATTTCCTAAGTAGTAAGGGCAAATACTTGCTTTGGGATTTTCACACAAAAGACTAATTGAGCACCATGTTAGGATTAATGTTAACACTGCAATTGCAAAACAGCTGATAGTTAAAGCCTTGGCAGTGACTTTAGATATATGTAGAGAGCTATGCAAATTTTGTAGGCAGCATATCTTTGCTGAAGACCTGTGGCAAGGTCATTAAGAGGTTTAGAACATTCAACAAGCAGAGGATTTGTTTATTCAAACTAAATTATTATTATAGTACATCTGTACCTATTTTGTTAGTCCCCTGTTGGTGTTCCATCTGTTCTGTATTGGTCAGGATCATCACAGAACAGGTATAATTTGGGTGGTGGATTGTGTATTGTCAGTTTTGCAGTGACACTGATGTGGTGAGGTGTTTTTAGTTCAGTAGTGCTGCTGTGGTTTCATTTAAACACCTCAGTGACACTGCTGGAATAGGAATAATGCACCAACCAAATAATACCTGCTCTGTTGTGCGACTATTGGGGTCCTGATTATTAGAGAACAGAGTAAAGGAGACGTACACAGTATGTACTGTAGTCCACAAACAGATGGAATACAATCTGGAATTGTAGAACTATAAAGTCAATCTTTACAGTAAGAAGTGAATAAATGTCGCCGTGTAAACTTTCTAGTCATTTAGCATCAAACACAATTCTTTTACAAAAGCTTGCTATAAAAAAAGATGGATATGATAATGATCAGGTTTGATTATACTACAGTGATTTTTTTTCCCTTAACAACTGACTTCTGTTGTTCTCTCATTTGTAAGTCGCTTTGAATAAAACTGTCTGCTAAATGACAATGTAAAATTGAGGGTAAATGATAAAATGGAAAACAGCAAAAAAGGCGGTGTGTCCAAAGTTTTGACTGATACTACATAATACAAGTATGGGTTATAATTAACAACATTAACAATTCACCATACAGTGGCTTAGTGGTTAGCATGTTCGCCTCTGAGTGCTGGGGATTCCAGGTTCGAATCCCAATCTGGGTGGAGTTTCCATGTTCCATGTTATGATACCACATAGAATGTGTTATAATTAACAACAAACATTTCACGGTACGGTGGCTTTATCCCATGTTCGCCTCACAGTGCTAAGAATTCCAGGTTCGAATCCCAATGGAATGGTGGAGTTTCGATGTTGATCCTGTGTCCGCGTGGGTTTCCTCCCACATTCGAAAAACATGGATTCAAGGTAAATTGAATGCTCTAAATTGCCCCATATAGAGTGTGTCTGTGTGAGTGAGTGTGTGCCCAGCGATGAAATGGCGCCCTGTCCTGGGTGTATCTGCCCAGCGCCCGAGACATTCTCCCCTGGATGGGCATGGGGAACCCCACCGCAACCCTAATAGAGGATAAAGCGGAAGATAATGAATGAGTGTGTGTCTGCCCAGCACCCGAAACGTTCTCTCCTGGATGAGCATGTGGAACACCCCACCCCACCCCACCCCGTGACCCTAGTAGAGGATTAAGCAAAAGGTAATGAATGAATGTATGAACGTAAATCTCATGAAGGTTGTATAATGTGGGACACGATTCACAAAGGTGTCTTAAGAAAATTCTTTCCTAATTTTATTCATAAAACAAAAGTTAAGACTAGCTCAAATTCTTTGAAAAACGTTGCAAGATTTGTCTCACCAAGACGGCGACTCTTAAAAAGGCCAGTATTTAAATTGATTAAGGTTAGCACATAATTCAAAGATACAAGCAGCCTCCACCTTTTTCACGACCCTCACTTTTCAAACAGTTTTAATAATCCTCAGATCATTAGTTTCACTTAGTAGCTTGTTTGTCAGCAGTGTCCAGGTCCTGTTCACATCCATCCATCATGAATTAGGTAGTATGTTACAAGTCAAACTATACACATACACTTGTCAGACTTGCTTTGGGTTCTTGATTTATTCCTTGGTCCATCTGATTCATATGCAAATGACCGTAATGCGTCCTGCTGATATGCTGTGTGCAAACAAACAGCTGGGGCAGATCCTGCTTTCAGTTGGTGCAGTTACTAAAGATGAGATGTTCATCTCAAGCAAACAGGTGGAGCAGGTTGTGGCAGTAGTTGCTACCAGATCCTTTTCAGCTGAAAATCATTTTGAGGCACGCTAAGCTCAGCAGCTTGTGAAGGTAAGCCACACGGAATTGGCTGAGCACCAAAACTCTCTCACATCAAATGTTATGTGAAATGCTGACATCGAACTAGGACGTGTATTATGTAATAAATAAATTGTCCTCAGATTAGATTTTTTTATGTGAATTGGTACTTTAGGTTAGAACCAGATTAGTTGTATAGATGGGAAACGATAAATATATATTAAGATAAATTTCCATCCACTCAAACAAGAAGTAGCTGGAGGTTGTTGACAGAGGGTTTCAGTGAGTGTGGTTATATTCACATTAACACACTCCTCATTATTTGGCACATTGCTGTGGATGGTGTAGTTCTGCCACTACAAACCTTTCAAGTTTATATTTTTGTATCTGAATTCAGATTATAACTACTATTAAAAAGGGGGCGCAGTAGCTCAGTGGTTAGGGCGTTGGGCTTTCAATTTGAAGGTTGGGGGTTCAAATCCCAGGTCCACTGAAGGGTTCCTGAGCAAGGCCCTTAACCCTCATTGCTCCAGGGATGTTGTGATTAACCCTGTGCTCACCTTCTAAGTCGCTTTGGATAAAAGCGTCTGTTTAATGACCAAATGTTTAATGTCCGCATGGGTTTCCTCCGGGTTCTCCGGTTTCCTCCTACAGTCCGAAATCATGGATCAAGGTCAATTAAATTCTCCAAATTGCCCCATATAGAGTGCGCTTGTGTGTGTGTCTGTGTTAGTGAGGGTGTGCCCAGCAATAGATTGGCGCCCTGTCCTAGGTGTATCTGCCCAGCGCCCGAAACCTTCTCCCCTGGATGGGCATGGGGAACCCCCCGCGACCCTAGTGTAGGATAAAGTGGAATATAATGGATGGATATTAAGAAACCAGTGTAGGTAGTAGTAATAATTTACAAGGGGCGGCACAGTGGCGTAGTGGTTAGCACGTTCGCCTTTCAGCACTTGGTTTTGAATCCCAATCTGAGTGGAGATTCTCCCTGTGTTCTACCTGTGCCTGTGTGGGTTTTTATCCAGGTTCTCCGTTTTTTTCCCCACAGTCCAAAAACATGGATTCAAGGTAAACTGAACACTCTAAATTGCCCCATATAGAGAGTGTTTGTGTGAGTGTACATAGTAATAGATTAGTGCCCTGTCCTGGGTGTATCTGCCCAGCGCCCATAACGTTCTGCACCAGATGGGCATGGGGAACCCCCCATGACCCTAGTAGAGGATTAAGCGGAAGATGATGAATTAATGAATGAATGAATAAATACTTCATAAGTGGCATTATTATAACCATTATTATGGTGTTAAGGTAGTTAGATGTCTTGTTAATTATAAATTTGAAAACTATAATGATTTAAAATAGCAGCATTCATTCAAACATTAATTTTTCATTTTTAAAACTCTGTACACCTAGCCTGTGGCGGGTTTCTTTTTTTAGTCATATTTAGAACATTCACTTTATTAATATTTCAGGAATGCTAATAACTATTGCTTTTTAATCATTATCAGGTAATATGTGTACTTTCCCCTCCCTCTAACTGTGAGGATCAATGTAATTGTTGTCTTTTATGTAAATGGACAAGCCAAAAAAGAAATAAATAAATTAATTAAAATTTTAATTTGAAATATTTTTAATTTGATTTAATACAGCATTTAAGGGAAATAAGCAAAAACCAATATATTGCATGTTAATATAATAAAAGTTAGAGGAATGTGAAGAATATGTGGATAACTACGACTTTACATTACAACTTCTATCAGGACCTTCCGTCAAACATATCATTTTCCAAATTTCTATGTACAAATATTTACGTTGCACATTCCAGATGAAACTGCTTTTTGAATGCGGATGAAACATTTATCACCAAGCTTGTTTTCCTGCATGTAATTGTTGCCTAATGGTTTTCAATGTGACCACAGCTCTTTGAAGCTTTTTGGCAAGCCTACAATTTAGCCTATGATGAAGTTTACTTCTATGCCCTAAGGCTTAAACAAACCTTCCTGCTTCACCTTCACATCATACCCCTTAGATGAATTTTGGCTATGTATCATATACACTTTCTGCATTCTTTATAATTGAAAAATGTAAAACTCAATTGAAAATTAAGAGCCTTTATTGTTATTATGCCCTGCATACACAGTATACATAGTACAATGAGATTAGAAGCTTCTCCTTAAAGTGCACACAGCGTTATATAATATAAAAAAACTAAGAAAACAAAGACTAATGTGCCAAAGTAGGAACTAAAACATACAGGTACACAGAGAGACAGATACGACAAAAACAGATGGTAAGTTACAGCTCTTCATTACAGTATCTACACTTTATACATTTTGCCTATTACACATATTGGTGCACTTTGCCGTTCTACAATTACAGGCAGGGGTCCATTTATTTATTTGCATACTTTATTAGTCCCCTTTACTCTATTCTGTAATGGTCAGGACCCCAATAGTAGCACCACAGAGCAGGTATTATTAGGTTGGTGCATTATAGTTTAAATGAACAGTTTAAATGAAACTACATGCAGCACTGCTGAACTAAAACCCCCTCACCACATCAGTGTCACTGCAGAACTGACAATAAACAGTCCACCACTCCAATTATACCTGTTCTGTGAGGCTCCTGAGCAATAGAGAACATAGAACCAACAGAGGATTAACATAAACAAAGAAAACAGATGTTCTACAGTCCATAATTCTGACCCATAAATTATCACCCATCTATATGGTAAGAGGAGGAAATGGACAATGGAGCAAAAAGGAGGTGTGTCCAAACTTTTGACTGGTACTGTATTTCTTCAGCTTTTATAATATACACTTACATATGATGAACATACATAATGTACATATTACAATTTTTTTTTAAATATGATGATGTAATTGAATAGACACTGAATAAACATACTCCAGATCTATACATATTTCTAGAAATCCTAAATTCACTCTTTTTTTTATTATTATTATTTTTTTTATAACTGAAGTTCTCACCTGTCAGTATTTTTTTATGTTCTCTAAATAATTCCCTACAGTAACAACAGGGTTTGGCCATAAAGATGATATATTGTTCCAAAATATGCAAAAGATGTATTGATTAAAATAGCAATGGCTTTTTCAAAAAAAAAAAAAAAAAAAAAAAGATCTGTTTGAATCATCTCATTGTGTCAGGGATGTTTTAAAGCATGGTTTGAGGCAGGAAGATAATAAGGGTTTCATATACAGTATAAATGATCAAAAATTATATATATATATTGATAACATTCAGAGGAACGAATGTTGAACCAAAATATTCTGTAAATTCAAACAGTTAAAACATGTTTTCCATCCTAACTCTTACTCAGAGCAGTGTGGATTGTGGCCAGCACCTACAGAATTACTGTCCTGATTAGAATGCTTATGAGGTGACACGTAGTGGCTCATTCTGAGAAAAGTAGAGGGGTGCGTTATCTCAAGCTCCCCTCTTGTGTTTCGGTTAGAGATGAGCCACTATCTGAGTTCACCTCAGGTCGGTTCGGCCTGCAGAGCGACGATTACTGTTGATTAAGCTCACACCAGCTGAGACCGCTCAAGCAAACGTAGAAAGTGGCCAAAGACATCTCGTTGGATGATACAGCACATGTTGGTTCAAGTTACTCAGGGAGTCTATCTTAACTTCAGCTTCACGTGTAAAAGCCTTTGAACAAAGCTGATGTCATTCTTCTGCTATTGTTACTTTGTAAGCTAAAAACTCACACTGGTAACTATAGTCACTTTGTATTGTTCGTGTGCTACACATCCTTGTGTTTCTGGACAAAGGACGCAAATAATGAGAAAGTTGAAAGACCTTTAATGATAAAAAGCGACCGTAGCCTGCTGCAAACTGGACCTGCTTTAATATACGATAGAGAACTGCATATTTTGAAGGTTAGAATATGATTTAGAAACCTAAATATTTCTGGAATCTGATTATCAAATATAATTAAATATTAAGTCTGCATATAGATTTGCAGAAAAATATAATAATGGCCATGTGTACATACAGTAATTTTTTTTTATTAAGGGTGTTCAAAGGTATGCAAAGATCAAATCAATTATAGAAACATTTTCAAAATAAATTAAAATAAAATATATATGATAGATCTATGTTTACATATTGCCATTAATTATTGAAATTTAACCAAACACGTCGTTTAATCAGGGATGTCATAATTATTTTTGTAAAACCTACCATAGAAACCATTATTCCATTATACCATAATACCTCTTTTGCTTACAACTTTTATTTAACATTTATATTATGGATTTGAAGGACCTGTTTTTAAAACCCTTACTGGTTGGTTGTTGAGTGGTTGTTTTATTTACACTGACATGGACAGTATGCTTAAGTCTTAAGTTTATACATTTATGGTGCCACAATACAGTGAGCAACACTGATTAACAATATATTTTAGCCCACCTTCTGCAAGCAACAGTATTTTGTGGTTATGTCAATCAAATGACAAGTGGACAGGTTTTGTATTCATAAGAAACCAGCAACATTCTCCATGATGTTTTCCTTGAATATGGACTGCTTATAATCTTATGATCTTCTTAAATTATAAATAAATACATAACAAAATGTAAAATTTATATATACCTGTATGTGTGTGATGCATTTTTCATTTTTATAAATTTCCTAGTGTGTTATACCATTATTGTCCCTTATTATTCATTTATATATTATCTTCTGCTTTATCCAATATTAGGGTCACGGGGGGGTTCCCCATGCCCATCCAGGGGAGAACGTTTCAGGCGCTGGGCAGATACACCCAGGACAGGGTGCCAATCTATCGTTGGGCACACACTAACTCACACAGACACGCACGCATACACACTCTATATGGGGCAATTTGGAGAACTCAATTGACTTGATCCATGTTTTTGGACTGTGGGAGGAAACCAGAGAACCCGGAGGAAACCCACGCAGGCACAGGGAGACATAGGGATTCGATGGGGATTCAAACCGGTAATCCCTAGTGCTGAGAGGCGAATGTGCTAACCACTAAGCCATCGTGCCGCCGTCCCTTATTATTTTTTATTAATTAGTTTGGTTTTTTTTTTGTGCCATGTGTTTAGTGAACTCGCCTCTCAAAAAGAACAATTGAATTCTCCTGTGTGATAGACAAGATCATTTTATGTAAGTTTGCATGGATTTCCTATGATTGTTTTAATTTTTCATCCATGAGCCTTATGTTTCCGATCATCCTTCCGATCATCCAATAACGTTAGTAGGGACCTGGTCTGGACACTAGTTAGACTTGCCCAATATAAATTTTTTTTTTTTTTATATATATATAATATTGCATTTAATTTTTTTCTTTTTTCACTGACTATCTAGTTTTATGCTAGATGAATACATAGCAAGAAACTCTTAGCAAATTATTTGTACATATTCTTTTTTTTACAGTTACATTTACAACGCGATGTTACTTTTTAAAGTACATATTGTTTTAATAGCCAACAAAATGACAAATGATGGACCCCTTCTCTCCACTCTTTTTAAAATGCTTTTCCTCCTTTTCTCCCTTATAGATAGTATATAACACATTAGTCACCGCAATCCAAATAGGCAATGTGTCACCTGGTCACAACATTCATTCGTTATCTCCCGCTTTATCCTCTATTAGGGTCGCGGTGGGGTTCCCCATGCCCATCCAGTGGAGAACGTTTCGGGCGGTGGGCAGATTACACACAGGACAGGGCGGCAATCTATCGCTGGGCACACTCATTCACTCACACACACAAACGCACTCTATATGGGGCAATTTGGAGAACTCAATTGACTTGATCCATGTTTTTGGACTGTGGGAGGAAACCGGAGAACCCGGAGGAAACCCACACAGACACGGGGAGAACATGGAAACTCCCAGATGGGGATTCGAACCGGGAATCCCTAGCGCGGAGAGGCGAACGTGCTAACCACTAAGCCACCGTGCCGCCCCCTGGTCACAACATTAGTCAGGAAAAGCCATGCTTCAGAACGCTTGTATGTTTAAGGTAGGGGAAAACATCAAACAAATATATTTAAATAAATGCTTAACTAAATGCATTTAGAAAGCAACATATAAATTAATAAAAAAGGAAACATGGAAAAAATGAATATATATATAGTAACATATTAAAAAGCATGTATATCAGTTTTACAACCAAAAAAAAAATTAAGAGTTTTATTTATGTTTTTATATAATTTGATGTTTTACTGATTTCTGATTACGGTAGACTTGTTTCTTAATGCACCATATTCCAAACTGCTAAGGGCAAAATTTGTAATACTTTATGCAATATGATAATAAAAACTAAGTTCAATTCAATTATTACATTTTCAGGTGAAAAATACTAAAATTAATTTAATAATACCCATCAGATCCAACTGAAAGGAACCAGATAAGTATAATAGGTGCCTGATCAGTCAGTTCAGCTATGATTGTAAGAAAATATATTATTTAGACTTCTAAATAATAAAAATCTTTAAAATCATTTTAAAATACAATTGGTTTAGTTTATATATAATGTTGAAATATTTTTGGAGAAATTATAGTAATGCAATTGATTGCACTTTTTTTTTATAAGAAAGTAAATGAAGAGACAGTAAAGTTTATAAATAGTAAAAGAACTGATTTCTAAATTAAAGAGTCGTAGTTGAAATTCTCACATGTTCTGTATGTTTATCGCTCTTTGATCTTTCTACCATGACAGCTAGTAGACTGATGTTTCCTATTTCCTAAGCCGCTTGGGCCCATGAGGCACCACTGTGTCACTAAAGAGATGTGACAGGACTGCAACCCTTAAACAAACACAAGAGTAGCGACAGCATGCCAGTTCCCATCGTAGACCACACAGAGTGCCCTGGCACTGACACACACACAAACACAGGCCACACACTGCCGCCATCTTCCACCTCTGAATGGCGCCTCTGATAAAGATCAGCTTCTACCACATGAAGAGAAAAAGAAACAACCAATTATACTATTAGTGAAGGAGAGTATCTGGAAAGGGGGGGGGGGGGTAAATACCCTAACAAAATCCTTATAGAACCTGAGAGAATAAAGACACATGGGATTATTCTTATAAATACCACTTAACAGCAGTACACATTAAGAAACATTAAAAAAATACAAGATTATGTGCTAAAATTGAGAATAAGGATGAATTTGGTGCCATTGCTACAAATAGGAGGAAAAATATGTACATTTTCTCAGTCACTGACCGATAGCTGAAAGTTATGTATGTGTAAAGTTAATTAATTACCTCTATATTGCTGTAACATATAAAATGAGAAGGCGTTACTAAGAGAAGGCTTAATAAATCACATTTTAATGTATAAGTCCTAGGCCTTAGTAGGGACCCTAACATTTGCAATTCAATATTAGAAAATAGGGTAAGACTTTATTTAAATTTGGTATGCATTATAAGTGCATTTATAAATTCAAGAGACCGTAACAACTTTCTACATTCGTCAGAAAAATTTGTGAATGTACATAGATGTTCATAATCATAGTCATAAATTGTTATAACAATTTGACACAGGGCTTTACAACACAAAGTAACATGATGCATGATAATATGAACTTATTTTAAATTTGGATTCTTTGGATGTTTAGACATTTTTACTTAAAACAAGCTTATTCCACTTCACTTAAAGTCTGTAAAGAGCATAAGCTTTTATAGAACATTTTATAGTACTCCTATGTATGCAGTCTTTTTTAAATAAGTAATTTATGACAACTCTTTACTTTATGCGTGGGGGGGGGGGGGGGGGGGGGGGGGGGGGGGGGGGGGGGGGGGGGGGGGGGGGGGGGGGGGGGGGGGGGGGGGGGGGGGGGGGGGGGGGGGGGGGGGGGGGCTTTTTACAACAGTACATTGTCACAAAGCAGCTTTACAGAATGAAAAGCCTTTAAACCCCCAAAGAGCAAGCCGAAGCGACAGTGGCAAGAAAAAACTCCCTTTTATGTTGTTATTCAAGGAAGAAACCTTGGGAGGACCAAGACTCAGTGGGGGACTCATCCTCCTTGAGCGGCCAGGCAGCAACAACAATGTAGGACAGCGAGAGACATTTAACAAATGGAAAAACTAAAAACTAAAGAGAGCTTATAGACTTTTTTAAACTGTTATGAGCACGTATAAAGTCATTTTCTGGAAAAGCGTTCGTTAAACAGGCTTTATGTCGCTAGATGAATAGTTAATATATTGAATTTATAATGCATTATGCCACTTTGTGTTATAAAGCCTTATGGTATGTTCTTATAACACTTTATAAATGTGGTTATGTACATCTAGTGGTTACTGTTTTTTACTGGTTAGCACTTCCACCTCTTAGTGATAGGGATTTCCGGTTCGAATCCAAATCTGGGTGGAGTTTCTTCCTGTTTCCGCGTGGGTCTCCTCCGGGTTCTCCGGTTTCCTCCCACAGTCCAAAAACATGGATTCAAGGTTAATTGAATTCTCCAAATTGCCCCATATAGAGCATGTTTGTATGAGTGAGTGTGTGCTGAATGATAAATTGGCGTCCTGTCCTGGGTGTATCTGCCCAGTGCCCGAAACTTTCTCCCCTGGATGGGCATGGGGAACCCACCACGACCCTAGTAGAGGATAAAGCGGAAGATGATGGATGGATGTTTTGTCAAGAATAAACAGTTTTACAGTAATGTAACAAACCCCTAAAATTTAGCTATAAGAGACTTTAATTTATCCATAGAAAAAGAAGGTCTTTATTTTTGCTACAGTCGCGTTTTCTTAACATGGGATTCATAGTTCAACTTTAGTGTTGGACTTTCAGGTGCCTGAAACTATATAACGCATAAGGACAAAGCATAATTTAAAATGCTTCAAAAGCAAAGACATGGAAACTGTAAGGCAATTCCTTTCTTTTCAGGAGTATGGTTTTGTAAGCAGTGTCAGAGTTGTAAGTAGATCCGACATCGTCTAAACAGGGGAGGGGAAGAAGTAAAAATGGCTTTGAGGCAAAAGTATGGATAACCGGCAAAGGGTCATTTATCTCACTGTAAGAATATCTCAGGGCAAACCTCGCACAGGCCACCAGTCTGCTGTTTTAAAATACCCAGCGTTCTATGTCCCCCATGGCCCCTGGTCATTAATTGTTTTTTCCTTCAGAATACATTCACTATCCACATGTTGTTAACAGCAAGGACAAAGTCTTGGTTAACACAATCTTTCCTTTTCTTAGGATGGTTCCCACTGATCATGTCATGGCGCACTTTGTGATTTTACAAGCAAATAGAGATCCGAGATAAACGCAAAGATAATGTCACATACAAACTACGGAACTTAAACCAGTGACATTTTTCAATTAGTTCTTTTCTGTTGGATTGGTCATCCATGGTTAATGTTTTTAGGGTATACAGTTATTAAAAAAAATATGTTTTTTAAAAATATTTATTTTAATAAAAAAAAGTATTGTGGATTTCTGTGTTATTATTTTTGCATCTTTTAATTTATTAACACATTGTGATTTGTTTTGATTCAGTCTATTATAAATAAATCACTGCAACAAAAAAGAAAATGACCTGGTAACAAAATGCAAACCAATTTATAGGTAATGGGACATTTTACCTAAATCCTATGAATTACTATGAATATGCTTTCTATGCATTATAATCATTATAATAATTGTCATAAGCCTTTGGTAATGTCCATGGATGTACATAACCACACTTATAAAGTGTTACAAGAACATACCATAAGGCTTTATAACACAAAGTGACATAATGCATTAAAATTTATATATATTTGAACTATTCATCAACTTATTATAGAGACCAGCGACATAAAGCCTTTATAATGTTTGTGTTTAAGAAACACTATTCGTGAAATTGACATTATAAATGCTCATAACTGTTTATAAAAGCTAAAAATTTTTTTAAATGTTGTCAATAATTACCCCTTGCAAAAAGTCTGCATACATAGTAGCACATAATGCCTTATAAAAGCTTATAAATGCTCTTTACAGAATTTAAGTGAAGTGGAATCAGCTTGTTTTAAATAAGAATGTCTAAACATCCATAGAATCATAAGATGAAATAAGTTTATATTAAAATGCATTATGTCACTTTGTGTTATAAATCCTTTTGTCAAATTGTTATACCAATTTATGACTGATTATGAATATCTATGAACAATAACAAAGGCTATGACAAATGTTATGAAGCATCATGTATACATTATAATTTCACATATAATGAGTTATGAATACCGGATTCATAGAAAGTGTTACTGTGCTTTTTAATCCACTCACTTCAAACATACCTGTTTTTTTTTTTTTTTTACTTCAATTTTGGGGCAGGCTATGTTTTTAAGCCGACTAAGTATCTTTTTAATACAGATTTTCTTCAAAGGCAAATTGAAAACGCCTGGACATGATTAAAAAATAATGGTTCTCTTCTTGGTGTGGCACGGTGGCTTAGTGGTTAGCACGTTCGCCTCTCAGTGCTTGGGATTCTCGGTTTGAATCCCAATCTGGGGGGAGTTTCCATGTTCTCCCCATGTCTGCGTGGGTTTCCTCCGGGTTCTCCGGTTTCCTCCCACAGTCCAAAAACATGGATCAAGTCAAGTGAATTCTCCAAATTGCCCCATATGGAGTGTGTTTTTGTGCGTGTCTGTGTGACCAGTGATAGATTGGTGCCCTGTCCTGGGTCTATCTGCCCAGCGCCCGAAACGTTCTCCCCTGGATGTGTATGGGGAACCCCCCCGCGACCCTAGTACAGGATAAAGCAGAAGATAATGAATGGATGGGTTCTCTTCCTAAAATATGATTAGTTCACAAACTATGTTCCTTTTAATTAAAAAATAAAAATAAAAACAGCATTACGGCTTTCTGATTTATAATTTTTGCCTCTTTTAATTTGAATACACTGTGACATTGAAATAAAAGTGCTACTATGATACCTTTCTAGCAAAAATCGGACATGTAACATTTTTGTGGGTTACTTTTTACATATTTTATAATGTATTTTTTATTATTTTAGATTAAACTTGTCCCTGTTTGATTATTAGATGAATTTCATCAGTTTAAATCGTGTATTAATTAAGTACACCATCCGTATGTGTGTGGCAGGTTATATTTCTCTGCAGCAGTATAGTGTGATTACTATATGTCTACCTGACCCACCGATTTTGTCAACTAGACCTGATGCCCACAGGGAAGCCATGACAAACAGCTATCCACTCTGACCTCAGTACAATAACTGGCCACAAAAGAAAAGGAAGTAATTTGTCTTGTTCTAGTATCAGCTTCCTCTGATCAGGCATCCCGGCTTCCAAACCTTCCTTCTCACCTGACCTCTTTTTCACGATAAGGCTCTGGATCTTTCTCACTTTATTTCAGGACTTATTGTGCTCACTGTAACCAAAGCTTTGTAAGAATCGCTCTCGCTCTGCCTTTGCCTTCTTCTCATGTGCCTGTGTCGAAGGCTTTCAAGCCCTGCTCTCCAGGGGGGCGCCGAGATCAAACAATGAGTCGTCAGTTTACATATTTACGACGGCCATGTTTCGATAAGGGAAGGTAGTCGACCAGGGGCTAAAAGAACATTCCAGAAACAAGTGCAGTATCTGACCATTTCCTCACTCATTCAACCTAAACTATTATCAGATTTTGCACTTCTTAAAATAGGCATGTGTTTAGTTACAGATGCTGACATTGAGCCTTAAAGACTCGCAAACAAATTAACGTACTCTGCAAACAACTCAACAGGAAAAGGGGTTTTTTAAAGAAATGGCGAAAACAAATGGATTTTTACAAATGAGGTCATTTCGAGATCTATTATATGCCTTACAAAGTGGCGGCAAAATATTCCTTTTTATAGTGTATTAACGTAGAAGTGCACAGAAAAACAGAGCCACTTCACTCGGTTTAATTGCACAATTTCAGGACACAGGATTTTGAAGAGGAATGAGTACAAAACGTCCTATTACAACATTCATGTTCAAGTGCGTCTATGGTCCGAAGCTAACACACAAACTAGATGGCATGCTCTTGAATGAGCCACTAACCATGGACAACTATTCACACCTTAATGAGAGTTTCTCTTTTACACAGTTTAATTCAAACCCAAATCTATAACCCTCTCACCAACTATAGAGACATGCAATTATCTGCAGTGGATGGCAGATGCTTGTGTTTCACTGGAATGGAGGAAAGCGGTTACTCTTATAGGGGTTATTACTCTGCTTTCTGATGATATACGACTAATCCACACATAAAACTCATGCTAATTTGTGAAAGGACAATAGTAAACTGATGACTGTGAAAATGGTGATTAATACATACACACTGAACATGATTAGTGCTATGTTTTTTGTGGGAAATATATTTTCATATAAAAGAAATTTTGATGATACATTATAAATATGACATGCAATATGGCATGCAATTATGCCCACATTCAGTTCTGGTTTTTTCTTTTTCTTTTTTCAGGGTCAATACAGTATAGAATATCAATCAACCAACATTCTGAAATTAAGTGTAAATTGAATATTCATTCATTCATTATCTTCCGCTTTATCCTCTATTAGGGTCGCGGTGGGGTTCTCCATGCCCATCCAGGGGAGAACATCTCGGGCGCTGGGCAGATAGACCCAGGACAGGGCGCCAATCCATCGCTGGGCACACACTCACTCACACAGACACACTCTAAACGGGGCAATTTTTAAGAATTCAATTTTTCAATTTTTAAGAATTCAATTAACTTGATCCATGTTTTTGGACTGTGGGAGGAAACCGGAGAATCCGGAGGAAACCCACGCAGACACGGGGAGAACATGGAAACTCCACCCAGATGGGGATTTGAACCGGGAATCCCTAGCGCTGAGAGGCGAACGTGCTAACCACTAAGCCACCGTGCCGCTTAAATTGAATATATACCATTTTATTATATTATTATTATTATTTATAATTTCTTTTACTTATGTTTTTTTTACAAGGTGGCTCACTATTCTTATGCACGTTATTTGCATCTACACCCATATGTTATTTTCATATGTTTGTACTATTACATTCTATTTTTTAGCTTTTGGAAACAGGAAATGGTTCTACCCTTCCTTGAAATTATGGAAAAGGTCAAAGCACCTTTCCATCTGCAGCAGTTTACCACTAACTTTTATACACACAGCATTTTTATCAAAATATATGCTTTTAATTTCAAATGTTTGCATAATTCTGTGATGAGTGTATGTACATACATGTTACTGGGTATACTCATAATATGAATGATAAAATAAAACATACCGAAATGTTATTTTATATAAAATAAATGACTGCCTTATGTAATATTGTGTGCTATAAGCAATATACTGTATTGTCCAATAGGAACAAATTTTTAAATGTTTACAATATTAGATAAAGACTTTAATATAGTAATGTATTAAAGTCAAAGTAAAACATTACTGTACTACCCTCTTTCAATACAAAAATTTTAATCAAACTATTAAAATGAATTAACAATGTCAAATTAGGAATTTCTATTCCCAAGTGACTCATAAGTGCTACTTTTAACTCTTTAGTGTAAATACTACTAATACACACTTGTTATTTACTGCTCATACTTAAGCCCTTAAACCATTTTTCCTTCTTTGTTTAAAAAAAATCTTATTAACAGAAGTATTTTATAACTTCTGATTTTGCATTTCTACTTCAAATACAGTTTTGATTCTAATCTACAGTATACTATAGATCAAATTATAACATGGCAGATTGTGTGAAAGTGATGTACATCTTATAGATTCAGAAATTTCTAATTGTTGATATTTTACCCTATATATCCTATTGTTAATGTCACAAATCATTACAAAAATCATATTGCTTTACCAACTAGGTAGCATAAAAAATGCTGAAGTTGATGACTAAGACCACCATTTAATAAGGGGAATTAAATCAGTGGCGGGCTGTCAGAAGGCCAAAAATATTTTAATTACAGAATTATGCTAATTATATTTTGTCCATGAATACTAATTAAATAATTTCAAATGCTTGTCTGCTTCCTTTCATAGTGTTTTCTCCGGTTATGCTACTTCTAGATGTGCATTTTCTTATTTAATCATTTAACCAATCACTTTTTTAAACATTTCTGCCTAGGCCTTCAGATTTTGAGTACTACTAGTAGCATGTTATGTCATATTAATGACCTCTAATTGGAGAGTACTTTTGAAATGCGGACATTGTCAGCTAATTAAAACTCGTATTTCAGCATTAGCTTCAATAGCAATGGAAAGGGACTTCTTAAAGAAAAAAAACGAGAACCGGCTTACACATGATTTCACCGGCCCAGCATTTCATTAAAAAACATCTCTGCGGCTTATAAAGGGCACACACGTTTATCAGGCAGAGTTACGTTTCTCTAATTAAAGTCCATTATTGGCGTCAACTCCGCTTTCACCCTCAGCTACCATGTCATAGAGTTATCTATCTGCGATACAACGACTCCTTACTCTGCATTTCTAAATAACAAGATGTTTTATAGTCAATAAATAGTTTTTAAAAAGATGTATTTATTTAGATGAAGCATTATTAAAGGCGGGCGGCACGGTGGCACATTCAGCACTAGGGATTCCCGGTTCAAATCCCAATCTGGGTGGAGTTTCCATGTTCTCCCCGTGTCCACGTGGATTTCCTCTGGGTTCTCCGGTTTCCTCCCACAGTCCAAAAACATGGATTAAGGTCAATTGAATTCTCCAAATTGCCCCATATAGAGTGTGTCTGTGTGAGTGAGTGTATGCCCAGTGATAGATTGTTGCCCTGTCCTGGGTGTATTCACCCAGCGCCCGAAACATTATCCCCTGGATGGGCATGGGGAACCTCCCCATGACCCTAGCGGAGGATAAAGCAGAAGATAATGGATGGATTGATTATTGAAGGCTTAATTGTAAAATGCATGGTCTGCCACTGGTATAACATGTACACAAGTGGTTAGCTGGGGATTCAGTTGTAACCCAGTGATACATCACAAGCAAGTCTTTGCAGTAATAAGTCTTATTCACCACCAAAATAATACCTGCTCTCTAAAATCACCAAAGATTACTGTACACTGTATAAATATGAGTTGGCCACCTGGGCGGTTAATAGTTCAGATGAAGAGATGTATTAATTGCAGAAGACACAAGGAAACAATATGCACATGGACAAACAACACAGCACTGACTCAAAAATGACATTGGAACAGGAACAGTTAAAATGTACAAAAGGTAAACCATGTGACGGGAGAACACAGTGTAGGTTAATTTAAACAAAACTGATATATTAACTTATACAGACACTAATTACAGACAGAGGGAGAGATGAAAATTAGACTATACAGCCTGCTACTGATTTATACACACACACACACACACACACACACAAACAAACAAACAAAGTTTGCATCTCCCACAGGTGTCCACAGTAAAACTAACTGAGACATGCAAGAGCATGCCTGTGCGAGTGTCTTTTTGGTGTGGTCATCAGCTGCTTGGCCTCCCATGGGGCCTCAGCCAACCTGCCCTGTCTTGGGCAGAGGAATCTGCAATTTTCTCACACTATAGCAAATCCATAACACATGCTTTCATCATACAGAGGTGTGTTACCTTCAGCAGTATCGGTGTAATCCATAAAGATTAAATAGACTATGTACGGTCTCAATTAGCATAATGATAGTACATTGTCTTTAAGAAAGGGTGCACTTACTCAGAATTTATAATTCACTATTGAATTACTTCGCCCTGTGATGTTATCTATTAGTAATGTGCATTGCACAGAATGTACAATGTAAATTACATGTTCCACATGATTCCCTCAAAATGTCAGAATTGAGAACTGACTGCAAGAACAACATATTTATATTATGTTCCCATTCACTATATATATATATATATATATATATATATATATATATATATATATATATATATACAATCAAATGTAGCACTCTACATTTTCTTAACTGTAAATATATTACTATGTGAATACAATTAGTTTTTTCAGACTGTAAAGTTCAAATGTGACAATGCAGCACCTCGACTTTTCATAAATAGGTTTTAAATAAATCTACAGATTTATAAATATATCTATAAATCTATAAATAAATAAATAAAATAAAATTATCTATAAATAAATTTTTTATTTAAAAAGTGTGTATATTATTATCCATTATAACATTATTCAGCACCATATGAGGATGTCACTGTGGGAAAACCTTCATTAGCTCTGGTGTAATCTATCTTAGGAATTCCTATTGTTGAAAGCTGTAATGACAGTTGAAGGATATTAGAGGCCTACATTTTGGCGTGGCCCGGACTCACCTGTCTCTGTGGACGAGCAGGTAAAAAGCAGAGAGTCGAATTTACCCCCCTGTGGTGTGGCCATAGGCCTGAAGGTGGTGCTGGGAATGGAACTGCATGCTGGGTCAATGAGGAGACCTCCACCCCTCTCTGCAGGACCTCTGTCACTCGGGACTGACCCCCTGCAGCCCTCAGACCTGCAAGGACATAGCATGGAGCACATGCAAGGTGAGAGAGGGACCGAAGGGAATCTATCTTTTTGTCTGTCTGATAAGGGGTAATGAGGGGCAATAGACAGGTGCTAAAAAAGCTTTGTAAATGACATTTAAGCATCATCATATATACTCATTCTGCAATTTCTATTGTGTTTCCTCAATGTAAATTGTTTTATCCATTGTACATTACCATATTCATTTAATTATTTATATATTGCTTTACATCTTAAGGTAAACTCCTTGTTTGAATCATTCCTTTTTTGGTTGCATATAGTACAAATAGTATGAAAGTAAGTTTAAAGCTTGAGAATGACGAACGAGGGTTATGCATTAGGACAACAAAATAAACATTTTGTCAACGTAGCATGAAACCTTTTAGTGCTTCAAAAGCTATCTGATGTTGTCTATTAAGTTGAGTTGAACTAAGAAAAGTGTTTATGCCTGACAGCGTCTGCTAATCTGCCGGTGTTAGTTCATATCCCTGTGCTAATGTGCATGGTGTAAAGGCATAGCCGTACTGAGAGTTAATTGCTCTATTGCTTTTTATGATAATCTCCCCAAAACAACATCGTGTACACAAAGTTGTTCTGATTATGCCAAGCAGAGCGGACAAAACGTGTCCCTTTTTTCTAATCGCTTGAAACTTTCCATCAGTCATGGCAGGACACTGGGTTGGGGCGTACATGTTTTCATATCTAGGATTTAAACCCATTGCTTCTGTTCAGAAGGAGAAATGGTTAATGTTCCAAAAAGATAATAATGTAAAAGGGCAAAAGGCAAAAATAACAAAGCTTTAATAGCCAGCGTGAAGAGATATTTCCCGTTGATGACCATTGTTGCTCTCAGAGGAAAAGGCGGTGGTCTAGTATCAGCGAGCTGCACCAGAATATCTAAAGCTATTTCGGACCCATAGGTAAATTTGTAGATGGCTGCTGGTGTTGTTATTGACCGCTGATTTAGTCAAAAGCATTTATGCTGCAGGCCAATAATGGAAGTCAGGATTTGCAGATGAGGAGACGGCAGCCAGACTGGGTGTGTGTGCATGAGTGAGACTAATCACAAGTCAAAGAAGCGCCCACCTAAGCCTGAGGAAGAGCCAAGAGTAGATGTTAGAACTCAGCTGGATGCCTGTACCTGGACTATTAGTCACTTGACAATAGTGATAAAAGGGTAAGGAATGAGGGGATTGTCAGGGATGAAAGGTAAAGCATGGACCAATCAATGCCCATGCAGCACACCCGTTTAAAATACACTTGTTCTGGTGTTTTAGACATATGAACAGTTTTAAATACTAAATCTGACCTACAAGACCAAGCCGGGGCAGTAGGTAAAATAAAATAATTATATTTAATAAGCCAATTTTTATGAATTATTATTTAACCTGCATAACAAAGTTTTCACTAAACGGCACGGACATTTCATTTTGTTAATATAAAACATATTTAGTCTTTGATGAACTAGGCACACTTCGGAAACAAGGTGAAAGTGTCATACATCCTTGTAATTACATATTTAGATGTGTTAATAGAAAAATGCAATCAAGTCAGAAAAATCTCATTATTCAAGATTCAAGAATTTTTTATTATCATTTATATCACATGTGGTTCATGAGACAAAAACATAATTATGGCTCATGGACACCTTTTACACTGTTTTCTTAAAATTTAGAACTTTAATTTTAATTTTAAAGAAGAAAGAAGAAATTATTAGAAGAATTTTCTGCCGCTTAATCCTCTACTAGGGCCGGGGTGGGGTGGGGGGGATACAGGGGTGAACGTTTCGAACACTGGGCAAATACACCAAGGAGAGGTTGCCAATTCTTTTCAGGGCACACACTTACTTACACCTACACACACTATATATAGGGGCAATTTAGTGCAGCCAACTTACATTGACTTTATTACATTTACATTTAGTCATTCGAATACAGGGGTGAACGTTTCAAACGCTGGCCAAATACCAAGGACAGGTTGCCAATAGTTCTCAGGGCACACACTTACTTACATATACACTATATATAGGTGCAATTTAGTGCAGCCAACTTAGTCTGACTTTATTATATTCACATTTACACTTAGTCATTAAGCATCCAGTTCAATAATAAACTAGGTTTCCATTTTCCCGAAAATAGAAAAAACTGAGTTAGTTCAATAAAAACCCAATGCATGTAAAATGTTTTATTTGTATTAATAATGACAAACAACAATAAAAAGTTATCTATTTTATCATTTAGTTAATTGAATCAGTGCAACACAATACTAACCCTGAAATTCCAATGATGCCCAACCTTATAACTGGAAATTTACCCTGTGGCAAAGTTTAATTATAACCCTACTCAAACACTCCTCTGTCAATACAGCAAAACAGCTCGATTATTTTGATTAGGTCTTTTTCCGCTTTTTAAGGAACACAGTATTCAGTAAGGGTTGAGACTCTTATTACATAAGATACAAATAATAAAAATGTTTTGAACATAACAGGTACAAAGACAATGAAGTTATCGAAAACATCTATTTATTACACCCATCTATTATCAAACAATAGCTGTGATTTAAATAGCTTTTGAGTAAATAAATGTTTTCAGTCGTCACCTACTGTTGCACACATTTTGGAATTTGAGTAGCACTTCCTAGAATTACAAGAACTTTCAATTTTTCAATTAGCATCATCATAAACTTTGTTTTGACAACACGCATAACATGTGTCAGACATGGTGTCAGTTTTAACATAATTGTACATTTGGATGTTTAAACTGTAAAATAAATACAACCATATGTAAAACTACTAACCTGATTTAAATAAATAAGTTGAATAAGTTAAATATGTGAGTATTTTAAGTAAATAATAGTAAACGTGTAAATCATTTTTTAGCTCCTTTACACAAGTAAACATTGTGCTTGGGTGTGGTTAGGTTGCAGGTTTGATTCAGCTGGTACAAAGCTTAGTCACAGTTCAATTCACTGCCCTGACAAGCATGCTCACACTGAATTTCTCAATAAATATGAAAGCTGGCACAATACTCTTTTCATACGCCAGCCATCAAATACGAATTAAGCAATGCTTTTAAATCCGTAGTACATTAAACACGAACATGTCAAACAACAAACAACTGAAAAAGATATAAATAGCTTAGCCAACAGCCTGAAAATAAAATTAAAGCATATTTTAAATCGGATATCTTACTTATTACCAAATTGGATATTGCAAATCGCTGCACTGTCAAAATGTGTCAACAAAGAAGAGAAAACTGATTTATTATAGTGCTGAGAGTTACCGTACCTGAAGTGTCTGTGGACAGTAGGGGGGCGTTAGGTGGTATCATATGTCTCTTATGAGTGGACCCTGTTGGGCTCCCCCAGGATCCTAGCAGGAAGGGGTGAGGCTGCCCACTGTGGAATGTTGTTTCTGTTTTGAGTGACCATTACTACCTGCCGGCGGTCTTTCTTCCCGGCCTCTATTGCCTGGGGATTCGATTGGATTGGAGCTGTAAAACTGTGTTTTACTGGGTAGTTCCTGGGGGTAATTGTTGGGAGGCAGAGCCCTCATTCTATCCCAGCAGGAGGCTACAATCGCTGGCCTGCCCTAGCCTTTGGGCTGCACTGTTTGGAGCTAAAGAGAGCCCAGCTGGAGACCTTATTCCTGTTACACAGTGCAAGTGCCACAGCAGCCCACGACGTTTCGTACAGTCTGAATTAGAATGTGTCTATGCTACAGCATGTATTATAATAATAATATTTATTTTTTTATTTATTTATTTTATTTATCACTTTTCAAAGCCCAGCCTAAAAAGTGCATTACAATAACCTAACGTTATAAAATTAATACGTAAAATTGCAATCAGATACCTCATTATAACACATGAAACAGAAAAACATGGACATGTATTTAAGCCACATTTAGTAGAAGTGTGTCTTTCAACGTTTCCTAAAAGATAATATAAGTTCCGAGAGTCTAATATCCAGGGGAAGACTGTTCCATAGTTTAGGTGCCTCCACTACAAAAGCCAAGTCCCTCTTGCTGGCCTGTGGTACCACCTAAAGTCCTTGAATGGATGACCTCAAGGACTGATTGCTTGTATGGGACCTCAGAAATTCAGTAATATAGTCCAGTGCCTCCCCATAAAGAGCCTTATAGGTAAGAAACTAAACTTTAAAACCTATATATCCTAAAACCAGTGAAGAAATGTCAAAACTGGACTTACATGGTCCCTCCATTTGGTTTTAGTTAAAAGGCAAGGAGCTGAATTCTGAATCATCTTTGAATCTTGCCACAGCATTATTTATAACAATAATAATCTTTTTTTTTTTGAAGGTATAGATGTAGTTAAGTGGCAGGTCTATTTTGTTGACCATGTCTGCCCAAATTCCTGGTGCACATAGGAGTAATGGGGGGAGGCCCTTCATGTCCACAGTGCTACAAATAAAAATGTCCAGCAAGTGCACAACAACATTGAAGAATAACTTGAAAGGCTCCGCGATTTTGGTTCCTGGCCTCTGGGTAAACAGAGGAGGCACTCAAAATCACTGAGCTACTCATTTTGGGGCTTTTGGAATCAACCGTAAATACAATGTATAGGTAGAGTTTTATTTTTTATTATTTTTGACCAGCTTCTTAGCTCTTTGAGCCTCTGTTGAATGAATACCATTTAAATTCTAATAGAAAGCTGTTTCACAAGTGTTTCACAAAAACACTGAATTATGTAGTTAAGTCGTCTACTTGCATATTAAAAATCAGAAAAATTTTTACTCTTGACAGTATTTTACAGTTGACTCTTTTCTTAGGAAATAAAAACTACAAGACTCTGGAACATGTAGTCTTGGTGTAGGCTGCCTACACCAGATAAGCATTTTGTGCTTCGATCACTACATGGTCAGAGCACTGGTGCATCATTATGATATGCAAAGTAAAGATTAGTGGCAAGTTTAAAAAGCATCCATCAGTTTAGATTCAGAAAGCTGGTTTGTAACTCAAAAGATGGCTACCTGGTAATCCAGATATGTAAAATAATAATATAATAATAATAAACACTATTTTCTAGTTATTAGTATTTCTAAATTGTTTATCTAATTACAATTAATAGAGAACCAGCCACTGTATATGTTTCTAAGTTTTATGAAAAAAAGTAAGACCAATTTAAGAAATCTTGTCTTTGCATTACATTTACATTTTGTCATTTTGCAGACGCCCTTATCAAAGTAGAATTACAGACCCTTTCCAAAAAATGTAAATATTATGGAAGAGGAATTATTTCCATAATTCCATTTAAAAAGTTCAACTTCCATTGGTTATAGATTCGGGGCCCATAATTTAAATGGTTTTAAGTATTTTTAAATAAATTTGAATACTGTGGAGCCCAAATTTTGCAGGGCATGAATGTGTTAAACCGAGTGTGACACACCAATCATCTACTAAACTGTAGAGGTGAGGAACTGAATCCAAACTGCTGTCCTGTGTGAAATATTGGCAATCAGTCATGATTTGGGGTGCAATGTGCGGTGCAGGTGTTGGGAAACTCTGTTTTCTTAAATCCAAGGTCACTGTAACAGTCGATCAGAATTTTTTAAAAGGTTGTCATGCTTCGTTCTGCTGAGGATCTGTATGGAGATGCAGATTTCATCTTCCAGCAGGACCTGATTGATGCCCCTCCCATGACGTCAGAAGCACCATGTCGCATCAAGGCAATGGGAATTATAGAAGCCCAGATTTCCTTGATGCTTGCTTTTTTTGTTTTTAATGTCTGTTGCCTCTCATTTTCCTCTTGAGAATACCCAATAGATACAGATAATGGAGTTTAGGTCCAGCAAGTTTTGTGCTTCTGGCAGCATGGGCAGGGGTCAGGTGGATCTCCATACAGATCCATCCATCCATCCATCCATCCATCCATCCATCATCTTCCACTTTATCCACTACTAGTGTCCCTCCACTTTATGTTCTACTAATGGGGGAAGGGGGGGGGGGGTTCCCCAAGCCCATCCAGGGGAGAACGTTTCGGGCACTGGGCAGATAGAAACACACAAACACACTCTATATGGGGCAATTTGGAGAATTCATTTGAACTTGATCCATGTTTTTGTACTGTGGGAGGAAACCGGAGAACACGGAGGAAACATATGAAGAACACGGAAACTCCACCCAGATTGGGATTCGAACCAGGAATCCCTAGCACTGAGAGGCGAACCACTAATCCACTGTGCCGCCCTCCATACAGATCCTCAGCAAAAATTTGGGCTGATTTCTCCACAGGATTCTAATTTATTGAAATCCTGTTTATGTGGGTTTTTTGAGCTGAAAGACCAAATTCTGTAAATATAAAAAAAGGAATACTTGAAATCATTTAAATCTTGGGTCCTGAATCTATAACCTATGAAAGTTTAACTTTTTGAATGGAATTATGAAAATAAATCAACTTTTCCATGATATTCGATTTTTTGGGAAAGGGTCTATAACTTATAGCATTACAGTACACAGCATATGATGTGATTAGCAATATTGCAAAAAAAAAATTCTATGTTTTAACAGGTGTCTGCTGTTTAGACACACAGCTTATAAACTGGGTGGTGGAAGGGAAGCAAAGACAGCTCACGTCATCAGTTGGACTGGGTCAGGACTGTTAAGTGCCACCGGATCCAAAATGGCTAATCCAGGTCACCTCATGCACTGTGTTCATTGTTCATTTACAGTTAGCCAGGTAAACTTATATCTCTTGAGAAACATTAAGGAAATTGCAGTTACTAAGAAGCGGGAATGTGCATCACATGGCTCTGTTGGATTTGGCAAATGGAATACTTTCTTTCAACACAGCTACACTTTCCAATACATCAAACACAGAAAGTACAGATCATTCAGTACTTTGCATTTTGTAACAGTGTCCTGTATAATCACAAAAGAACATCTCAGAGGACCTGACATGAATTAAGTATGCTGAATTAGCAATATAGATGGCATTACCTCTTTAAAAACCTCTCAGATGTATTAACAAAACTTTAATCAGCTGTCTCTGCTAACAAAACTGTCGTGTTTTAGCTAAACACAACATGTTCTCATCCCATTGCATTATTATTTCATTCCGCTTAATCCTATACCAGGGAGTAGGGTCTGTTCCCCATGGTTATCCAGGGGAGAGCGTTTAGGGTGTTGGACATCCACACACACACACACACACACACACACACACACACACACATCAAAATACACGTATACACACATACACACACATACATATACATACATACACACACCCATATACACACATACACACACACACAATCATACACACACAAACATACACATATACACACACACACACACACCCAAACATACACATATACACACACACACAAACATACACATATACACACACAAACACGCACACTAAGCTGTGGAAATTTGAAGCAGCCAATTTAATATGAATCCATGTTTTTAGAAAGTGGAAGGAAACCGAAAAACGCAGCGGAAACCCATGCAGACACAAGGAGAACATGGAAACTTGCATGCTTGTCTCTTAGCGCTGGGGGATTCAGGTTCGAATCCCAATCGGAGTGGAGTTCAGGTTTTCCCCATGTCTGCTTGAGTTTCCGCCGTGTTATCCGATTTCCTTCCATAGTCCAAAAACATGGATTCAAGGTGAATTGACTGCTCTAAATTGACCTATTTAAATTGCCTCTATATAGTGTGTGTATGTGAGTGAGTGTGTACCCAGAGATGGATTGGCGCCCTGTTCTGAGTGTATTTCCCCAGAGCCTGCAACATGGAATTCTCCGATGGATAAGATTAAGTGGAAGATAAGATAATGTTACTAAGACTTTTAACAAAATAAATACAAAAAATAAGAAAAAAAATGTGCTTAATAACCATTAACTTATTGTAAATTTTATGGTAACCTTCAACAAAGGTTTACTTCATTGCTATTAAGTGGGAAATTAATTTTATTTTAATTTGATTTGGAGCAACTTAAAGTATATTTAAAAGACACAAAGCTGTTTAAAGAAGTGCAGATCGGATAAGTATTTAAGTTTTCATTTCAAACATTTTTTGTAATTAATTAAAATAGCATGATGTTTTAAATATTGACTGCTACCTTAGGGACTAGAAGAATACTTTTAAAATTTTGCATTTTTTAGGGTCATCCAAGGCCCTGTGGTAGCCTAAATTTGGTTTTAGAAGGAGGAGAAAGAGATGAGGATGACAAAGGGATGATAGCCCCACAGGCTTAAGGGAAGATGATAAGCATCCATTTTGGCCCGGACAGTACAGCTGCAGGGCAAAACAACAGAAGGAAGCTTAAAATACACCATCAGATAAACCTGCCTCTTAAGTTCCATCACGTCTTTCCCCTCTATTCCAGGAAATAGTGGTGGCATTAGACATTAAATGTGTAGGCAGAATGCTTAATTAATGTCAACATTTATGTAAACGCATTTGAAAGTAGGCGGTACTTCAAAAACTTTGAGTTGTGGCTTTGTGATTGTTTACAAAGTCATTCTTTTATAAACATAATCTGGCATTTAATAATATTATCTTAAACATTTTCCATCTTTTAATTTATTTGTTGATATACAGTGGTGTGAAATAGTGTTTGCCCCTTCATGATTTAATTTTTGTGTGTTTGTCACTCTTAAATGTATTAGTCTAATATTTAAAAATATACATATAGTAATATTCAAAATGAAGGTTTTCATTATAAAGAAAAGAAATAAAATCTAAATCCCCATGGCCCTGTGTGAAAAGGTGTTTTCCCTCCCCCCAGTTAAAACCCTAACTTAACTGTGGCTTATCACATCTGAATTTAATTTACATTTGGTTATTTAGCAGTTGCTTTTATCCAAAGCGACTTACAAATCGAGTACAGGGTTGCCAAAACATCCCTGGAGCAAAAAGGGTAAGGGGCCTTGCTCTTTGACCTACATTGGTAACTTCATTGTACTTGGGATTTGAACCCACAACCTTCAAATTAACAGCCCAAAACCCTTATCACTGAGCTACCACAACCTAATTTGTGGATATTTTTTTAGCCACACCCAGACCTGATTCCTGCCACACCTGCTCTAAATCATGAAATTGCTTAAATAAAACCTTCCAAAGCAAAATGGACCAAAAGATACTCAAAAACCAGACATCATGCCAAGATCCAAAGGAATGCACAGACCACACCCAGACCTGATTCCAGCCACACCTGCTCTCAATCAAGTAATTGCTTAAATAAAACCTGCCAAAGCAAAATGGACCAAAAATTACTCAAAAGCCAGACATCATGCCAAAGTCCAAAGGAATGCAGGAACACACATTAATAGAGCAAAATGGTGGCCCAGTGGATCATAATTTGGCGTCACAATACAAAGGCCATGGTTTTGATTTAGACATGTTCTTTTCTGTGAAGCGTTGTTGAGCATGTTGTTCTTTCATCCGCATGGGTTCTCTTTCACAAATAAAAACATGAATCCCATTATTGTGTAAGCATTATTGTGTTTCGTTTATCAGATTTTTTACCCTGATAATGCTGAGGTTTCAGAACGTTAGACCTACCATCAGGTAAAGCGATGCTTGCAAGTTAGTAAAACATTTTATTTTTTATATATTTAATTAGAGTTAAAAGATCATACAAGTCCTAAATGTATATACATAAAACCAAATTAAACATATATATTAGACTTAAATCATATGATATATTGTATAAAAGAATCGATTTTTTAAATTATTGTAAGTGACAAAACGATGTGAACGTTTGCTTTGATTACCCGGTGTGAACCCACTTTGTGCACCAACCATCAATAGCATTTTAGCTTGTACAAAACAGCTTTAGGTTATGTTGCTGTATTATTTTCCAATTGCTTGCTTCAGGCCCTTCCACATAATTTCTATTGGATGTCAGTGATACTTGTATAATGTTTGTATGACATTTACATCTTATTTTAAGTGTAGTTTCTTCATTCCCATGCACAGCCATTTTTAGATTTTCCAGAGATGTTCAATCAGGTTCAAGTCTGGGATCAAATTCACAAAATTGTCCCGACATCAATCCTGGCTCTGTGATTAGAGTCGCTGTCCTGATGAAAGATCAACCTTCTGATGTCCAGAGTCCTCGATTAGGTTATCCTCAACTATGTCTGCACATTTCTGCAGTCATATTTCTCTTAAACCTGACAATTTTTCCAGTTTTAGCTGCCAAATAAACATCCACACAGCAAGATGCTGTCACCACCATGCTTTACGGTAGGAATGTGTCGTAGGTGTTTTTTTTATTTAGTGTTTTATGGGCCTTATGACAAGCTGAGAAGTGACTTCCATCTGGCCACTATACCATAGGCCCGATTAGTAAAGTGCTGCAGGAAAGATGGACTTTCTGAAAGGTTCATAGAGCAACATTGGAGCTCTGTTAAAATTAGCATCTTGTTTGTTGAGCATCGAGTTTCTTGGTCACCGTTAGATTAGTTAAATTCTCAAGAAACTCCGAAATTTTGAAAACAGGATTGTTATAAATCATTGTAAATTGAAGCCATGATTCATACATAAGAGGTTTCAGCTTTTTATTAATTATTAATTAGAGTCACTTCTTAAGAAGGAAATCACCATAATGTCCAAATTCTCCCATTCAGTTAACATTTTCACAAAATGTTAAATTTAACAGGCTTATGGAATAATACTCTTAAAAATAATTTCTAAAAACAATTACCCACCCATTATGGTTGATCATGTTATGCCATCGTCCACACAGGCTGATCCACCCTAGACTATGTTTGTGTTGATCAGGCTCCAAGACTTCGAACATACTTGTAATATCACAAAAAGGCTGGGTGTGCGCTTAGTGCAGTTTAAGGCAGATTGATATTCATATTCACCCTTCGGCAAAAAAATCAAGCCAAACCCAAAATTACAGAATATTAAGCTGTTAATAGTCCTAACAACTAATTATTGGTTGGAATATTATTACGAATTAGACAAATAGAAAAGGCAGCTTAGTGTTAAAAAGCCTTCAACTTTATTTCTACATGTAGACATTTAGCAGATGCTTTTATTCAAAGTGACTCAGAAATGAGAAAACAATATAATCATACCTGATCATTGTCTAATCTGGCTTCTTGATCTTTTTTTCATAGCAAGGGTTTGTGGAAGAGATGTCCATTTATTCATTATCTTTAACTTAATCCTCTACTAGATTCCTGGGGGGTTCCCCATGCCCAGGTGAGAGTGTTTTGGGTGCTGGGCAGATACACTCACACAGACACACATGCAAGCACACTCTATATGGGGTAATTTGTTGGGCATCGAGAACACACCAAGATTTTGGAAACAAGATTGTTATAAACCACTGTGAACTGTGCCATGTTTTATACATCAATCCATACAATAGGCTTTCCTTTTTAATTAACTATTAAGTCATGTTTTGAATTTCGGGTGCTGGGCACATTTACTCACACAGACATTTGCATTTACATACATTCGGTCATTTAGCAGACGCTTTTATCCAAAGTGACTTACAAGGTGAGCACAGGGTTATTCACAACATTCCTGGAGCAATGAGGCTTAAGGGTCTTGCTCAAGAACTCACATTGGTAACTTCAGTGGACCTGGGATTTGAACCCCCAACCTTCAGATTGATAGCCCAACACCCTGAATACTGAGCTACCGCGCCCATTCGGACACACATGCAAACATACTCTACATGGGGCAATTTGAAAAAGTCAATTTGCCTTGAATCCATGTTTTTTAACTATGCCAGGAAACCCCTGCAGACACACGGAGAACATGGAAACTCCACCCAGATTGGGATTCAAACCTGAAATCCCCAGCGCTGAGAGCATTGCTAACCACTAAGCCACTGTGCTGTACTAGAAGAGATGTGTCTCCTTAAATGTTAAGGTCTTGTAGGTAAACTTGCAATATTATCAGATATCATCTAGTTTAAGATAAATGTGAACATTACACACAAACAACAAAAATAAGTTTACTGAGACAGGAATTCCAATCTGATGTACTGTAAAGTTGAGGAATATGCTACAGATGTTGCTTTTTATAGTATTTTATAAAGGTGAAAAGATGCAATGAATGTGTGGGAAAGCAGGGCCCGCCTAAATGTTTGTGCATCAGACGTTTTGAATGGTAAAAACTAAAATTTATGAACATAAATAATGTTTTGTGTATGTTAATAGGCAAGGTTTTTCTCAATCAGGAATTATTGTGTATTTGTAATGGGTGTGGACTGTGGTATTGTAGGTTGTTGGTTTCCTAGTCTATTAAACTGCACACATTATCCACGCCTAAATGATGACTGGTGCTTATAATAACAATACACTATTTATTTATAGATTTATTTTCTTTTATTGCACTATTAATGCTTTATTTTCATTATTTTAATCATTTCTTATGATTTCTCCGACTCTTTAAATAACTGTAAGCAATGTAAAGCATACATTTTGCTTTTGTAGGAAAGGTGCTCTAATAAACCTGCCTTGCCTTGCCTTAAGTATCTCTGCCTAAACTCCGACCTGTAATTAATCCTGTAGTCTTTTTCTTATGTGATGCCAAGATGAAATTTGATAGTTTTGCTAATAACGAAACAGACAATGACAATGAGATGGAATTAACAAGAAAATTGGGAGAGTTTTAAAAAGAAGTTGCATGGTTCTTCTAGATAAATAACATAATGGCAGGGGTGTGGAGTTTAGGATTTGCTGCCCATACCGCCTAGCAAGTCAGTTTCCATTAATTCTACAATCAAGGTAAAGCAAACTATGTTATTATAGTAGGGTTGGCTACCTGGTAACCCATAACAAATGCTCATCAAATGTTATGGAACTGTGAGTAAGAAAAGTTTATAATTTTTTTTTATATACTTTTTTTAATAAAGCTGCATTGTGAGGGGTGGACACATCAACATAACCAGCTCAGCAAGCTCCTTCAATATAAGGCTTAAGGGAAAGCATGTATAATGTCTGAGCAGTGAGTAATGTCTGGAAATACAAATGTGATATAATAACACAAGGTATTTCACAATGGATAATGGATAGAATGTGTGATTCAATAGTGTTACTTTATTAAGAAAAGGAAACGAGTAAAGTGATGTTACTAAAAAGGCTGTTACTAAAACTTGTAACTAGGTTCTTTTATTATCCCACCAAGCAAGCAGACTAAGAATAAAAAAGTACTTAAAATTAGGTGTTAACACCTTCAGTTTAGCAAGGGGCATGCCTAAGGTGGCTTAGTGGTTAGCACTTTCACCTCCCAGCGCTGGGGATTACCCAGTTCGAATCCCAAACTGGGTGGAGTTTTCATGTTCTCCCTGTGTCCGTGTGGGTTTCCTCTGGGTGCTCAATTTTCCTCCCACAGTCCAAAAACATAGATTCAAGATAAATTAAATGCTCTAAATTGCTCCATATTGTGTGTGTCTGTGTGTTTGAGTGAGCCCAGCGATAGATAGGTGTCTTGTCATGGGTGTATCTGCCCAGTGCCCAAAACCTTCTGCCCTGGAAGGGTATGGGAAACCTACCACCAAACCCACCGCACCCCACCCAACCCCCCTCATCAACCCTAGTAGTATATTAAGCAAGGTAATAAGCAAAGACATGAGTCTGCATTAGAAAAATAAAGCATGAGAGAGTGTGCATTATGGTTAACAAATCACGGTAAAGAAGTGTTGGTTAGGGCGAAGCATAGCAGACTCTTTCCTGTGATTTGTTCACAATAATGCACAATCTTGAGGGCTTTAATGCTTTTATAAAACAGTATTAAGCATTAAATATGTTTATTAAACTGGTCTTTCGGTGTGTAAACTAGTCCATTTTTTAAAGTGAACATTAATGGCTAAGTAACGGGATTCTGGGTTAGTGCTTATTGAAAATCAGCTCACGCTATTACACTATTTATATTAATCTGTATATTTTGCTTAATTGGAAATGTTTTCAAATAATGTTCTATCATGTTCACACATTTATTTGCTGGTGTTCTGAAACATTTTTGGAGTTTGGAGTCTTTTCGTTTTTGTTGTTCAGAGTGATCAGAGGTGTGCATTGTCTTTGATGTTACTGCTGGATAAATGGCTCAGCCAATCAGATTTTATTAAAGTATAATAAATTTTTGTTCAAAACATAGTCAGCATGTAGGTAATTGACCTTTGTTCATGAGTTCTATTCTGGCAAACCAATAATTATCTTTGAATAGTATATCTCGCAAATGTGTAAAATATCCCCCAAACCATAAGGATCCCAACAACTAGATGGTAGTTTGTGCTTACCATCTAACTCTGTGCATATAAACCGACCCCGCATGTGAGAAAGAATAAAAACCGGGGGAAAAACCCCTCTTCTCATTCCTCTCCCAAGTGGAGCCATGAAAACTCTGGAGAGCGATGCACAGGTTCAGGCCGTAACAGGCTAACAGGCCCCCTGACATGGCTCAGTTAATGATCAGAAGTTTAACTGATGGAGACTCAGATACCGGAAGTCGCCTGGTTGCCCTAGCGGACACAGAGGAAGCACATCATGGTTTAGAGCCCATTAAAATAATTAAGTAATGCTACAGTCAGAGCCCACGCAAAGGCCTCTGAGAGAGCTGCCATTTACCGATGAGCTTGGGTGCAACAGTTAACCTTATACACAAGCTGGACAAGAGTCATGGTGGCCCACTACTAAGTACCGCCTTATGTCAATTAAAAAAAAAAAACATTCACTAGTAATGTTTCAAAAGAAGCAATTAGAATGTAAATAAAGACATTTTGGCTAAAGGAGAATGAATTCTTCATGTTTTATATTAATTCAGTATGTTAATATTGTTTTTTTCTTTATAGAACTACAACTGCACAATGATGGACTGGCACCCTGTGTAAAAGTCAATGAGAATGCATTTACTTTCATTCATATATATATATACAAAGAGCATATAATAGTGTGTGTGTATGTGTATATATATATATATATATATAT
>JAFMOD010000580.1:123562-161215 GCA_019802435.1 Corydoras maculifer | reverse complement strand
CCCCCCCCCGTCTGTTTTTTCAGTTCCACTGATCATAAGTACAGAATGTAGTCCATCTGTTTCCCTACATACTTAGACCCCTTTACTCTGTTCTTAGATGATTATAACCCTCATAAAGAAGGTATAAAGGTGGTGGATGACTATTGGACAAGTGTTAAGTAAAAATGCAACATTAAAAACATTGTGAACAAATGCACCAACACCCCAGAACAGATATTAAACTGCTAAAGTATTTCTAACACCAACACTGCACGGCCAAATTTATAAGGACATGATCGTCACACTTGTAATGAATATATATATTAAAGTTGACTATATATATATATATATATATATATATATATATATATATATATATATATATATATATATATATATTCATTCATTCATTCATTCTTTCATTATCTTCCGCTTTATCCTCTATTAGGGTCGCGGTGGGGTTCCCCATGCCCATCCAGGGGAGAAAGTTTTGGGCGCTGGGCAGATACACCCAGGACAGGGTGCCAATCTATCGCTGGGCACACACTCACTCACACAGACACACACGCATACGCACTCTATATGGGGCAATTTGGAGAACTCAATTGACTTGATCCATGTTTTTGGACTGTGGGAGGAAAACAGAGAACCCGGAGGAAACCCACGCAGACACGGGGAGAACATGGAAACTCCACCCAGATGGGGATTCGAACCGGAAATCCCTAGTGCTGAGAGGTGAACATGCTAACCACTAAGCCACCATAGTGGCTATATATATAGCAATTTAGACTCCCTAAATCCATTTTTTTTTTGGACTGTAGGAGAAACACGGAGAAAACCCACACGAACATGGACACTCCACCCAGATCGGGATTCGAACCTGGACCCCCAGTGCCACCCTCCTGTAAAATCAGACTTTAAAATGTTTAATACTGTGCATGGATGTTGCCACGAAGTTCGATGGGTATAGTAGGCTTTTTATCCTTTGTGGTCACAGGTCACATATTTTACAGGACATTTTTTTGCACATGATGTTCCTGCAATGCTTACTTTAAATTGTTATTTATATTGTCATTATAATACCACATAATCATTAAAGAAATGCCACATGAAAAGGAGTTTGACTTTGAAAAGACTAAATCCCATTTGCAAACACAGCTGCACACAAGCGTAATATTAGATTGTGTTTCAATAACATGGAGGAGTTTCGAAAGAAGAATGACAACTAATCAGTAAAAAGAAAGAAAAGTGTGCATTACGAATCTGAACAATGATTTAATTAACACGCTGGCAGCAGATGACTGCAGGTTTTGCATAAAACGATGGTCAGTTGATACAATATGGTTGTATATGTTGACTCTAATCACTTATGTTCATTGTAACTCTGTATAAGTTGTGATTTGCTTACACCAGGTTTTGGATTTCTGTTAAAATCATTGTGTTTTCAGAATAAAAATCGTTAATTTTTTAACCTCAGTTATTTGTTTATTACAGTTTTAAATGCCACATGCTAAAATTTTGCATTGTTAAACTGATAACCTTCTCCAGTACACATAAATCACAGTCATGATTAATTATGGTATCAGGTTCCTTTTTCATGTGGTATTTCTGTTCTATGGTGTGTTCCAGCTGTATTGTCAGGTTTAAAGCATATTTGCTTATATTGTTCTACTGATGGTTCAACAATGTTTTGTTGTATATTGGTTGTATAGAAATAGAATTATGTTGTGTACATTTTTTGGTATATATTTCTATATAAATTCTAAGCCACTAATACTTAAAATTTGACTGTATTACAATTTATTTATGCACCTAATTCTATCACTATAAGTATTTTTTTAGAAGTATTATCTTTTATTCTCTATTTTTTTAATATAACACCAAAAATAGGGTTCCCCTGGGAATTAATGACATCCTTAAAGTACTTTTGTCATTACTTTATTAAGGAATAAAGTAGCTTATAAGGAATTAATCAGCCTAACCTAAAATACTTGTTATTTGAATTCTGTTGGACTAACATGCAGGCTGGCTTCTACTGGATGGAACACCTAAATATATACTACTGTAGTATCAGTCAAAATTTTGGACACACCTCCTTTTTGCTCTACTTTGTCCATGTTCTCAGTTCCACTTACTGTAGAGATGGACTTTGTAGTTCTACAATTCCAGACTGTAGTCCATCTGTTTGTGTTCTATCTCTTTACTCTGATCTCTAATGGTCAGAACCTTATAGTAGCACCACAGAGCAGGTATTATTTGGTTGGTGCATTATTCCTATCCCAGCAGTGACACTGAGCTGGAGAAATGAAACTACAACAGCACTGCTGCACTAAAACCCCCTCACCACATCAGTGTCAATAGAGAACTGACAATAAACAATCCACCACCAAAATTATACCTGTTCTGTGATGATGCTGACCAATAGAGAACAGAGAACCACCAGAGGACTAACAAAAACAAGAAAGCAGATGTATGGTAAGTGGACAAAATGGACAATGGAGCAAGAAGACATACTGTACATAGTTCATAACTGTTTTACGCCTTATAACATTGTCACTACCACTCAAAGAGAATGGGTGCTGAGAACCCACTAAGTCTGTTTTTTGACAATGTACTATTTGAAAATGCTATATTCAACAACGAAAACAAATCGTTTTACGTGGAGAAATGCTGCCCCCTGGTGGATAGTAACAAACCTGCATATCCACAATTATTACGTTAGCTGCTGTTGTTTTTGTGAGACTAAATTTCATAAAATGTTCTTAACTGAATGTTATTCCATTCACTGATAAATATGGTGTATATATTAATGCCAAAAATGAATATTTAAAGAATGTAATGCTTTATTAAACTACATATAACATAACTGCATTTTACAGCATATCTCATTTAAAGTGTTTCATACTGGTATTGGGTTGAAAATACTATTTTATAAAGCAAGTTAGATATTTATCAATGCACCTCACACAATTTTAAACAGCAGGTAGATCAATATTTAAGAGGCTCCTTTGTATGGAGAACTAGCTTTAAAAACATGTTAGCTTTAGCTTGTCCGCATACTTGTAAACGGCTAATAATCTTATATCACTCTTCCTCCTTTAGTGTTGCTAACAAAAGCACATTACTCAAGAGTATTAAAATACATGGGTTAACAAAAATTACTTCATAAGGGCTTAGTGGTTTAGTGGTTAGCATGTTCTCCTCTCAGCACTGGGGATTCAGGTTCGAATCCCAATCTGGGTGGAGGTTCCATGTTCTTCCCATGAGCGTGGGTTTTTTCCGGGTTTTCTGGTTTCCTCCCACAGTCTAAAAACATAGATTTAAGGTAAATTGAATGCTGCAAATTGCCCCATATAGTGTGTTTGTGTGAGTAAGTGTGCCCCGCGATAGATTGGCGCCCTGTCCTTAGTGTATCTGCCCAGCACCCGAAACGTTTTCCCCTGGATGGGCATGGGAACCGCTTTTATCCAAAGTGACTTACAAAGTGAGCACAGGGTTGGTCACAGCATCCCTGGAGCAATGAGGGTTAAGGGTCTCCCCTAAAGACCCACATTAATTACTTCAGGGATTTGAACCCACAACCTTTAGATTAAAAGCCTAACATTATAATCACTGAGCTACCACGCCCTTTACTCTGTTCTCTAATGGTCAGGACCCCAATAGCATCACCACAGAGCAGGTATTATGTGTTCGGTGCATTATTCCTATCCCAGCAGTGTCACTGAGGTGCAGAAATAAAATTACAGCAGCACTGCTGCACTAAAACCCCCTCACTGCATCAGTGTCACTGCAGAACTGACAATAAACAATCCACCACCCAAATTATACCTGTTCTGTGATGAGTACAGGGGACTAAGAAAATAAAGAACAGATGTACAACAATATGTCATTGTAAAGTCCATCTATATGGTAAATGAAGAAAGTAATCAATGGACAAGAAAGCGGTGTGTTTAAAATTTTTGACCAAGTTCAAGTTCAAGAAATGTTTTTATACAGCACTTTTTACAACATTACATTGTCACAAGTTGGATTTGTAGTAATTTCAACAATGTTTGTTATGACGGTAGGGTGACATGCAGCATAACATTCTCCTTTTTAAAGCAGCGATGGATTGGCGCCCTGTCCAGGGTCTATCTGCCCAGCGCCTAAGACGTTCTCCCCTGGATGGGCATGGGGAACCCCACCGCGACCCTATTAGAGGATAAGCGGGAGATAATGAATGAATGAACATTATCACAAAGCAGCTTTACAAAATGAAAAGCCTATAAACCCCCAAAGAGCAAGCCGAAGTGACAGTGGCAAGAAAAAACTCCCTGTTATGTTATTATTTTAAGAAAGAAACCTTGGGAGGACCAAGACTCAGTGGAAGACTCATCCTCCTTGAGCGGCCGGGCAGCATCAACAGTGTAGGACACTAATGTACAGATCGTGTCAAGATCAGGTGACTATATTTAACAAATGAAAAAACTCTAACCACTGGAAAACTGTGTGTCCATTAAGGGGTCCTGCAGGACCAGCAGTCCAATTAATATACAAGCCCTGTACATTCAAGATTGTAATCTTGAACTGAACCAGGCATGAAATGAAAGAGAGTAAAATCTGTGTATAGTGCAAACAAGTAAGAGGGAAATCTGAAAGAGCTGCCCTCCAGCATGCATGGCAAATCTCTGAAATGCCATTTTACCATCTCAAGAGGAAAGAACAAGGAAAGGAACAAAATGCTATTTGAATACAAATATTTTACTTGTATACAACATCTATTACATTCCTATGCCTTCACAACTGCAAAACTCTACTTTCTGTAAAGCACCTTGACTAAATCAATCATGGACCCAGCATGAGAAAGTTGACTTGAATTGAACATGTTACCCAACTGCTAGTTCAAGCCCTCGTCTTATCCCGGCTTGATTATTGTAATGCGCGACTTGTCGTTATCCCAGCTTCCACAATCTGAGCTCTTCAACTGATTCAAAACTCACCAGCCTGACTTGTATTCAACCAGCCCAAGCGAACATTGGCTCCCTGTAGCTGCTCACATTCAGTACAAGTCACTGACTCTGGCCTACAGGACCATTGCTGGATCTTCCCCCTCTTACCTTCACTCTATCTTTTCAAAATACACTCCGACTCGTTCACTTCGCTCCAGTGATGATCGCCGCCTGGCGATTCCACCTCACAGAGGAGCTCATTCTCACTCCGTGGCGTTCACCACTGCAAAATGGTGGAACCATCTTCCCAACTCCGTCCGTAAGTCAAAATCTCTAAACAGTTTTAAGAAACTACTGAAGACGCATCTTTTTAACAAATACCTGTTGTAAATCAAAAAAAAAAGGGGGGGGGGGAGCTGCATCAAATAACAATCCGGTTTAATGATAACTTCTGGCTTGTAATGTTCTCATTTGTAAGTCGCTTTGGATAAAAGCGTCTGCTGAATGACTAAATGTAAATGTAAAGTGAGAGGCTGCTAATTGAATGAGTTGTAGCAGCACTTCAAAGCGATCTGAGCAGAAGGAAGTGGACACCGGCATCCAATTGGGAGGGCAGAGTAAAAGCTAGTCCAAGTCCCACATGAAGGTGTGAATTACTGATGTTTCCTACTGAGGAATCACCCCATGCACCGCAGCAGGCCCGTGTCCCATCGATTAGACAATGGAAATGTTTGTAAACTAGCAATAATGCCCCCCACCCACACTTTCTGCTCCAAAGCCGGGGCTTTTTGACCTCCAAAACGGATTTTTATAGATCAGCTGCTCTTGGTTTCAGCATTTCTCGAGTGGCTGGTAATCTGAGCAGAGGCACACCGCCAGCCTTAATGTAGTCTATGGATCTGTCTGAATCACCATATGTCACATGCCGTAAGACTTGGACTGAGCTTGTGTGGGGCTCGCACACTTAATACATTAACGCCAGCTGATCCCGTTTTGGCCTCTGCATCTCCCAGCACCCACATGGAGTTATGGGAAGACGAGCAGAGCCTCAGCAGGTCAATGCTAACACAATTGACCTTAGAAGAACGAAGCTCTTTAACCAAGCCAACCGAGATGCAGAAGTTATCTCTCAAGAGGTTGATATTCTTTGATGTTCCTTAAATGCCTGATCTGCCAATCAATTGTAGAAGGCCGAAAGTCAATAAATGATTGATTTAATGTGCGGTTATATTAATAGTACAATGTTATGTAAGAAATATTTTACTCATTTATTTACAACGCGAGGCGGCACGGTGACTTAGTGGTTAGCACGTTCGCCTCTCAGCGCTAGGGATTCCCCGTTCGAATCCCCATCTGGGTAGAGTTTCCATGTTCTCCCCGTGTCTGCGTGGGTTTCCTCCGGGTTCTCCGGTTTCCTCCCACAGTCCAAAAACATGGATCAGGTCAATTGAATTCTCAAAATTGCCCCATATAGAGTGTGTATGTGGGTGTGTGAGTGAATGTGTGCCCAGCGATGGATTGGCGCCCTGTCCTGGATCTATCTGTCCAGCGCCCGAAACGTTCTCCCCTGGATGGGCATGGGGAACCCCACCGCGACCCTAATAGAGGATAAAGCGTGAGATAATGAATGTTTACAACGCTTCATTAGCCTTCTAAAGTCTTCATCTCATTATCTTCTACCAAGTTCTTTCCCTTTAAGGAAAGAAAGTTTTGGGCGCTGAGCAGATACACCAAGGACAGGGTGGCAATTTATCACTGGGCACACACTACATAGGGCCAATTTACATTAAATCAATGATTTTGGACTATGGGAAGAAAGTAAAGAACCCGAAGAAAACCCACATGGAGAACATGGACACTCCACACAAATCAGGATTTGAAGCTGGATCTCCAGCGCCAACATGCTGACCACTACTCCACCGTGCCGCTTGCTATAAACTACACTGCAAAAAAAGAAATCTTAAATTATTGAGATAGGAGGAACAAATCTTATTTTTGACTTGAATAGATTTCTAAGTAGGGCGGCATGGTGGCTTAGTGGTTAGCACGTTCTCCTCTCAGCGCTAGGGGATCCCGGTTTGAATGCCAATCTGGGCGAAGTTTTCATGTTCTCCCCATGTCTGCATGGGTTTTCTCCAAGTTCTCTGGTTTCTTCCTGCAAAAACATGGATTCAAGGTAAATTGAATGCTCTAAATTTCCCCATATAGAGTGTGTGCCCAGCGATAGATTGGCGCCCTGTCCTGGGTGTATCTGCCCAGCACCCAAAACATTCTCCCCTGGACGGGCAAGGGGAACCCCCCTCCCACCCTAGTAGAGGATAAAGTGGAAGATAATGGATGGTTCTAAGTAAAATAAATAATCTGGTTTTCAGCTTTGTTTTGTATTTTTAGATATGGATTTTTTTTGCAGTGTAGTTTTCTCATCTTTGAATCCGTGCCAATCTGAATAAAGGTGTGAAATCTAAAGTGTCTTAAATGAATATTCATTCATTATCTTCCGCTTTATCCTCTATTAGGGTCGCGGTGGGGTTCCCCATGCCCATCCAGGGGAGAACATTTCGGGCACTGGGCAGATAGACCCAGGACAGGGCGCCAATCTATCGCTGGGCACACACTCACTCACAAAGACACACTCTATATGGGGCAATTTTGAGAATTCAATTGACTTGATCCATGTTTTTGGACTGTGGGAGGAAACCGGAGAACCCGGAGGAAACCCACGCAGACACGGGGAGAACATGGAAACTCCACCCAAATGGGGATTCGAACCGGGAACCCCTAGTGCTGAGAGGAGAACATGCTAATCACTGAGCCACCGTGCTGCATTTAAATGAATAGGTCAAGTCTTAAAGTTTACCTGAAGTTTGACACAATGCAAACATCAGCCCAGCCTTGTTTACAAAGTCTGATCCTTTGGTGGATGTTTCTTCTTACACTTATTCTTATAGAATTCACATTTGAACAATTAACATAAAAAACTGCTTAACATGAATAATCAGCCTTGTTAGTTTAACATTTTGTGTTCATGCTTTCCAAACTAGTTCACATTAGACTAATTAAATTACGTTCACCTTTAAACCTTAAAAACATTGGTCTTTGTTTTATTCCATGTTTAAAAGTTGTTTTAACTTTTCTGGAAATTGGATTTAAGAACATCATATAGCTATCAAGGCGGCTTAGTGGTTAGCACCTTCGCCTCTCAGCGCTAGGGATTCCCGGTTCGAATCCCCATCTGGGTGGAGTTTCCATGTTCTCCCCGTGTCTGCGTGGGTTTCCTTCGGGTTCTCCGGTTTCCTCCCACAGCCCAAAAACATGGATCAAGTCAATTGAATTCTCAAAATTGCCCCATATAGAGTGTGTCTGTGTGAGTGAGTGTGTGCCCAGCGATGGATTGGCGCCCTGTCCTGGGTGTATCTGCCTAGCGCCTGAGACGTTCTCCCCTGGATGGGCATGGGGAACCCCACCGCGACCCTAATAGAGGATAAAGCGGAAGATAATGAATGAATATAGCTATTATTCTCCGTAAAAACTTAAGAAATACGCCCACTCAGCACTAAGGATACAGGTTCGAATCCCAATATGGTTTCTGTTTTCTCTCCGTGTCTGCATGGGTTCCGGGTTTCCTCCGGGTTCTCTGGTTTCTTCCCACAGTCCAAAAACATGGATTTAAGGTAAAATGAATGCTGTAAATTGCCCCATATAGTGTCTGTGTTAGTGTGTGTCCAGCAATAGATTGGCATCCTGTCTTGGGTGTATCTGCCCAGCGTCCAGTGTTTTTCCCTCAATGGGCATGGACACCCCCCTATGCCTCTAGTGGAGGATTAAGCAGAAGATAAAGAATAAATGATTTCACTTGAATTTACTTGCAGCAGATGCAGGTTACCTGGAGCTTGAATACAACTGAGGGAACTGATCTGATGCAAGAACAGGCAACACATTTGATCCCCACTGCCGCACTGTGGGGAAGAAAGTGAGTAAAGCAGAGCTGATTCAGATGTACAATCATTTAATTACTGTCAAATGGAGTTTACAAACAGGTAAACACACGTACCATTTTCAAGATTTTTACAAGGACATAGATTAGCTCACACAATCATCCTGTGCAATGTTTTCATCTGAGGGCCTTATTTTCCTTAGCCATTGAAAAAAAAGATAGTTGGGGCAACACTATCCTCTGTCTCCAACAGAGCGTACAGACTCCTCTGCTAACCTTGAAATAACTAATTACCAGATGGGCTTATATACACAGATGATCAGGATGAAACTACCGATTTCTCAGCTAACGGTGCAAATAAAAGAGTTCTAACCAAATCGACATTTGATCGTTTATTGTGGTACTGGGATCAGCCATTCGCTTTCTTTTCTTGAATTCTTCTTTTCCCCCCTTTGCTTACATCAATACAGAAAAATCACAGAATATACAGTTGTACAAATACAAAAGCACACCATCTCAGTCTTGTAGAGAGCCGAGGAACCAGATTATTAGTCAGGGTTTTTCTTTAGTCCTAAATGATCTGTATTGTAGAAAAGTGAAAGAACGTGGGGGAAGGGAGTTCCGTTGACTTCTAAGTAAAGTTTCCCAGAGCCAAGAGTTCTCTGTAAGGAAAGAAATAGTCATCACACCGGCCTGAGTGTGTGCCACACCAAACTGAATGTTATTTAATGCCCCCCCCCCAGTGAGTGTTGTGACCTTCACCAACTTTACCAGGGTGATGAGTGAATTAAAGCCGGTTTTCCCATTACAAAAAGGTAAAGAAAAAAAGACCGTCCCTTGCTTTTAATTTGCATCTACAGTACATACTGTATGTTTGAGTGAAAAAAATGTACAGCCTAAACCTTTAAAGCCTAGATTCATTAATATTATTAAATTTCTTCCTGTACAATGAAATACAACTTTAACTTTGAGACAACATCTGTTTCAAAATACAAAGGGATTTCTTTTCTTTTTTTCTCTCTCATCGAGACGGAGACCTCATCCCTGACCTCAGTCCCAAACTCAAACTGGGCTTTTAGCAATATATACTTCTGGGTGTTTCATCTGGGGATGGTTGTGAGAGAGTGTGAGTGTGTGTGCGCCATATTATGAGCATTTACATGATATGCATTTGTATACATGTGTGTTCTGTCATTTACTCACAACACTGTCAACATACAAGACTATTTTACATGTGCTTGCACTGGTTCATTGAATTGGGTTAAACAACACTAGAACACCACTAAAGAAGGAAAAAAGTCAGGGAGAGAAAACACAATGCCATATTCGCATATGACATATTTATGCTCAGTACAGGGGGGTGGAGAGGTGTGAACAACAACTCTTCTCTCTTTTTTTTTTTTTGTCTTTGTCCCTGCCGGGGCAGAGTTCTGCTGAAGACTAGCTCAGAAGGCTTGCTGAGAGGGGTCTTGCTGACATGCACGCACACACACATACACACTCCCACTTGGGAGTCAGAGGAGAAGTGTGGAAAAGCGAAGCAGGTTAAGTGAGCAGCGACACAGACCTGCACTATACATGGAGCACCACAAGGGGCAGAGTCAGAGGCTGGGTGCTAACTGAAAGGAGCTTGTCACTGTGAGGGAGTCTTTACATAGTCTTGTGCAAGTCCCCATGCAGTCTGCTGCTACATCAGACTCTTTCATTGATTTTTGCACAGGAAGCTCAGTCTGGAAAAGGAAACTGAAATCCACAGCAAGATGGACGAGTGAGTGGGGGGGTGAAGGAAAGTATCAGCTGGAGCGGGCGGATCATTCACAAATAGACACGTCGGAGGTCCCCTGGTGACGTGATGGTGTTGCACTGTGGACAGAGCTTCTTGTTTCCCTATGGAGAAAAATAAAAGTGGTCAGATGACATGAAAGTTTGAATAAATCTGACACAGTCGTATGCAGAAATGTAAGGATGATAAAACTTTTAAAACTCTTCTCTGAGGGATGGACGTTTTCAAAACATAACGTTTCAGAGGGTCTGAGGTATGTCATCAGTAACTCGAACCAAAATAACTGATGGCATTTTGGGCCAATAGAAATATGCCATCAACCCACCCACTACCCAGGTTCTCAACTGGTCTCAGCCAGGGACACACACTTGTCATGGTCATTAACCCACTTAAAGAACACAAACCAAGCCAATATTTTTTTATTATAAAAAATAAATAAGATAAAAAGCACAAGCATGCATGATGAAATTTTAGAGCGATTTTGAAAATGAGAAACTTGTCCTCAATGAACAAAAATCCACATTTAAACACTCTCTCTCACATTTGGTCTCCGAACATCCCAAATTGTTGAGAATAATGAGAAGGGTAGCCAGTAAGTGAAAGGTGGTTACCATAGCAACGAGAATGCTGCGCTGTGGCGCATACCACTCTCTGGCTTTTTTTTTCCAAGGTAAAATACCAGTTCGAAATTAGAGAAGTATTATTTTTCATTTTAAAAATGTACAACGGAACCTCATTGCCGATGTCTCCGCCAAACAAACGATACAATCTGAAATTGATGACACTGTATTTAAAAAAATAATAATTTAATAAATTAAATAAAAAAATAAATTATCAGTCACAGGACGACATGGTGGCTTAGTGGTTAGCATGTTCGTCTCTCAGCACTAGGGATTCCCGGTTCGAATCCCCCGGGTGGAATTTACATGTTCTCCCCATGTCCGTGTGGGTTTCCTCCGGGTTCTCCGGTTTCCTCCCACAGTGCAAAAACATGGATCGAGTCAATTGAGTTCTCCAAAATTGCCCCATATAGAGTGTGTCTGTGTGCCCAGCGATAGATTGGCGCCCTGTCCTGGGTCTATCTGCCCAGCGCCCAAAACGTTCTCCCCTGGATGGGCATGGGGAACCTCCCCCGCGAACCTAATATAGGATAAAGCAGAAGATAATGGATAGATTTATTATCAGTCAAAGAATATGTTTTCTTTTCTGTGACGTTTGAACTTTTATTGTCTAATGTAAATGTAAAACCATAAAATTAACAGTGCTATTACAGTCAAATCGAAATGGGTTACACAGTAAACACTAGAAAACAGGAATGAGCAGGTAGTTGTAAAAACTAATACATTATAGTACTAAATAGTTCTAAAACAAAATTAAATGTGAAAAAAATACATATAATACTGGCTTTGCTGTTTAAAAAGATTTACAACCTCTGCTAAATAACGTGTTATTTTGATATGAAGCATTATAATTAGGTAGAAGGGTCCAAAACCTTGTATAAATGTGATTGCAATTTCATAACAAAAAAGCATGTTAACAGCAGTTATTCTGCTACATCCAATGTAAGCTTGTAAAGTAAATAAAATCTGTGCTTTTCTTATCCTTTTGTGCAAGCCCCTGTGGTGCTTAACCATATGAAGGTCTTATCCACATACACGAATGCAAAGAAATGCAAGACTGTACTAAATGTATTGCTGTAGATCAGCTGCAAGTCTTTAAATACTATGGTGCAGTAACAAATTAGAAGTCGCTTGCAAAAAAAAAAGGGCCTGGCTAATTAGGTAAGTGCCCTGCCAAGCATTTTTAATAATGCAGGAAACAATATAGGGCAGTAATAACGGCAGTTAAGGTGTGGGTCTAATGACCAAAAGGGTTTAAAAGCCTTCTGTGCCAAGTTGCCACGGTTACATACCTCCCTCACACAGATCACACTGTATGTTAAATACGATGGTCTACCAAATAGTGCTTTATTATAGATGCTTTAAGAATGTGCAAAATTCATATTGAAGAGGAAATGTTTGATGTTTTTTTTTTAATATATACTACCTTTGATAATGGTACGTTATAAAAATATTACAGAAGTTTGAGGTCAACAAACCCAAAATACTAAGTAAATAAAGTAATAAAGTGATTCATTTTGCCTACTGTGCTGCATACACACAGAGGAATTTGTCCTCCACATTTAACTCGTCCGTGCTAATGACTAACTTAGAAGTAATAGTAGCATACAGTGGTATGGTCAACCAGTGCATTAAATAACCTAATGTTAAAATTATTTTNATATATATATATATATATATATATAAATAAATAATTTTTTAAAACATTTTTATTTCTATTAAAAACTAATTGTATATACTTAATATTATATATATATATATATATATATATATATATATATATATATATATATATATATATAGGTGGCACGGTGTCTTAGTGGTTAGCACGTTCCCCTCTCAGCACTAGGGATTCCCGGTTTGAATCCCCATCTGGGTGGAGTTTCCATGTTTTCCCCGTGTCTGCGTGGGTTTCCTCCGGGTTCTCTGGTTTCCTCCCACGGTCCAAAAACATGGATCAAGTCAATTGAATTCTCCAAATTGCCCCATATAGAGTGTGTATGTGTGCGTGTCTGTGTGAGTGTGTGCCCAATGATAGATTGCTGCCCTGTCCTGGGTGTATCTGCCCGAAACGTTCTCCCCAGGATGGGCATGGGGAACTCCCTCGCGACCCTAATATAGGATAAAGCAGAAGATGATGGATGGATATAATTTTTTTTTCTAGTGTTTGGTGACACAGTTTTGTGATAAGAAGAGATGACGTACACCTCAAAATTAATTTGAGCTTATTTTTATTATTATGTAAAATAAGCCCAATCATTGTGTAATTACTCAAGACCGAGAAAGTCATCTGGTAAAAATTACTTATCACAATATGTACAGCTGAAAATTACACTAACTTTTAGATAACCAGTTACAGTTTACAGTTGCCTCCTCCCCGATCCTGAAATACTGCTGTTCAGCCATGACACATCAAACACCACCTTTGTACTACAGAGACACTGCAGACCTCGTAAAAACCTACACCAAATTTTAGTTTCAGCACATTTTCAACTGCATCTCGACAGATTAGCTAAAGAACACACACTGAGCACTGACCACATCCTAACTTCTAAATGCTTCCACATATATCAGCTGAATCAACTCCACAAGCACAAGCTCCGACCCACTGGCAGGTCCCCCAAATCCACAGGGCGCTACTAGTTTAATTGGGTTTCTTTGTTCTAGCTAGCAGGGGTTACCTGTGTTTAATGAGTGCGTGTGGGGGGTGCAGGCTTGTTGCTTTGCCCCTTCTTTAACTAAATTACACACGTTTACTTTGATCGAGGAGCGTGGAGGGCCAGTATGCTGCTTCTTATTGCTGCCTTTAGGCAACGGTTTTAATGTCTGCATTAGTAACGAGCTCCTGTGCCGAGTGGCTTCACCCCCAACCATCACTCGCGCTCTCTCTCTCTCACACACACACACACACACACACACACACACACACACACACACACACACACACACACTAGCACTCGCGCAACCGCACAAGCCTCTTTGATCCCTTTTTAACTTCATCAGCACTGTAAAACCAGAATTTTGTAAAGAGACAGCAGCTGACTTAATACAACACATTGGAAAAGGGCTGAGGACGCAAAGCATTTATTAATGGCTTCCTTGTGCAGCAAAATAGCCTGCTGAGTAATAAGCAACTCTTGAGAGGTACTACTTAATAAAAATAAATAATAATAAAAAAACAGGACCATAATGAAGATTCACAATAAGCGAATGAAGGACTTGAAACTATCCTCCAAGCCAAAAACCATATTCTTTTACTTTTATGAACGAATGACGGTTTGTAGGGCCTCATGGCTCCCTTTGGTTTCAAACCTAGAGCCCTCTCTCTGCTCCAGTCGCGCTGTAATCATGGCTGACCCTGTGATCTGGCCCTAATTATGATTGAATTCTTATAAGTCGCTTTAGATAAAAGTCTCTTTAAAACGCCTTCCTGTCCAATGTAAAATCTAGTTGACAGCTGCTTCAGAAAGGTTTCTTACCAGAGTCCTGAGCCAGCATTCTTCACAATGTACATGCCAACACTGGATAGAAGTTAATGGTGCTGTGTAGGAGTCCTGAAGATAAAAGAGAGAGAAAAAGAGATTTTATTAAAGTACATTAAAAATAATATATATATATAACTATAAATAATCTTTAATGAAACACTCATTTGTCTCATAACATATACGTAACATACACACACATATATTTATTATTATTATTACATAACGGTATGGTACGGTACAGTAGCTCAGTGGTTAGGGTGGTGGGCTATCAACCTGGAGGTTGGTGGTTCAATTCCTAGGTCCACTAAGTTACCAGCAGTGTGGGTCATTGAGCAAGGCCCTTGCAAGAACCCTCATTGCTCCAGGGATGTTGTGATTAACCCTGTGCTCACCTTGTAAGTCGCTTTGGATAAAAACATCTGCTAAATAACCAAATGTAAATGTATATATATATATATATATATATATATATATATATATATATATATATATATATATATATATACACACACACATACACACATATATATATATATACACACATACACACACACACATATATATATATATATATATATATATATATATATATATATATATATATACACATACATATATATATATTGACCTTATTGGTCTTGAACTTTTGAACTCTTGACTAAGTGTGACATTCCGCACATGCATTAAGAATGTAACAGTATAGGGTCACAAGAATATGCATGTTTGTTATGCCATCTAATACAACCGCTACATCCGCTTCAGCACGTGTCTCTAGATACAGCACATCATACTTTAGCAGCATTATTTATGAATTTCTTTCTTTTATTATTGAATTTAAGGTAACATATGGGATTAAGTTTATTACAGAATAAGCAAGTACATTCTTTTATTTACATTTCATTACAACTTTTTTCATAAATCTAGGTGTAGTATTTTCCATTAAAGTTTGTCAAAATACAATCCCTTGCTCTGCCTATCACCGGTCTGGATCATCGTTCAAATGACGTCGTGCTACGCTGTACAATGTCAGGAACAACTTCATTTGGCTTCAGATATTACAAAAGTTCATTATAAATCTTATATATTAATCTTTGATTTAGTGTCACAATTGTGTTCATAAAAATGAGAGGGAGGATGGGTGCTAGAAGGTATCATTAAACTTTAATCTTAAAGTAAAAGACTACTTATTGCAGGGGCTCTTGGCAAAAAAAATCTAATTAGCCGAGATGCGTGCTATATGCCAAACGAGCAGCAGGTGGCAGTAGACCTCCACTGGAAAAAGGCAAAAACGTCATTACATGCAATTTCTCACCACAGCAACTGAAGAACTAGTGGAGTATTCTGAAAAACTGTCCTGACGACCAATGAATATGAAAAATAAGGACTGATGGGCAAGCAGTATGTTTAATCAGCATGACCGAAGGGTGTGGAGTACCTGCCACAAATACTACCAGCAACAAAATAATGGCTGTGAATGCATTGTGTTCAGATTTTTTAAATACTTCCAAAGTATTTATGACGGGAATCATTGTTGCAGCCTTCTGTGTGAAGTTTAGGAAGACTGCATGACCCTGACACATTCAGACTGCGAAATAGTCTTTCAGACTCCTGAACAATCTGACCAAATATGAACATATCCACTGCTAACATGTGGCTCAAATCTTTTGCACACCTTTTGCATATTTATAAATAACTGCTGCAATTACAAACTCTTAAGATTTTACAATCACGGCCATATTTTGGCACATGTGGCTCACACCACTAGAAGGCCACCTGCACTGTTACCTATCCACTTAATGTTGCTGTTTACAAATTCACTCTGTTTATAGAGGGGGTAGCTCAGAGGTTAGGGAATTGGGCCATCAATCTGAAGGTTGGTGGTTCAAATCCCAGGTCCACTGCAGTTACCAGTGTGGGTCCTTGAGCAAGACCCTTAACCCTCATTGCTCCAGTGATGTGAGTAACCCTGTGTTCACCTTGTAAGTCACTTTGGATAAGAGCGTTTGCTAAATGACCAAATGTAAAGGTAATGTAAATGTTTAATAAGTGTTTACTTCATACCATTACTTGAATGTTTATTATACTGTGTATCGTCCTGTATTTATTGTGATCCTTGTGTTTGCACACGTGCACCATGTTGGTTGTGTACTAACTTGTGTAGCACTTTGTTCCTGAAGAACGCTGTCTCCTTCCACATATACTGTTTAGTAATTTATATTGTTGGAATGACAAATAAAATACTTGAATAGTGAAAGAGCTTTAAAGTAAAGACATTAGTGGACAGCATACAGGATCTCCTCAATAGCCCTCAACTAAACAAAATATTTTCCATCTGGCTCTGCAGCAGCATCGTGAAGCTATTAATATTTCTGCCAATATCACTATAGGGGCAACTTTCACAGTTTCCCTATTCTCTGTATCATCTTTTTGTGGAGCATCATTATGACATCATTCCACCTGCCAGCTGTGTGTAATGTACAAAGTTCATTGAGATGTTCACAAGGCATGTGATTTGGCCCGGCTACCCGATGTTCTTACCATGCAAATCAAACACTTGTATCTGTCTCCTCGGAGGATTTGCTTCTCCAGTTCTCGAATGCGGGCCTTGAGTGCATCCAGTGTGGTGCTTGTAGAGTCCTCTGTGATCCTTAATAAAAAAGAGACAAATTTTAGAGGTTAATAAAGCATTAAAGTGGTCACATCGGAACGTTTTTTAATTCCCTGACAGCGAATGAGCCAGTGGCTTGTTTATTATCAATGCTTAAACAATTTAATGCTACGCAAAATTCTTATTTATTCAACAAGTCCACAGCCCTTTAATCAACTCCATCCACTTTTCTTCCTTCCTCCGTTGCCGTCTTGAGCGCTCACGACTCACCCGGTGATGAATGCCCATGGGCTGGTGAATGTACATTTAACACTGTCCGTAGCATATGAACTCGCAATAACAGAATCGATACGGGCACCATTGATTGGCCGGTGCAGTGCTTGGAGGGATGTTTATGGTGATCCGCTCATTTTCCACTCAGATGGAGCGCTGATCTACGGTATTGATTGCACCGGCGTTCTCTCCGGCACTCTCCCTCCGATTAGCGCCTGCTCTGTTCCGCCACTTTTACCAATAGTGCCATTTATTACGTGCCTGCATTAGCCGTCACACCAACACAGTGAGGCTGATTTAAAATAGGTAAAGGTAAGCAAAACTATTACGCAGAACAGAGATCTCACTGCTTATTTAAGGGGGAATACCGACTTCAGTGTTGCAATCAAGGGTGCTTAAATAAAAGTATTATGACTTTCTAACCCTGACCCTATTTTCTCAAGTTATTAAGGTACATTATATATACACTGTGACACCTAGAGGAGCTTTAAAGACATGCCACGCTGAGTTTGTACCCTGAATGCAGCCATTCTCTAGGTTTTCGATTTTAATGTGTCATCCTTGATACTATGGATCCTGTACTGAGAACACAAAGCCAGCAACCATAGAACAGCTATATATTATGATAGATTATAGGATAAACACAATATTTTTTCCTAATAGTATTATAAGTGGTGGCTTTTTGAATGCAAGGGGAGAGTTTTATTTACCTGCGCTGGTCACACTTTCTTTCTGCTCCTTACTGGTCTAGCACAGGGACCATAAAGTTTGAAAATGTCCTCCCGTTGGCGGGCAGCTTGTAAAAAAGCATTTAGCCTTGATTAGCGTGCTTGCTTATAAAGCAACTGGCCTGCATGTGGCCCTCCATGCCGCTGTTTTGCTTTAACGGCTTCGTAAATCGCTGCAGCTCACTTCGCCGCGCGGCTTGGTGGACCGTTCCCCCAATAAAGCCCAAACCCACACACAGCTGCTCACCACAATGAATATTCATCTAGCAGAGATTTATAGAAAACCACCTTCTAAAAAGTTCTTTAATTCCACCGGGGTAATAAAAGGTTATAATCTGGCTCTAGCCGCAACGAGAGAGGTGGAGTTCTACTTCGCCATGCAGGAAGGCAGTCGGGGCTACATGTTATGGGATGAGCTCATCCATGAAAGCAGAAAACAATCCACTCTGATGAGCAAGAGTTTTAACAATTGCCCGCAAGAGCACATGTACAATAAGGGTGGAGGTAACGTAAGGCTTCTTAAGTGTATAACTTCGCTCTGATGATTACAAAAACAGAAAACGTTTTTATTTATATTTTTAAACCTCAAAACTATATAGTTATACACTATATGCAGAAATGTACTAAAATTTAGGAACGTGTGACAAATTCAAAGTAAAAGTGTAACAAATCTTGACTTAAAATATAAAGAATCTAGTTTTTAAAAACTTAGATCTTACTATGTTTGTGGATAACTTTTCTTTATTCACATACATTATTATTATTTTTTTTTTTACATAATTTGCGTTTATTTTTTGAAGTATACTCAGCATGCAAACAGAAATTATTAAGGTTTCAACATGGTTTGATCATGTTTAGCTACCTTTTGATTTTAGGTTTATTTTCAACCACTAAGATCAGTAATATACCAACTGCTGCACATTTAATTACTTGGTATAGCAACAAATGATAAATGTAGGTGTCATTGTTATAATTAATTGAAGTGAACGCACTTTTACTATAAAGCCTTGGTAGTAAATATTTAGATCACCTTGTGCATTTGTTAACCTACAAAACAAACATGACCGCTGGTCTATTATACAAACACCCCTTATGTCCCTTCAGTGCTTGATTAATGGCATCATCATCACTGAGTTGTGCATGTGCCGCCCCTTCCATAATGTGATACGGTGCAGCATCTGGTACACGGACAGAAAGAGATAGCGGTAGTGCCACATGGTGGAGAAAGTATTCCGGACAGGCAGACAGATGGATAGATGGCGACAGGGTGAAATATTATGGGAGATATTAAGTAAACTAATGTGTGTGCATCATGTCTGGAGCTATGCAACGTGTAGTTAATAGAGGCATGTTAGATGCTCAGTCATCAATCCATACTGTGATTTCTGCCAGGTTAATACGCACAATGCCCCCGTGTCTGCCTGCCTGCTGTGCATTCGAAGCCAATGTCGGTGTCTATGGAGGAAAAGCGATGAATCAATCTAAGCTGACTCGCTCCTGCTGCACCACTTTGCAACACTGCTCTGTCCATCTTCATTCTGCTGCTGGCACACCCACACGCTGGCAACGTCCCTACCACTGCTGACTAACGGTTTCATTTCAACAGACATCAGGCATGCATAAATGCAATTTCCCTCTGGACACATGATTTTAACAGTGAGCGACAAAGACAGTCAAACATGGGCCTTGCCACTGCCACGGGAGACTCGCCGCGGATGAGGATGAAGCCCTTCACGCTTATACGTGCGCACACAAATTCGGGGTTGGGTAGAAGGGCCATGCGCTCCCTGCGCTGATGGGAGAAATCAATTGCGATGGCTTCGCTCGGTGTATCCGCTAGTTCTTGGCTCGGTTATTTAATATGGGGCCCAGGGATGGGCGGCCACGCACAGAGGATTGATTCAGCTGTACTTGGACAATTCTCCCATGAGAGAGGCATGCAGCCACAGAGAGAAAATAAGCCAACGAGAGCATCAGCGAAAGAATAAAAGGACAGAGTATTGGAAAATTATAAGTGTATGCTCACAAGCCAAAGCAATCTAATTTTAGTCTCGTAACACTGTGTGAGCAGAGCATTGCAAACATGTACATTGTACTCAGTTACGTATATTGCTTCATAAAGGAACGACAGCCATGCTTTACACATGAAACATTAATAATAGACATGGTAATGTCCATATACAATGGTTTGTATATAATGCACATGACTAACCTTAAGTATCCTTTAATGCACACGAGCATCAAAATGGGGCCAAAGCAAAAAAATGCAGCCACTGCTCATCACAACGTGCATTTTTTATAAACTTGTATACATTTAGTAAAAGCATTGTTGCTTTTGCATATTCTAAATGCGGAATCTCTAACTTTTATCATACGTGTGCTTTGACTGCCCTCTGTCTATGTAACTCATCAGTCAAGAGTCCTATGGCAAAGAAAATTTGGAACTTAAAAAATGAAAAATAAATAAATAAATGAAGTAATCGCCTTGGCTATTATTAAAAAAAAAAACTGTTTGTAGAAATAAAATACAAGCCCTAGTTTCTCACAAACATAATGCCCCATAATTTGTTTTAAAGCCATGATTCGGCCATCATGGCAAAAGGTGGGTTGCAGTTTATGTAGTCTTATTACAAAGCTATAATTGGGTCTTTATTCTTATTATATCAAGAAACGTCAATAATTTTGAAGCATTTCTTATTTATTTAAAGAAGTCTTGGGGTATTTTTGTTTGTATCTGGCATCTTTGTTGTATTTCCAAATTGTGTGTTTTATTGTGATGGCTGTATTGCAAGTGTCGCAGGTTAGTGGTGACTCTCCCTTTAAGAGGTGCGGGCAAGTCAGTTTATTGTGGTCCATATTGTTTGATCGTTTTTGTTTTGGAAATTTGTGGTTGGTCCTGTGTATATGGCTGGCTCGAAGTCTTTTACAAGGGCCGCAACTCAACTGTCTGTTTTCTTTTAATATCAAGGTATTAAACTTTCAGTTTGGGGTTTGGCAAGCAAATGATTTAAATGTATAGTTATTAAAAGACAACAAATCACATTAAATGGACAGATGTGTATATCCATGAGCTATATGCTTTAAGTCTACATATACATGCAATATGGATGCATGGTGGAAACTTTCACACACATGGCGTAATAGTTGTTTAGGTTCACATGTCTGTAACTATGGTCATTTGATATTAAAACAATGCAGAGTGCAGATGTGCAGCACCAGAAAGATGACGGTAACTAATAACCTCTGCTGGACAAGAGCTGGACACAGCTGCATTAACATTCCCAAGGCATTCTGAAACTATGGCCTAGACAAGACTCAGCTGCCCAGAATCAATAGTTTGAGCTCCTCCCTGTGATCAAGGCAGCTCCAGAGACATGAGCGCATAAAATGCATCATTTATGACCGACCAGCACCTACCCAAACTCATCTCACCCCAATCCAGCTCCAACACAAAGGCCTCAGGAGAAGAGCAAGGCAGTGTGTGTACAGACTCCCATTAATTTGTAATGTTCAAAGGACCATGATCCTGATTAAAACTCACAGAGCTTGACTTTAGGTCCATATAAAAGAAATTATTCAATAAATGTTTAAGGAAATAGCAAGCTGGTAATGGATATGGTTAAATATATGGTATATATATGTTTTTTTTTTTACCTTGGGTCATATTCTCCCATCTGTTTGGGTTCAGATAATTTCAGCATGACCACAAAATGTTATCCTATTGGACAATCCTGTCCAAGTAGCCCTATTGTTTTACACGTTAAAAGGCATATGATGCTATGAATGACCAAAAAAAAAAATGGAATGGATCGGTTCACCTGGCTGAATGGACTAAATTAGTTTCTGTCTGAGGCCAGAAGAACACAAAGACAAGCTGATGACTCCAAAACAAGTCATTTTATATTAATTTACAGCTGTTTTTTTTTTTTTACTCCTTTACTGTTATGACGGCACAGGTTTATGTCTATATACTAGCGTAATGATGCATTCCATGTTGTCAGACACATTATGAGTCTCTAATTGTTAGACATAAAGGTTTTACCTTGATGTGGTTAATTGTCCTATGAGATGAACATAATTTTGCATTGGGTAATTATTCCTTTTTTTTGTTTCTGGTTTAAATCTGGATGGATTTCCCATTACTTTGATTTGTAATAAAACCCTGGACCCAAAAAAGAAAAGGAAAAAACAAGATGTTACAAATTAAGTGTCATTTAACGATATGCTGCCACAAACTAAATGGACGTTTATGGGAAGGTTCCAGAAACCTAAAAAAAAAAAAAAAAGATTTTACACCAGAGCCCACAATTGGCACACTTACTTTTCTATCTCGCTGTTTTTGCAGGTCCTGGGAACTGTGGATGTTGATGCGGAGCTGGCTTCCTGTTTACTGCTCTCACCGTTGCTGGTGGATGGCATTTCTGTGCACACAAACTCAAATGTATCACACTGGACCATTACACACTTAGCACTATATATACCAACGATGATGACAAACGGAAGAAGACACCAAAGGACATTTGAAGTGCTAAAAGGTCTTGAATCTTACCATCACTGGCCCATTTGGAGAATTCTGGTGTTATCCGGTTTGTTGGCATGCCTCCACTGTTGAAACAATTGACAGTGCAGAATTGTTATAAAAGTTAAGCAAGAATTTATAGAATAAAAAATGAGTGCTCACTCACTTTAAGACTGCCCCACGGAGTGCCTCACGTTCTTTGGTCTCACCCTGGTCTTCACCAGAACAGGGAATTACATCTGCTTCAGTGTACCTTTAAACACCTTGTTAAGGAACTTTACGTCAATCAGTTTACAGTTTAAACCCTGCAACAGTTTTAAAAGGAACAGGAAAAGCCACAATAGACCCACGAGGGTAATTTCAGAAAAGGATACTGTGCTTTGCCATATTCCAGTGTGTCGTCTCCATCCACGTCCAGGTCAGCATCACTATCATGGCTCTCCTTTGCGCTGCACATGGCAAAGCCCGTTCCTGTACACAAACACAATTTGCAAATGTTATTTTGCATCATTTACCCAATGTCTTGTTTACTGACTTCCCATCTAAAAGTCAAATCATAGTTATATAATAAACTATGCAGACCTATCACATTTATTATGCTTATTATTTTTTTTTTGTTGTGAATAAAAAAGCTGGATGGAAAAGGATTCTGGCTGCATTTTGTGTACTTTCGGAAAGGGGGGGGGGGGGGGGGGGGGGGGGGGGGGGGGGGGGGGGGGGGGGGGGGGGGGGGGGGGGGGGGGGGGGGGGGGGGGGGGGGGGGGGGGGGGGGGGGGGGTTAAAGATGTGTAGCTCTCAGGGTACCACAACCTGGATGGTAGCTCCTCTCAAAAAGTTAAATTGCTTGGTTTAAAAGCGGCTTTCTGTTGGATCAACTAGAAAAAGCTGAGAGAATCTATTTGTCAAGTTTCGCAAAGACGGCATTCTACGGTACCAAACTTTACCTTATTGTCTCTGTACAACAAAAAAAACACACACAAGAGAAAGCATTTTGAGAAATTAAAGCCTTATAGATTCTAGCACCCATCGACTTTTGAGCAACCTCATAACGCTCCATTCCCTTACACTGCAGAGGCCAGAGCAACATCAATTAAACTCGCTAGCAAACCCTGATTGAAGGTGACAAGGCTGTGCCTCCACTCTCAGGCATCACAGACGATCTGAGGAGGCCGGGTGAGGTGCCCATCACACAGAGGAGCCTGGCGCAGTCAAGCACAGCACCTGACTGGCATCTCTATAAAGCGTGTGATGAGTGCACAGACAAACTCCAGCCGGCGCCTTCAGTTCTAGTTAGGTTAGGGACACTTCCAGAGCAGCCTGACGGCTTGAGCGCTGTCGAATTGTGCGAGCGAGTGACGAGAAGAACGACAGAGGGGACTGCTGCCTCCTCTAATCCTGCTGACTGATGCTGGAGTGATGTCGAACTACGAGCTCTGCCACGGGAGAATGAAATCCTCAACAAGGAGGAGCAGGAGTACAGCACACTCCCTCTCCCTACAAAGCTCTCTAAAGGGAGCACAATGGGCCAGAGTGAGGATAAAACATGCTGCAAAAGCTGCCACCGTTTTCTTCTTTCGCATGGTTTTAGTGTCCAAATAAAAAGCAACCTTTTAACTTTTATTCGGTCCATGTGGCCTGTCTGCCTTATGTAAGTAATGCCTACGCAACGGAAAGCTTTAGTTAAGATTGTAGTAGCCACACAGCATAATCAACGGATAATCTCCAGACTGCTTCTTAACACATCCTTTAACAGCCAGCCTCCCGCTCAATCAGGTAATCTGCAAATGATGCTGAACTGTTGGCTAATTTACTGTGAAGAATCAGGGAAGGGCACAAGACGGATACTCCCCCCAAATAAATTGATTGTCCTATCCACTAATGACAGTAAGGTGTAGCAGAGATGTGACAGACCATAAAGAGCACAGCAAAATAAAGAAATAAAATCACTGTTAATCCAATCAATTGACCACGCTGTGTTTGTTTCGTGGGTCTTACTAATGCACAGCTCGCGCCCGTTCAATAAAGAGGTAATGCAACTTTGATCTAATAGCTGCTACACAGTCGTTGCCTGTGTGCTGCTCAATTTTAAACTGGAACTGTAGTCTGGACAAAGTTTAATGTCTCAGATCGGCGATCAAGCATGGCTGCAACAAATGACTGATGTGTTATGGATTAAATTATTGACATATCAATAATTTAATCAAAAGCCCTAACACTAAAAATCTAGTTGACTGCTTTGATGTTCATTTTCTTTGGGTGGGGGATGCACCTTGAATAATGTATTTACAAACAAATGTGATTAACAAAATCAACTAAATTCATGATGCTGCTTTACAATTCTGCAACTCTGGGCTGCAATTAGGAGTTAGTCATGAGAGCGCCTCAATATCGTCATGACGACATTTGTAAAAAATATAAATATTATGCCACTAGTCCGTACTTTAGACCAAGTGGCACAACAAAAATAAAGTGACACTTGCCGCACGCATGGCTGTTTACTTTGTCCTTCTTTCAAATGAAGATGATATATATTTTAAGGGGCAATTTAAAAAAAAAACTTTTTTTAAACACAAAATAATATTTTGTGTTTTATATTTTATAAAAGACAATAAAGCATTGTCTTTTTTTCTCCAATAACAAAATATTTTGTGTTTTCATTAAATAAATAACAAACGTGTATTGTCCCAGTGATTTCTGGCACTTTAGTTAAGTTCATTATTGCATAATTGTAATAATCATGATCATATACTGGGTAGTTCCGGTCCTTAAATCTGATGGCCTGGTTGTCAAGCCGAGACATTATTGACAATAACACACACCTCTGACCGCTTCCCATTCCTATCAATGAGTGATATACAATACATTATATTCCTGATGTTTTTTTTTTTTATTTTTTTTTTTTATAATGTGTGTTCTGTAATTTGGCCACTGGATGGCAGTTGATTGTTTAGAGAAACTGGAAACATATTAGTGATCAATGTTCACTGTAAAAATTGCTCTACATTACTCATGGAAGACCAGATTGTTAATTATTATATTTTTAATAACTGCAATTATGAAATTATGAAACCTTTTTTTCTTTTTAATAGTGTGTTTGTAACTGTTATATAAAATTATATTATTTAATTAACTACACCTCTTTTCTGTGATTCATTCACAATAATTCACACCCTCTCTCGTGCCTTATTGCTTAATTACTTAAAATAAATCATACCATCAAAATCTGTAATCGGCTCAGGCCTAGCTACAAATATGCTGTATTAGCTTGTCGAACTGATGCCACAGCAACCAAATCTAAAGCTGTGTTTTCTTCCCAGGCTGGAAATTAGGATTAGAATTCCTTTCAAGCATGCACTTTATTTATTAATAAGCAAACCCTCCCATCGGTCACAGACAAGCATGCAATTTTACGGAACCCATTTTAGCCTGTTTAATTATTGTTTCCATTCCGACTTCCATGCAGACGTCTGTCTAACCCGGGCAGGGTACTGTACCTTCTAGGTGCAGTGCGAGTGGCTGGCTTGCTGGAGCATGCGAATGCTGTTAAGCGGACCTGGCAGGCAATCTAATCTGTGCTGAAAAGGTCAGTGACGCTCTAACTGCCTTTCAGCCACATTATGCACGCTGCTGCGTGGCCTCTTTTTACCGGGACCAACCTCTCCTTCTCCCCCATCTACAAAAGTAATCAATAGAGCATCTCTACCACAAATTATGCGGAGCTTTACAGGTTTTACACACTCGGGGACCAGTGCACCGGCATGCCAAGTGAGCCTTAGTGAGGAGACGAAGAAAAAAATAATAAATAAAACCTCCTGCCTTAGGGTCTCAAACGCCACCCATATAACGCATACATTGTTCTTACTTTGTAAATATTACATGCTAATCTGCATGTTATTGCTGGCATACTATGGTAATCTTGCAAAAGGAAACAATCTGCATTGAATACCATGTTGCCATGACACCAATCGGCCCCTCCCTGCTTGAAGCCCAGGTCAAAGTTCTCAAATCAGGATGGCATTTAGGGTCCCACTCTGTAAAGGAAGCGAGCACTATATGCTATCTTTAAAGAAATGATTTCCAAGGGCTTTTGGTCTGGACTGCATCACATCTCTATCGTTCCTCTATCTGTTTATCAGTCCAACCGCTTTCCTAAGCCTGGAACACAGGAGGCCCAATGCTCCAGTGCCTAAAACTGATCAGCTTCGATTTCTCTTCTCACTTTTCCCTTTTGTTCAGTTGAAAGCGTTTCCCCTCAGCTTTCTTCGTGGACCCTCAGAGAGATGGAGAGACACTAAAGCTGGAGGTTTAGAGCTGACAGTCTTATCCCATTGATGGCTCTCTTCAGAAACACTCCCCTCCCCCAAATCTCTCACTCCTCTCCTCTCCAGGGGTCGGAACGATTCTGCCACTTGGGCTGGCTGGCCACCCAAGGACTTTACTGGTGCACTTTCAAGGTAAATACAGAGGACTTTTAAGTGTTCTAGATGCTGGCGAGATCTTGCTGCACGCCACTGGCTCTCCATCGCCATCACATCAAAGCCTGATAATCTCCTGCGCAGACCCTGAGATGGTCACCGTTCTCAATTGATCCGGCCACACCACCTGTCTCGCTGAGACTTGAGAGGAAACGCTAATCTCATTCTTCCCATCTATCCGCGTTCCCAGCTTTGCTTTGGGGCTTCTTCCAGCCCCGATCGAACATTTTTGCTATTGTTAAACTGAAGTTTACAAAAGGCCCCAGAAGTTGAGGATGGCTTCTCTGTCAAGTGGATGCATTAGGATCTGGCACAACTTGAGCTTAATAGGATTGTAAAAAAGGACGCAACACAGCAAATTTATCACTTTTGTAAGAATTAAAAATGCTACAAGAAATATCAAAGTGGACATAAACCAAGTGTACAACATGAGAACGATGCGCCCTGAAGCAAAGAGGTAAAACTGATTTACTAATGCATCATGCTGAACTCCTATAAAACTCTTAAAGAGAGGGCCAACATCTATGTGTGCAGCAAAGTGCCTGTGGAGTTTGGTTTTCCCAGGTGAGCAGAGGTGAGCTGGGAGCTGTAATTGCATGGCTGCACGGTGGACCGTGGGTCACTGGCCCATTTCGCTCCCAGAGGTGTATGAGGGTCAATTGCACAGCTAAAAGTGTTTTCTTTCCCTTCTTCATGGAGCTGAATGACCCCTGTCACAGCTACCAACAACCAGGTTGGGCTGACAACTTGGAAAAGAAGGCACCGACAATCTCCCGAGCCGTCATCTTTTAAATATTAAAAATTCATATTTTATACAGCTTCACTTTGGATGACGGGTGTCCCTGTGGGGGTATTGGATCATTTGAACTAAGGACCAAAGTTAAAGAGTTTAAGATACATAGTTTTTGCATAGTGTCAATTTGAACATACATAAACATACATAGTGTCAATACCATGAGCAATTGTGAATTGTATATCAGCACATGGTGCATTGTGAAAATGTGAAAATTGGGAAAAAATGGGAAAAAAAGAAGGCACAGAAGGCACACACACATAGTTTCAGCACTGATCAAAGTTAGAAAAGCGGTATAAATATAAAATATTTCTTTAAATCTTAAACATTCTGTGTTGTTTGTTGGAGACAATAAGAAAAAAAAGATGGCAAAATCAATCAGAAATAAACTACATTTTGTTAACCATAAATTTCATACAGTGTTTATAATTTCTGAATATTTGTCATATACAAGGCAGGGCAGTCATGTATTTAGGTTTTCATTACGTGTTCATATCTGAGGTTTTAGCCCAGTGATCCCGTGATCCCAGTGTTTTTTGGAGGTTTATGTGGTAATCCAGTAGTGTGTCGATGTTGTATATATCTAGAACATTCTGGTATGTTTTACAGGAGGGTGGTGGTGGTGGTGCCCCCCCCTTTTTTTCGGGGGGGGGGGGGGGTTTAGCATGGGTGAGTCTAGTGCGTCCGATACAGCATCTAGAGATGGTGACCTGTCTGTACTTTACTCAGGTCATGGCCTAAAGGGGGAATTTAAAAGTAGTGACCTGGCATCCAAAACCAAAGGATGTGTATTACAATTGTATACAATTACATACCTCGTGTGTTTAATAAATCATATTTTACATGTACTTTGTTATTTGTAAATAAGTGATTTATAAGTGAGTGACATTTTCAGAAGTCAACTGAATGGTTCTGAAAGGTTCGACATGAAGCGGCGAAAAAAAAATTACATTGTTGAAGTCCAAAGTCAAAATTTGCATCTTAAAATAAAGCAAGAGGTTTTGTTTAACTTCAGGCTTATGCCCTTATCAGTTAATTGTCACAGATCGAACTTGCTCCTTGAATAATAAAATGGGATGATTTTTGTGCGTTGCTAACCTCTGAAGCCTCCCTCTAGCAGAGAAGTGGCTCGGATCCTCTTCTGACCGCACCACTCGTACTCCTCGAAACGAGTGCCGTTTTCACTGTCCATATCAGCCTGGTCATCATCCATGCCACCTTCTCTCTAAAAGAAAACATGCGATCAGAAAACATGGACGACTCTGGAAAGGTGTGCGGGAGGTTCACCTCGTTTCTACACTTTTTAGCTCATTTGCTCAGTCCGACTTACCATATATACACAATATGTTGTGCTACAATTACACACTAAACAGGAACATACACCTACTCCACATCACTCTGTTATTTAATAAGCCCCAGGAATCTCAAAGGACCACCACGGAGAAGGTATGATTTTGATGGTGGATGATTCTCAGCACTGCAGTGACATTAAAGTGGTGGATCGAACAGAGCAGTGCTGTTCCACTTATCACATTTTCCATCCACCTTGTCTACGAAGCTCATTTATTGTTGCAGTTTGTGCGATTTATCCTCTAATCTCTCATCAGTGATTATAGGATGCCTAAAGGATGGTGGCTAGAGGACTACTCTTAGTTCAGTAGTAACACTAAGGTCTTAATAAAACATCAGCAGCACTGCATTGTTGATGCATTCATGCCAGTGCAACTCCATACAACGTATGTAAAGAACTACAAAGTGCAACAAGGTGGAACTGATATAACGGACATTTAGTGTAGAAACAACTAGTGAGAGTGGGTGTATGTACACATCATCCCTTGCACGATAAACAAATTTCTGTCTCGTGATTTAAATTTTTAAAGAGAAGAAAAACAGCATGCATTTCACACAAGTTTTTGTTTAGTAGTTACCATCACCAAGAGTACATTACTGATATTATATCTACTCTATACTGGATTAGAAAGGAATGGATGGTGGGTGCTGCATCCTGAACCACTGAATCATGACTCTGGACTTCAAGGCGTCAGGAAGCAAACCTCGCCATCCCATTTATAGACTAGTCTAGATTAGAATAGAGTATAGAGAGTAAAAGAATCTCTTAAGGAAAATGTGAGCCCACGTGACTTCCCCTGGACATCATGATGGGTGTGATCACACATGTGCCTCCACTGTTAGTAACTGGAGAATAGTTTTGCATAGCGTGTGTGTGAGGGGGTTTCCAGGAGCAAATGTCCAGGGGAAAGCAGCAGGCAGGGAAGAGATAGCGTGAACTCTGGAGAAGACTTTTACATAGTTCTCATGGCTACCTTCAACAGACACTCTTCCACATGCCTATTCATTTCCTCAACCGTCCCTTCCAGCGAAGCACTGCACAGAGGACATACCTGTCCATCTTCCGGCTTCCGTCGCTTCAGCTTTCCAATCCGGGCTGTGAGATACACACAGACAGAAAGAGACAGAGATCAGATGTGACAGATCATGTCATAATTCCTACAAGAGACGTAAAAAAAAAATCAATCGATTATATTAGTGTTTTGTTCACAAACACAGTTAAACGGGTTTCAAATGTGTACAGAGCTGGTTAACATTTACATTACATGAGGTCATTTAGCAGACACTTTTATCCAAAGCGACTAACAAGGATCATAACTTGATTAAAATCAGAACATTGGGTTGATTCAGCAGCCATAGAGCAATGAGGGTTAAGGGTCTTGCTTAAGGAAGACTGGTAACATATGTGGACCTGGGATTTGAACCCACAACCTTTGATTAATAGCCCAACACCCTACTACTTACCTTACTAGTTTACCTATAAACTATATATATCCAAAAATCTACTATAAAACTATAAAATGATTCAATGGTTCTGGTGCTAAAACCTTATTGGCTGATGATAACGATACATGTTAATAAAATATATATAAACAAAGAAATCTGGTTCTATTTAATTAATTGTTTCTTATGAGCATAAATGCCTTTCCAAATAATTTGTAAACGGAAAAATTGTGTTCACTTGCTTCTTTATTTCGTATTTTAACAATAGATAAAGGGTTACACAAAAAAGTGACTGGGATAAACTAATAAAGCATTAGAGGACTTAATAAAATGTTTTAAATAAAATATTTCAAAACACCACCTGTAACAGAATCCCCATTAGCAAATGGGTAATTCCAATTACAAAATCTGATTGGCTGAGCAGAAACATATCATGCTATACTAGTGTCAACTTTCATATTCAGGAGTCATTTACTTTTTAACGACAGTTGGTTTCAATTTAGCTTTTTTAACATGCCAGCGAACAAGTGTTCTGAAAATAATACTGCTATATTAGAACTGGAACCAAAACACCATGAATCCTAACGATCCTTTTTTTCTGCTACAGTAAAGCACGTAAAAAGATTCATTCATTCATTCATTATCTCCCGCTTTATCCTCTATTAGGGTCGCGGTGGGGTTCCCCATGCCCATCCAGGGGAGAACGTCTCGGGCGCTGGGCAGATAGACCCAGGACAGGGCGCCAATCCATCGCTGGGCATACACTCACTCACACAGACACACTCTATAGGGGGCAATTTTTTGAGAATTCAATTAACTTGATCCATGTTTTTGGACTGTGGGAGGAAACCGGAGAACCCGGAGGAAACCCACGCAGACACGGGGAGAACATGGAAACTCCACCCAGATGGGGATTCGAACCGGGAATCCCAAGCGCTGAGAGGCGAACGTGCTAACCACTAAGCCACCATGCCGCCCGTAAAAAGATTATTTAGCTTAATTCATGTTGTTCTCATACAGCCTGGCAACAATTCTCAGTTAGCAGACAACACAATGTCATCTGAAGAACGCCGTATAACATATCCTGCTTTACAAAATCCAAGTGTAAATGAACTAAGCCTTGGCAAATGATCTCATTACTTTTGCTTTAGGTTCGAAAAGTCAGTCAGACACTGAATGGTGGGGTTTCAGAGCTTATATCATAAAAATACAGTTGTCCATCATCATAAACTTTACAATTCAATAAACCAGATTACATAAATATTTCACAGCCAATTGCATTTAAATTTATTAAACCAGGTAGCATTACTTTTGTACTTAAAAACTAACTGTGCAAGAGTTACAGGTTTGGGACCCCTGGACTCTAATGCCAGTCCTGAGGAATGAGCACCTATCTTGGCGTATACATAATTAGAAATTTAACACAGCAGAACAATGCCCACTTCGCCCTAAGTCTCTGTCGCTTTGCCTTAACTGCAAAAAATGCACTGGGACATTAATTTTTAGGTGGCTGTGATTGCCAGGGAGGCTGAAGGGGATGAGGAGGGAGGAGGTGTTATAACTTGAGGGGGAGGAAGCAGGCAGCGATATGGTTGTCGTCTCGTAATCTCACAGCGGACAGTAATAGAGGGGGCTGTCGGGCATCATTAAACCCAAAGTAAAAGAGGCAGATTAATTAGGAAGGGCAGGAGTTTTCCCAGCCGGCGTCTCAGATGAGAGGTGAAATACGGCGGTTTAAACAAAGACAGCTCTATTAGCCTCGAACCCAACTGGCTACAGAGAGTGTGTGGAATCGGGGAGGTTCTCACCATCGTGCAGGCAGTTGGGACCTAGGGCCACATCTCGGGGCACATCCCTGGCGTAGCGCCTGCGCCAGCAGAGGTCACCGACTGTTGACATATCAAGAAGCGAAGGGTTAAAGAGATCCTCTGCTTGGGCAGGCGCTACACACAAGGGGAAACTACTATTGGCTATTAGTACAGGTGAGAGCTACATGTTGGGCAAACATTTTCCAGCCTCTGAAAACCTGCCTACAAAAAAGAAGTATACATCATAATGTCGTCTCTGCGGCATTTACAGTCTCATGGAAAAGTTAATAAGTTGAAACAACAATCTGCAAAGACAACAGATGGGCTGAAGTCTTAAATATATACATGAACTATTGTTTTCTCTGCTCAGCCACTCATCATTGGTTTGTTCCTATAAAAACATGACAATTAACAGGGAGTCCTACACACAGTCACTTTAGTTTGCTTTTTAAGGGAAATTGTAAAGCTGCCTTAAATTATTAAGTGTACTAATGCTCAAAAATACCAATATATATACATATACCAATAACAAAAACTAATATTTCTATATAGCTTATATTTCTATAGTTATTTCTATATAATAAACCCACTTTTTATTGACTATTAAATACATAGTAACTGTGCTTTACTATCTAATATCATCATCTAGCTGTACTACGGTCGTAGGGGACACTTGTGGTTTTAAGGAACCAGCCTTGTGACCTGAAGGTCCCCGGTTCGATTCCCAGTCCCACCAAGTAGCATGACTAAAGTGCCCTTGGGCAAAGTAACCAACAGTTAACGCTGTGTGTGCTCACTTCACTACTACATAGTGTGCGTGTGTGGGTTTGTTTCAATGCACAGATGGGTTAAATCCTGCCTTGTGACCTGAAGGTCCCGGGTTCGATTCCCAGTCCCACTAAGTAGCATGACTGAAGTTCCCTTGGGCAAGGCACCTAACCTCAATTGTTCCCCAGGCAACTTATACAAGTCTGCCCATTGCTCTAGGCACATGTGCTTCACTTCACTTCAGTAAGCAACACTCAGTGTGTGTTTCACTGCACTGATGGACTAAATCCAGTCTTGTGACCTGAAGGTCCCCAGTTCAATTCCCAGTCCCATCAAGTATTACAACTGAGGTGCCCTTGGTCAAGGCACCTAACCCCAATTGCTCCCCAGGCACCTTACACAAGGCTGCCCACCACTATGGGCATGTGTGCTCACTTCACTCAGTGAGTGTATGCGTGTGTCTTTCACTGCTGTGATGGGTTCAGCCTTGTGACCTGAAGGACCCCAGTTCGATTCCCAGTCCCATCCAGTATTAGGACTGAAGTGCCCTTGGGCACGTGTGCTCATTTTACTCAGTGTGCATATATGTATGTATGTATGTTTGCTTCACTGCACAGAGGGGTTAAATGCAGCCTTGTGACCTGAAGGTCCCAGGTTCGATTCCCAATCCCACTAAGTAAATAGTAAAGCGGTAGCTCAGTGGTCAGGGTGTTGGGCTATCAATCTGAAGGTTGGGGGTTCAAATCCCAGGTCCACTGAAGTTACCAGTGTGGGTCCTTTAGCAAGACCCTTAACCCTCATTTCTCCAGGGATGTGGTGATTAACCCTGTGCTCACCTTGTAAGTCGTTTTGGATAAAAGCGTCTGCTAAATAACAAAATGTAAATGCAAATGTAAGTAGCATGACTGAACTGCCCTTGGGCAAGACTCTGGGCTCATTTCACTCAGTTTGTGTATATATGTATGTGTGTGTAATCACAGTAAGCAAAATAGATCACTTTACTCAGCCACGTGAGGGGTTTGTTATTTGTTTCTCATCCCACATTTGAAAACAGGCGGGATAAACAGTGGGAGTGAACAGTGTGTGGTATTATGGGATGGTATTCCAGGAGCTGTGCCGTGTGCAGATGTAAACACTGAGTGTTTCACTCAGTGTGTGTGTATGCATTTATGTGTGTTTCACTGCACAGATGGGTTAAATGCAGCCTTGTGACCCCCAGGTTCGATTCCCAATCCCACTAAGCAGCATGACCGAAGTGCCCTTGGGCAAGACTCTGGGCTCGAGTGCTCATTTCACTCAGTGTGTGTATATGTATATATATATATATATATATATATATATATATATATATATATATATATGTGTGTGTGTGTGTGTGTGTGTGTGTGTGTGTGTGTGTGTGTGTGTGTGTGATCACAGTAGGCAAAACAGATCCCTTTACTCAGCCACATGAGGAGTTTGTTGTTTGTCGGGCCATGTTATTTCTCATCCCACATTTGGAAACAGGCGGGATATACAGTGGGAGTGAACAGTGTGTGGTATTATGGGATGGTATTCCAGGAGCTGTGCCGTGTGCAGATGTAAACACTGAGTGTTTCACTCATTTCAGTCAGTGTGTATATGTATGTATATATATATATATATATATATATATATATATATATATGTGTGTGTGTGTGTGTGTGTGTGTGTGTGCTCACAGTAGGCAAAACAGATCCCTTTACTCAGCCACGTGAGGAGTTTGTTATTTGTCGGGCCATGTTATTTCTCATCCCACATTTGAAAACAGGCGGGATAAACAGTGGGAGTGAACAGTGTGTGGTATTATGGGATGGTATTCCAGGAGCTGTGCCGTGTGCAGATGTAAACAGTGTACGTACCGTTGAGCCGCGTTTGTCGGTTGGCCCGCACACGCAGGAAAGTCTGCAGGAAAGAGAGTGACGCAGTTAGAGGAGTGAGAACACGAACGACGCGCGAACCCTCAACAGAACGCGGGTTTCGAATGGACGCGGAGTGTGGAACGCATTCAACAAGCGGCGTCGCCGTCACAGCGAACCTACTTCTCTCTTGCCATTTGTTTGCAGCGCCTCCTCCTCCTCCTCCATTTCTACCGCTCCCACAGCAGTGCAGCACTCGTCCAAAAACACATGCCTTCGACGCTGAATCAGGATGGGCAAGGATTGCAAAACATTAGCAGCTAACTGGCAGCCCCGCTCTGTTTGCATGCGCCATTTTGGTCGGAGTCACGTGACCTGGCGGACGTCAGCCTCCTGGGTCAAGAGCGCTCCGGGCGCGGTTCCCCAGCCGGCCGCTAGGGGGAAGCACGGCGCCACTTTACATGGGACACTGCTGGTTATAATGTTTGGACGGGCGGACTAGAGGAAATCGGGGAATTGGGTGCAAAAAATTTAAATAAGATAGTAATAAACCCACCCATCCATCCATTATCTTCCGCATTATGCTCTACTAGGGTTGTGGGGGGTTCCCCATGCCTATCTGGGTGCTGGGCAGATACACCCGGGACAGGGAACCAATCTATCGCTGCGCACACTTACTCTCGCAGACACACTTTATATGGGGCAATTTAGAGCATTCAATTTACCTTGATCCATGTTTTTGGACTGTGGGAGGAAACCGGAGAGAAAAAAACATGCAAACTTCACCCATCAGGATTTAAACCTGGATCCCCAGCGCTGAGAGACGGACATGGTAACCACTGAGCCACCGTGCTGCGCTACTTTTATGCAAATTATTCATTCATTCATTATCTCCCACTTTATCCTCTATTAGGGTCGCGGTGAGGTTCCCCATGCCCATCCAGGGGAAAACGTCTCGGGCGCTGGGCAGATAGACTCAGGACAGGGCGCCAATCCATCGCTGGGCACACACTCACTCACACTGACACACTCTATATGGGGCAATTTTGAGAATTCAATTGACTTGATCCATGTTTTTGGACTGTGGGAGGAAACCGGAGAACCCGGAGGAAACCCACGCAGACACGGGGAGAACATGGAAACTCCACCCAGATTGGGATTCGAACTGGGAATCCTGAGAGGAGAACATGCTAACCACTAAGCTACAGTGCCGCCCTTTAATGCAAATTAATAAATTAAAAAGTTATTCTATGTAGGAAAAATTAGCATTCGTCTTAAGGCCTTGAAAAGCTTTCTCATTGATTTGCTGGTGTGTGGATTTTAAACCCCCTTCTCAAACCGTGGTCACTACAGTAATACTGTAAAATGCATGTAAATTTGTTGTTTTGCTGCTAAAATATAAAAAGCACATCAGAGATGAGAGCCAATTCATTCCTTATCTTCAGCATAATTCTATACTGGGGTCGGGGATTCAACTGGGGTTTGGCTGGTTCCCCATGCCCATCCAGAGAGAATGTTTCGAGTGTTGGGCAGATACACCATGGACAGGATGCCACATCTCTGAGCACACACTGACCGACTATATAGGGGCAATTTAGAGCAGCTAATTTACCTTGAATCCTTGGTTTTGGACTGGAAGGAAACTGAAGTGCACAGTTAAAACCCACATGGACACAGGGAGAACATAGAAACTTTACCCATTGGAATTGAAATGTGGATCCCCATTAACCCACGAGCCACCTAAAACCCTTTGCTTATTTTGTGTGTGTTTTCAGGCAATAATTCCTTGAATAAATATAAAAACATGCCCAGCGATAGATTGGCGTCCTGTCCTGGGTCTATCTGCCCAGCGCCCGAGACGTTCTCCCCTGGATGGGCATGGGGAATCCCACCGCGACCCTAATAGAGGATAAAGCGTGAGATAATGAATGAATATGAAAACAATTCAATCTAAAGTGTTAAAAACTTTTCCAGTAAATTAGAAAACTTGCAAAATAATATATTAAAATAATGACTTACACCATCTTTAATGGAATACAGGGGTTAAAATGTAAAACGAACTATCTGTGCGCAGTTCCTATTGTTTAAGTCAGCTTACAATAACAGTTAAGATATCGGAAATCTCAGCGTGGTCAGGGCAGAGCCTGGGTTTTAATCAGAGTGAATCCTTCCTCTGTCAACTGTGAGCAACGAGGCATGTCTTCGACTGGTTCGGCCGTGGCACAGGAGACACCGAAGGAAGCAAACATTTCAAGGACATTGGAACGGCGAGGTGGTATGTG
>JAFMOD010000580.1:12452-123235 GCA_019802435.1 Corydoras maculifer | reverse complement strand
ATCTGTGCGCAGTTCCTATTGTTTAAGTCAGCTTACAATAACAGTTAAGATATCGGAAATCTCAGCGTGGTCAGGGCAGAGCCTGGGTTTTAATCAGAGTGAATCCTTCCTCTGTCAACTGTGAGCAACGAGGCATGTCTTCGACTGGTTCGGCCGTGGCACAGGAGACACCGAAGGAAGCAAACATTTCAAGGACATTGGAACGGCGAGGTGGTATGTGGGGGCCGGTGGAGATTAGCCCAGGGGTTAAACCATGCATGATTACATATCAGAGCAGGGCACACATTATGGCCTGATAATCTGCAGCTGGAGATTGCGAGCGCAGATCCTCGCGCCTCTTAATGTGGCCAGCAGTCAGATCCATTCAGGGATAAGATGGAGGATATTTTCTGTATGGAGCAAATTCCCCAGCACATATATACACAGTAGATGGCATATCTAATCTCTCCTTACTTTGACATTGTTCTTAATTGTACTGCAATCGGCTGAATCTCTGCTCGGAGTGGAAGCATTAGTTTGGAAAGGAGCCGTTGTCATCTGCTATCTGAAGCTGCCACGAGTCCTAAATCTCAGATCTGCATGATGAAAATATGTAGAGGGAGCCATGTGCCGTTGTGCGATGCTTTACCTGCCTGCCTGCCGTGACTTAAACATCGTGTGTTTCACTCACCTGGTATCTGTCAGAGTGGTGCGGGTCATCGGAGGAGAGCGGTGAGATTACTGGAGACTCGCCCTCACGCTTGATGTGCACTGACAACAGAAGAGACTGGGGAGCAGAGAGAGACAAAGAGATGAGCAGTCTGCCATCATGCAGAGAATAAACATGTCAGCCGCGGACTCGTTCAGCATTTCAGAGTGATGACAATTCCCGATGGTTCTGCATGCCATGCGGAAAGTGCTGGTTAGAAGATACCAAACGCTGTATTTACATATAAACAATGCGTCCAATCCTTCGCCTGATAAAATTGGGGTACCCAAAGTACAATCTAGCCTAATGTGCCGGCTAGGACTAATAACTGAATTATATGATAACATTTCTTTGGGCTAAAAATGTCGATAGTCGTTCCCAAGTAGTAAAAACCCACACAGACACAGGGAGAACATCGAAATTTCACCTATTGGGATTGGAATCGGGGCGGCACGGTGGCTTAGTGGTTTAGCACATTCGCCTCTCAGCGCTAGGGATTCCCGGTTCGAATCCCAATCTGGGTGGAGTTTCCATGTTCTCCCCGTGTCTGCGTGGGTTTCCTCCGTGTTCTCCGGTTTCCTCCCACAGTCCAAAAACATGGATCAAGTTAATTGAATTCTCAAAATTGCCCCATTTAGAGTGTGTCTGTGTGAGTGAGTGTGTGCCCAGCGATGGATTGGCGCCCTGTCCTGGGTCTATCTGCCCAGCGCCCGAGACGTTCTCCCCTGGATGGGCATGGGGAACCCCACCGCGACCCTAATAGAGGATAAGCGGGAGATAATGAATGAATGAATGAATGAATGGGATTGGAATCTCGATTCACATTAACCCACAAGCTGCCTAAAATCCTTTGATTATTGTGTATGTATGTGCGTGAGTGTATGTGTGTGTGTTGTCAGGCATTAATTCATTGAATTAATTAATTCATGAATAAATATATAAATAATTAATTAATTGAATAAATATGGAAACAATTAAATACCTTGTTTCCATAAATCTGAAGTTAAAATCTTTTCCAGTGAAATAAAACATTTGCTGAAATTTGTATTAAAATTTAATGCTACACTTTTGTTTAAAATGTGAAACAAATGATCCGTCTGCAGTTCCTGTTGTTTAAGTGAACTTACAATAAAACTCATATGCCTAATAAACTGGGGTACAAGTACAATCTAGCCTAATGTGCCAGCTAGGATTAATAACTGAAAATTATGACAACCTCTCTTTGGGCTAAAAATATTAATTGATATTGGATATTCATTCCGATTAGTGCCCTGTCCTGGGTGTATCTGCCCAGCGCCCGAAACGTTCTCCCCTGGATGGGCATGGGGAACCCCCTGTGACCCTAATATAGGATAAAGTGGAAGATAATGGATGGGTGGATATTCATTTCCAAGTAGTAAAAACCCACACAGACACAGGGAGACCATAGAAATTTCACCTATTGGGATTGGAATCTGAATTCACACTAACCCACAAGCCGCCTAAAATCCTTTGATTATTATGTGTGTGTGTGTGTGTTGCCAGGCATTAATTCATTGAATAAATATGAAAACAATTAAATGCCTTTAAAATCTTTTCCAGTGAAATAAAAAATTACTGAAATTTGTATTAAAATTTAATGCTACACTTTTGGAATACAGAGTTTAAAATGTGAAACAAATGATCCATGTGCAGTTCCTGTTGTTTAAGTGAACTTACAATAAAAATTAAGATATCCTCCTATCTTTTGCCTAATAAAATTGAGGTACCCAAAGTACAATCTAGCCTAATGTGCCAGCTAGGATTAATAACTGAACCTTATGACAACCTTTCTTTGGGCTAAAAAAAATCATTGATATTCGTTATTTATTCCCAAGTAGTAAAATCCCACACAGACACAGGGAGAACAATTTCACCTATTGGGATTGGAATCTGGATCCACACTAACCCACAAGCCGCCTACAATCCTTTGATGATTGTGATTATTGTGTTTGTGTGTGTGTGTGTGTGTGTGTGTGTCTGTTGTCAGGCAGTAATTCCTTGGATAAATATGGAAACAATTAAATGGCCTGTTTCCATAAAATATCCAAAGTGTTAAAATCTTTTCCAGTGAAATAAAAATTAGCAGAAAATTGTATTAAAATAACGACTTATACAAATTTTAATACTTCAATTTTGGAATTGAGGGTTTAAAATGTGAAACAAATGATCCGTGTGCAGTTCCTGTTGTTTAAGTGAACTTACAATAAAAATTATTAATTAAGATATCGTCCTTTCTTTGCCTAATAAAATTGAGGTAACCAAAGTACAATCTAACCTAATGTGCCAGCCAAGACTAATAACTGAACCTTATGACAATCTTTTTTCGGGCTAAAAATTGCGATATTTATTCCCAAGTAGTATATACACTGTAAAAAAAAAGACATTTTAACACATCCGAAAATCTTGTAACAAAAAAAAGTGTATATGCCTTTGCTTTGAATCGATTTCTAAGTAAGATGAATATTCTAGTCAAAATCTTAATGAAATACATATAATCACTATGTTGGCAGATCATGTACATTTTTTCTTGATTTGTGTTTATTTTTCTTATTTATTGACAAATTTTTTGGAGTGTATAATTACAGCTCCAGCCACAAATATTGTTCCCCATATAATACCATAAAGATACTTCATTTTCTATTGAGTATGAGCAAATAGTTCTAATGACCCAATGATTTGGCTCTGAGAACCATGTGTCGTCAAGGGGGGGTTGTCTGTATACACAAAATGGATGAAATATTAAGGGCAAAATACTATGTTTGCCTCTCAATGCTGGGGATTCAGCTTTGAATCCCGATCTGGGTGGAGTTTCTATGTTCTCCCTGTGTCTGCATGGTTTTCCTTGGGGTTCTCCCACATTCCAAAAACATAAGGTAACTTGTGTGGGCCCAGCGATGGATTGGCACCCTGTCCTGGGTGTATCTGCCCAGCGTCTGAAACATTCTCCCCTAAATGGGCTCTAAACTGGCCCTATGTAGTGTGTCTGTGTGAGTGAGTATGTGCCCAGCAATGGATTGGCGCCTTGTCCTGGGTGTACCTGCCCAGCACAGGTAACGTTCTCCCTTGGATGGGCACGGGGAACCCCCCACCCCATGACCCTAGTCTCAAGTTTAGGAATAAGTAAAAGGTAATTAGATGTGATACTGAGAACTGTACCAGTTTTGCATGTTTAACATAATGACATACGAAATATAACTATAAAAATATGAACCTCGGCTTGTGTCTTTATAACTTTGTGCATTCCGACTGATGATAGATTGCTAAAAAATAATTAATATAAATAAAATAATAAACAATAATTAATGCTATTCATTATGTCTGACACTGTCAATTTAATAAAACACTTCTTTTAGTATACATAGTATAAATCTTTAAAAAGTGTAACAAATCTTGTTTTTGACAGATTTCTAAAATAAATAGTTTTTAGAAACATTTTCTTATTTTAAGAAATATTGGCAGATTATTTTATTTGCTTCATGTACATTTTTTTTTCTTGATTAGCGTTTAATTTTTCTTATTTTTTGGACAGATTAATTGCAGTATAGAGATCGTTTCTTTGGTATATTTATTCAAATGTATTTAGCTGTAGTAGCAATTCTAATTGCTTTAGATGAACATTAGAATATACGCCTGAATAACAGATTGTTGACTGTGCTGTAAGCGTATTGCATTTTTAAGTGCATAACACTGGATACAGGCAATTAGGTCGAATTATAGAACCCGCTTGATCAGTTACCGGAACTACAGTGGACACATTATGAGTCTCTTTGATGGAAAACCCAATTGACATCATGTCTCCAATGAGTGCCGAAAGGCAGGATAAGAAACAGCTTACTTTACTGGGAGGCTTTAATCTCTGGCTAGCCTTTTATGAGCCCGCTATAAAATATTTGTATTTACAATCCTCTCCAATTAATCAAAGTAAGAGGGGGGTACGGGCTCGAGCAGGTGACAACTGTAATCTAATATTAATATGTGAAAAATGGCAGGCGTGCTCCTCGGGGACAGTAAATTAGACATTATGCATGGCTTCTTATGCTTTTGAATTGCAAGGTCAGGAAACAATTTATTTGCCAACTCAAAGCCTTTGGAGCTCAGGGAATATTGGAAGAGAGATAGAGACAGAGAAAAGGGAGAATTATTGTGTGTGTGTGCGTGTGTGTTAACCATTTGAGGAGCTGTGCAGTATATTGAGGATGAGAAATAGTGTAGACTTTTTGTAATATAGGATTTTGTATTGGTGGCTTAGTGGTTAGCACGTTCGCCTCTCAGTGCTAGGGATTCCTGGTTCGAATCCCAATCTGGGTGAAGTTTCCATGTTCTCCCTGTGTCCGTGTGGGTTTCCCCACGGGTTCTCCGGTTTCCTCCCACAGTCCAAAAACATGGATCAAGGTAAAATTGAATTCTCCAAATTGCCCCATATAGAGTGTGTGTCTGTGTGAGTGAGTGTGTGCCCAGCGATTGATTGGCGCCCTGTCCTGGGTGTATCTGCCCAGCGCCTGAGATGTTCTCCCCTGGATGGGCATGGGGAACCCCACGCGACCCTAGTAGAGGATAAAGCGGAAGATAATGGATGGATGCATGGATGGATTTTGTAATCAGGCAGCTCGGTGGCTTAGTGCTTAGCACATTCGCCTCTCAGCGCTATGGATTCCCTGTTTGAATCCCAATCTGGGTGGAGTTTCTATGTTCTCCCCATGTCCACATGGGTTTCCTCCGGGTTCTCTGGTTTCCTCCCACAGTCTAAAAACTTGGATCAAGGTCAAATTGAATTCTCCAAATTGCCCCATATAGAGTGTGTGTCTGTCTGCGTGAATGAGAGTGTTCCCAGCGATAGATTGGCACCCTGTCCTGGGTGTATCTGCCCAGCGCCCGAAACGTTCTCTCATGGAAGATAAAGGATGGATGGATGGATGGATTTTGTAATCATTCGTAGTCGCTATTGTAGTAAGCGTTGCAAATACGGGCATTTCAACGTGACATCAGTCCATATCTTTGCATTTGGGACAATTAGAGTCGATTTCGGATTGATAGCAAGGAAGTACAGTGGCAACCCAGCCGGCCTCCGACCCGCAGGATTTAAGCCAACCAATGCTGGCATGGAGTCGCTATGGCAATGAAAGCCTCCGATGAGTGTGAAAAGCAGACTGGGCTAGATCGGGACTAATCCCCTTTAGAACTGGCACGCCCGGTCCGATCTGTCTTTACGCGTGGCCCCCTGTCCCAGTTGGCCTCTTCATTCTCCACACACCGCCGCGGAATACTAAACGCCGGCTGCGGAATGCTCCGTCACGTCCGCACCCTTCTCCTCGCCCACTTCCCGGCCTAATTCGCTCATTCTCTCCGAGCTTCCCGGCTTCACCTAAGCATGGGTCGGAACCTCGTTTCCCTCCCGCTCAGCTCCGAGTCGCATTCGGAGTTGAATAATGAGGTGAAAAGCTCATATATGTCCCATCTATCAGAATCATTGCTCTGTTTAAAGGGTTCTTCCTTTGGATAAGCTCGGCATTTGAAGTGAAAATTGAAGTGTGGAGCGAGGCCGCGCCGCCGCTTTTATATTTAAAGCCTGTTATGGGTTTATGCTGGTATTAAACCATCCTATCTAATCATTTACATATGACACATGAACCGGCAAATTTCCTTTACAGTAGCCAATGATAAGATCGGCTTTTAGTGCCAAGTGGGCCACTATGCTTGGCCAGGCTCCAGTGATATGAAATGTCAGGTGTCTTCCTGCTCTCATCCCTCCACTTTTATCTCTCCTGCTTCATATCTTTATTTCTCCCTCATAACCTGGTCAAGGCTGAGATATAACAGGTCTTTTCCGAGCGCTCGATTTGAATAAATTTAAATGCAACCAGATTTGAAAGCATTGAAACGACCGGTACCCCTTTTCCTCCTCCTCCTCCTATTAAGGCTGAGTAGAACAATAAAGCCCCTCTTATTGGCATAGTTACCATATGATTGTTAATGAGGCCCAGCAGGAAACCATCTCATGCTCTCACTTTTCTATAAGTACATTACTGGAGGAAATAAAGGACCATAATTCCATAATTCCTCTCACAGCTAAGTGGACCTCTTCTTATGGGCTAATAGAATCCAAAGAGCCCTCGTTGTCATTAACCGCATTCGAGCCGAAATGTCCATCTTACCTTGGGTGTGCCTGGTATGGTGCTGAGATCCTTCGGTGATGGGTTCTTACTGCAAAAAGAGGGAAGAGTTGGTCAGTAATTCATCAAGACCCTCAAGCAGTGGTTGAAAAGCTATGGCTCACACTTGGGGGAACCATATATTGGGTGAAGCATTGTCAGCTTGTACTTGTTTTGCAACTGTGAGTGATTTAGAAGACACCTTTATCAAACGTTCGCCTTTGTGTTAGGGATTCCCAGTTCGTATCCCAATCTAGGTGGAGTTTCCAAGTTTTCCCTGTGTTTCCTCCCACAGTCCAAAAACATGGATCAAGGTCAGTTGAATTCCCCAAATTGCCCCATATAAAGAGTGTTTGTGTGTCTAGCGATGGATTGGTGCCCTGTCCTGGGTGTATCTGCCCAGCGCCCAAAACGTTCTGGGAACCACCCAGTGACCCTAGTAGAGGATCAAGCAGAAGATAATGGATGGATGGATTTACAAATGAGAACACCACAAGTCACTAGGTACTGAAAAACCTGAGGAACCCCCCTGTGACCCTAGTCCCTAGTATAGATATCATTTTGTACTATAGAACATAATTTTGTTGCCACATCAGTTGTATCAATGCCCAATAAAAGCAATACAAAAGTTATCTTCTGCTTAATCCTCTACTAGGGTTGTAGTGGGGTCTTTCATGCCCATCCAGGGGAGGACTTTTCAAGCACTGGGCAGATACACCCAGTACAGGATGCCAATCTATCGTTGGGCATTATTATTTATATATTTATTTTGGAAAATGAGACTGTAATCTGGGCAGCACGGTGATGTAGTGCTTAGGAATGTTCGCTTTTCATTGCTGAGGATCTGGGTTAGAATCCCAATCTGGGTGGAGTTTCCATGTCTCCCACAGTCCAAAAAAATGGATCAAGGTCAGTTGAATTCCCAAAATTGCCCCGTATAGTGTGCGTTTATGTTCAGCGATAGATTGGCACCCTGTCCTGGGTGTATCTGCTCAGCGCCTGAAACGTGGTGGTGTAGGTTGGCATTTTCGCTTCTCAGTGCTGAGGATCTGGGTTCAAATCCTGATATGGGTGGAGTTTTGATGTTCTTTGCGTCGCTTTGATCCCATAGTCCAAAAGCATGGATTCAAGGTGAATTGCCTGCTCTAAACTAGCCGTACATAGTGTACTCATGTACCCCAACCACTGCCATTTCAAAAAAATCAAAATCCACTTGGTTGAAATTGGCAAAAAGCACATTTGGGCATCAGCAGACGTGACCTCGTTTAACTTTCCCAAGCCTCTGTTCAATGAATTCGACTGCGAGCAGAAGTGTCGAGCAACATCACGAGGCCATCGCTGCACGGGCTGTGACAGGATCCCATCTTATTTCATCCTGTCCTCCGTCTTCTGTCTCCAACGTGTTCGTTCAGATATTTGTGTCACTGTGCATGTCCCTTCTAAAAATCTGCCTCCATCCCTCCTCCATCAACACTCACATTTGCTTGGAATCGCCTCCCTGAGACGCCTCGCTTAGAACCGAAGAGGCATTAGAAGGGACAGCTGAGACAAAAGTCTACGATGACACACAAATCACGGTTTTAATCATGTGAAGATGAAAAAAAAAGAAAAGAAAAAAGGAAAAAGGCCTTGGCTGCTGCAGCTATGCCCTGTGTGCCACTCAATCCTGGCAGCCCAGGGCCATGCTGTATTTGAAACAATTACTGTCCAAAAGTACCCCGGCTAAGCTGATTTGGGTTCTAATTTTTTTATTGAAGTAATCATTCTCATGGATGTGCTCATCCAGTCGTTCAGCCCCTCGTTTCCCTCCACATTCTCTTTCCCGGCTCGCTCACAGTTTGGCAGAGGCTGAAGGAAATAAATGATTTTGCCATTATTTGATTTGTCAGAGAAGCGCCTTGGGTACTTAGGACTTTGAAATATGTCGAGGACAATGCGCCGGCTTGTAAACATTGTATTAAGAAGGCAGAAAGGAGCGGAGGATGCTATGGAGGTGGGGAAGGGGGCTGTTTCTCTCCCCCCTTGAGTGCGGCTGGAGGGGGGGGGGTACATTGAATCACTGCCTCGCGGACACAGACGATTGAAGATGACTGATTAGAAGGCAGGAAATATTAAACGGGCCGGCTAAAGCATCCGCTGACAATAGGGAGAGACAGATCAAATCAGATCTCTGCCTGAAACATTAATATCCCTTATTTCGGTTCCCTCTCGCAGCTCTCTCTCTCTCTCTCGCTGGCTTTTTGTCTTGCACATGCACACAAGAAGGCGCCTTCATTTTTGCACCCTCCAATCTTTTTCCGTTCTATTCCGGGGAGCCGATGGGTTTGTTTGTATGCTTTTCTCTGTCAGCCATTTCATTTATCTCTTCTGACTTCGAACGGCGAACAGACAATCTCATGTCCTTACTGTGACTTTTTACTTTCCACGTCTTCGCCCCCCTTCGGCCCATATTGGCCAGCCTGTGGTATTTATGAGACTGTGTGATGATGAGGTGGGCTGCAGTGACAGAGGGGAAACGTCACCCTTGTCATGTTCATTCTGTGTCTCCCGCCTGCCGCCAAGACAGTGAAATTACATTTTTTCTCCTGCCTTAATCCGACAACGTGATTTGGAAAGTCCCAGTGGCTCGCAAGGTAGTGGGTCTGCTTAGTAAAATGTCATGTGAACATTAAAGGAAAAAGGAGCCTGTGTTTCTCAATTGAATTCTCCAAATTGCCCCATATAGAGTGTGTCTGTGTGAGTGAGGGCCCAGTGATAGATTGGCACCCTGTCTTGGGTGTATCTGCCCAGCGCCCGAAACATTCTCCCCTGGATGGGCATGAGACCCCCCCCCCCCCGCAACTCTAGTAGAGGATAAAGCGGAAAATAATAAATGGATGGATGGAACCTGTGTTTCGTTATAACAGCGGAAGATTTTAAGATCTAGATATAGTATCCCGAATATCGGATGAGGACAGAGTCAGAGTCAGCGGTGTGTATCAATAAGCAAAAATCGCAGTAATAATCTCTAGTTTCCTCCCACCGTCCAAAAACATGGATTCAAGGTGAATCAGCTTCTCGAAATTGCCCCTATATAATGTGTGTGTCTGTAAATGAGTGCGCCCAGCGATGTCCTGGGTGTATCTGTCCAACGCCCGAAACATTCTCCCCTGAACGGGCATGGGCTCCCCTGCAACCCTAGTCCCTAGTATAGATATAATTTTGTTGCCCCATCAGTTGTACCCTGCCTAATAAAAGCAATACAAAAGTTATCTTCCACTTAATCCTCTAATAGGGTCGTAGGGGGGTTCTCAATGCCATCCAAGGGAGAACATTTCAGGCGCTGGGCAGATACACCCAGGACAGGACACAGTCCAAAAAACATGGATTCAAGCCGAATCAGGTTCTCTAAATTGCCCCTATATAATGTGTGTTTTTGTGTAAATGAGTGCGCCCAGTGATGTCCTGGGTGTATCTGTCCAGCGCAAGAAACATTCTCCCCCAAAAGGGCATCTGGAACCCCCCTCTTTGACCCTAGTCCCTATTATAGATATAATTTTGTAGTCATTTTGTTGCCCCATCAGTTGTACCCTGCAAAATAAAAGCAATACAAAAAGTCTTATTACTTATTCATTTGTTCATTATCCTCCGCTTCATCCTCCACTAGGGTCAAGATATGCCCATCCTAGGGAGAACGTTTCAGGCACTGGGCAGATACACCCAGGACAGGGGGCCAATCAATCGCTGGGCATTATTATTTATTGTTTCGAAAAATAAGACTCTACTCTGGGCAATTGAAATGGAAATTTATGTGGAAATTAAAGGAGAAAGGAACTTGTGTTTCGTTCTAACAGCGAAAGATTCTAAGATCTAGATATAGTATCCCAAACATCGGATGAGGACAGAGTCAGAGTCAGCGGTGTGTATCAATAAGCAAACATCGAAGTAATAATCCTCACGCCTGCTTCTTGGATAGTGAACTTGATTGATCGTGCGGGCTCAGAGTAAAAAGATAGAGAAAAAGACAGTAAAAGGAAGAGAAAGAGACAACACAAATCAGGACAGGGCCTTGAAGGAGGATAAATTGTCCCATCGGAGGCAGTGCACTGGTTGGGAGATAATAAACACACTGCCCCAGCGTCATAAATCCGCCACCATGGCACAATGGATCTAACTGGCCCTTACTCACTCCCAACAAACAGCACTTAACTACCACCAGCAAGTGGAACTGAGTCATACACTTTTGATCAACACACCCGCAGAGCCACAAAACCACACGGGACATTCCATCTCCCATCTGTCCAAGATTTATACACGAATAAATATTAAGCCTGAAGGATATCAGATGGGGCTATATGTGTATATATCAGATTTCCTGGAAGTCAACATTATTGTTTTTAATCATCCATCCATCATCTTCTGCATTATACTTACTAGGGTCGCAGGGGGGGGTTCCCTATGCCTATCCAAAGGAAAAGGTTTTGGGCGCTGGGCAGATACACCTAGGACAGGGCGCCAATCTATCGCTGGGCACACACTCACTCACACTCTATATGGGGCAATTTGAAGAATGCAATTGACCTTGATCCATGTTTTTTGGACTGTGGGAGGAAACCAGAGAACGTACCAAAACCATTTAAAAATGTTCAAAAACTGCACTTAGTGTTTTTTCTGCTTTAACACACTTAATAGACAGTAAATTAATAGGGCAGCATGGTGGTTTAGTGGTTAGCATGTTCTCCTCTCAGCGCTGGGGATCCAGGTTCGAATCCCAATCTGGGTGGAGTTTCCATGTTCTGCCCATGTCTGCGTGAGTTTTTTCCGGGTTCAGCAGTTTCCTGCCACAGTCCAAAAACATGGATAAGGTAAACTAAATGCTCCAAATTGCCCCATATAGAGTGTGTTTATCTGTGTGAGTGTGTGTGTGCCCAGTGATAGATTGGCACCCTGTCCTGGGTGTATCTGCCCAGCGTCCAAAATGTTCTCCCCTGGATGGACATGGGAAACCCCCCCGCCCCCCCCCCGCGACCATAGTACAGGATTAAGCAGAAGATAATGGATGGAAGTTGAGCAGTTGGTCAGGTGTGGTGGGAGCATGGACGGTAGGTCCCTATCACCAAGATAAGGAAACTCTGCAATAAACTAACCACCGTTTGTCCTTGGTTTGTCCATGTTATGTCCAGCAGGTCACCAAAACTGTGTGTTTCTAGAAGCTTGAAGCTTCAGCAGCAATAGCAGAAACAGCATTATGGGTTTGTTGTAGTAGAAAAAAGTATTGATGCATTAATTCATTACATTGTTTTTCCATTTTAATTTAGCGTTGGGGGTTTTATTAGAGATTTGTTCGATAACTCTAAATCATTGTTTATGTGGAATACATTTCATTACTCCTGGTTTCATTTGTGGTTACTTAAAGTGCAACGATTCCACGCATTATAACATTAAATTCTAATTTCAATTTGTTTTCCTAGCAGCAGAGTGCCTGGGCTTTAAGTAACAGTGTGTGCAGGAGCTAAAAAAGAATTCCACCTGGAATTGAGCTATAAATATATATAGAAGTACACGTTCAGCCTTAACAAAACCCAGCTTTACACTCACAGGCCTCGTCTCAGACAGTTTTCAAACAATGGGGGCCGTGAGGGTGGAGTCTGTGTAATGCTCAAGAAGTCCCAGACTTTATTTTTTTTTGTCCTTGTTCTTTATTGGTATCAGCATGCACAGTGACAATGAGAGGGGATGACTTGTGAAGAGGCAACCATCACTGCCAGCGAGGACAAAAACAAGGGGAGGCAATGTTGAGGCCCTGTTGTCAAAGTGACAGGTGGGTGAGAGATAGAGCGAGGGAGAGAGCGAAAAGGGGCTGGGAGGGAAGAGGATGGAGGAAAGATGAAAAGAGACACGGAAACAGACAGATTGGAAGATGCAGAAGGAGAGATGGAGATACTTTTTCCCATGTCTTGGCTGCCACTTTGGAGGAAATGTTGGGGCAAGCGCGTCAGTGGGAGCTTTCAGTCTCTTCTGTCAGCCCATTTTAATATGAGCGACAAAACCCGGGACAGACGGAACACAGGAGACATATAGAGGTTGAGTTGGCGTTCACTAACGAGACACTCGAACAAAGATAAAAAAAAAAGTAGAGGGAGGAAAAAAAAAAAAAAAAGAACCTACACGCCTCAGTCCTCAGTTATATTAAGGTTTCTGGAGTGGGAAGATGACAAATCTATAAGAATGAGTTTCTTTTATTAATGCCCCAGTCATGGAGAGGGATTAATTCCATGCTTTCGGAGCTCAAGACGGCGTTTTCGGGATGAGCCAGGCTCACGGTGTCAAAAGCTGAGGAGAGGAGGGGAAGCTGAGGCTGGCGAATGCGAGGGAGATGGTGAAAATTGAATAAATACCAGACGACAATTGGGGGGTTGTACGCTGGAGATAAAGATTGCTTTCGTTGCCGTTTGCCACCCGGCTTGCTCTCGCTCGCTCGGTTGGAGGCAAATTGATTAGGTGGAGGGGTTCGGTGGCGTCGGGGGAAAGTGCTGGTGGAGGGTAATGTAGATTGCAATGTGCAAGAGGATGTGTAAAGGGCATGATGGATTCCAATTTCCATATACACGGAAGTGGAGGATACACTGAGGAAAGACAGAAGTAGGGGCGAAAAAAGCGACAGAGCCAATCTCAGACACACTCAAGCACATCCATCCCGACATCTGCCTAATGCTACATCTTAAATAGCCTTTTCAATTTTACATACACTCCATTCTCATTTACCACCAAATCAAACGCTATCATTAAAGGCAGATTTACTACAAATTGCCACAAATTCACCATGTCACTTCCAATGATCTGTGTGAGTGGGTGGCCATGTTTATATGTGGCACAGGCTACAGGAAGCATACTGTAATGCATGGAGGGGGCAGGAGCCTATTCAAACCCGATTTTAAACCCAAAAGATTTATGATGTTCTGAATAACTTTAAAACTCATATATATACTCATTCATTTATTATCTTTCACTTAATCTTGTACTAGGGTCAAGGGGGGTTCCCCATGCCCATCCAGGGGAGAACATTTAGGGCGCTGGGTAGATACACCCAGGACAGGGTGCCAATCTATTGCTGGACACACGCTGACTCACTCACAGACATATAAGGGGCAATCTGAAGCATTCAATTTAGCTGTTTTTTTTGGATGTGGGAGGAAACCGGAGAACCCAGAGGAAACCCACAAAGACACGGGGAGAACATGGAAACTCCACCCAGATTGGGATTTGAACCGGGATCAGCGCTGAGAGTTGAACGTGCTAACCACTAAGTCACCATGCTGGCCAATTATCATTCATTCATTTGTTCATCCATTATCTTCCGCTTTATCCTCTATTAGGGTCATTGAGGGGGGTTCCCCATGCCCATGCAGGGGAGAACGTTTTAGGCGATGGGCAGATACACCCAGGACAGCACAAACCCACTCACACTCAGACACACTTTTTTTGGGGATGTGGGAGGAAACCGGAGAACCCGGAGGAAACCTACGAGGACACAGGGAGAACATGGAAACTCCACCCAGATGGGGATTCGAACCGGGAATCCCTAGCGCTGAGAGGAGAACATGCTAACCACTAAGCCACCATGTCTTCTGAATTATTGTAAAAATACAATGGGGATCCAGGTCGAATCCCAATCTGGGTGGAATTTCCATGTTCTCCCTGTGTCCACGTGGGTTTCCTCCGGGTTCTCCAGTTTCCTCCTACAGTCTAAAAACATTAATTCAAGGTCAATTGAATGCCTCAATTGCCCCATATAGGGTGTGTTTGTGTATGTGTGTGTGCCCAGCGATTGATTGGCGACCTGTCCTGGGTGTATCTGCCGAGCGCCCGAAACGTTCTCCTCTGGATGGGCATGGGCATGGGAACCCCCCCCCCCCCCCCGTGACCCTAATAGAGGACAAAGCAGAATATAATGGATGGATAATGAATGAATGAATTAATTTTTGGCCAAATTAAGCGAACTGACAAAACTTGCTTCACCAAATCTATTTCGGTGCCCTAATTAGAGTCATAATTATACAGCCCAATCATGTTTGTTTTGTTTAAAGCAAAGCAATTGTGACAATCACTTTAGCTATGGAGCGCATTGGACTAAAATGACTCCGACTCGGAGGGTTAATGGGAGTGGAGCAGGTCAAGCTAAATCATGGCTTGGCAACACGCCACCGCGTCTGCCTTTGATGAATGAGGCGCGATGACGGCATTTCCTTAAATAACCGGGGCTGTCCGCGCTCCCAGCTGCTGCCCATAGTGGATGGCAACACGCTGCCCTTTATTAATTATTAAACGCTTATTCCTCTGTGGCAAGTGATGGATAACCCTCACTCACGCTGAAGAGAGCTAATACTCTGTCTGTCGATACAAAACATCACACATACAAGCTAAGGAACATATGCAAGAGCAGTGCTCTCCATTTAAGGCGTATTTCCATTAATAGATCCTAATTAACATCAGTCACATTTATTAACTTTTTTCTTTTATTTTATTAAGACCACTGAAGCTAAATAAGTTGCTTTGGATAAAAATGTAAATGTAAATAAGGAAAAGAGCTACAAGCATTTTTTAATGTTTGACATTTATCCATCCATTATGGGGGACATTTATCCATCCATTATGAACCCGGAGGAAACCCACGCAGACACGGGGAGAACATGGAAACTCCACCCAGATTGGGATTCGAACCGGGAATCCTTAGTCCTAAGAGGCGAACATGCTAACCACTAAGCCACCGTGCTGCCTAATGTTTGACATGTTAATCTTATTTTAAGTGATTGTACGTTGTGGCAGGGGGGTGGGGGCATTGTGGCGGCTTAGCACATTCGCCTCACAGCACTGGGGATCTAGGTTGGAATTCTAATCTGGGTGGAGTTTCCATGTTCTCCCATGTTCTCTCCTAAATTAAATGCTCTAAATTGCCCCATATAGTATGTGTGTGTCTGTGTGAGGGAGTGTGTGCCTAGCAATAGATTGGCACCCTGTCCTAGATGTATCTGCCCAGCACCCGAAATGTCCTTCCCTGAATGGGCATGGGGAACCCCCCCGCGACCCTAGTAGAGGATAAAGCAGAAGATCATGAGCTGTTTAGGTCATGTCCTCCAATACACCTACATTAAAAGCAACACTCTGGTTCGAACAAACTTTTCCTAAGGACTGGCTTTCACCCAACAGCTGAAAAGCCAGCAGTGAAGACAGCCGCTGAGAAGCAGCCATCTTGCGAAAAGTGCATCAACCGATCCGATACCTGATGTGCAAATGCGTGAGCCTTTCCATCTCCTGCTCCATGTGTTCCTGCAGCTCACTGGGGCGCAGAAGCACCTGGCAGATCGGACAGATTGGAGTTTGACTATCGTACAGAGACACCTTCTTCTTACCTGAGAGAGAGAGAGAGAGAGAGAGAGAGAGGAAGAAAGGAAAAGAAGAGACAAAGAGACAACAGATTTAAGTGAGATGACCTACATGAGAACTTCTCAAACACACTCAACAAATGTTCTTTCCATCGCCAAACCATCCGAGCGGCACAGTATTTGAATCCCATTTTGCTCAGCAGTAGGACTAGAACAAGTTAAAGAGTGAGTGAAAGCTCACAGTAAGTTTGTGTATGTGTGTGTGTGTGTGTTGAAGGGCAGTGTGTGTCTGCAGTGCGTGGATTAAGTGGCTCAGATTTCAGTAGCAGGGGAATCCGTCACCCTCGGCCTCCTGTCTCCAGTTCCCTCATTAGAGCCAAGGCGAGCTCAGTCAGCCCAACAGCCTGAGAGGAGCTACTTACTTACTGCACCTCACCAACTCTCAGCAGCATCTCTCGCTGACAAGCTCCGTTTTGGAGAACTTCTAATCCAACAGAGTGATATAAGCAAAAATCAAGGTTGCTTCCAAATACAGCCCAAACGGTTTGATTTAGCAAATTAACAGGATGCATTTTAATACGCCGCCTGGTCTGTAATAAAACGCCGTTGGAGTTTTGCAAAGGGGGGTCATTTTAACTGGTCTGCTCGAGCTATTTTATGTGTCAGTAAAATGATCTCATGGCATGGGGGTATTCCAGGACAACGGTGGCGGATTTATCAGCCGAAAACTGTTAAAAAGTCACTCAAGGATCATGAGGAATTAGGTTCACATATTATTAGGATACCAAGTCTTGTGCTAAAAAGTCTATTGCAGGGTTATTATAAATTAAACTATAAACAATAATGAAATAACATACAGGCGGCACAGTGGCTTAGTGGTTAACATGTCTGAACTGGGGTTTCCCAGTGCAAATCCCAATCTGGGTGGAGTTTCCATGTTCTCCCCGTGTCCGCGTGGATTTCCTCCGGGTTCTCCGGTTTCCTCCCGCAGTCCAGAAACATGGATCAATGTCAAATGGATTCTCCAAATTGCCCCATATAGAGTGTGTCTGTGTGAGTGAGTGTGTACCCAGTGATAGATTGGCGCCCTGTTATGGGGGTATCTGCCCAGCACCCGAAACGTTCTCCCCTGGATGGGCATGGGGAACCCACCCGTGACCCTAGTACAGGATAAAGCGGAAGATAACGGATGGATGGATGTACTCCAGCAAGGGCGTCACGGTGGCTTAGTCGTTAGTACGTTCGCCTTTCAGCACTAGGGATTCCCGGTTCGAATCCCAATCTGGGTGGAGTTTCTATGGTCTCCCCGTGTCTGCGTGGGTTTCCTCCGGGTTCTTCGGTTTCCTCCCACAGTCCAAAAACATGGATCTAGTCAATTGAATTCTCTAATTCGCCACGAAGAACCCGGAGAAAACCCATGCGGACACGAGGAGAACATGGAAACTCCACCCAGATGGGATTCGAACCGGGAATCCCTAGCGCTGAGAGGCGAAAGTGCTAACTAAGCCACCGTGCCGCCCTTGTTCTTAACGTTGAAAAAAAAAAGATATTAAAAAAAAGGAATAATGCAACTTCCAGTTCCACTCAGTTGTCTTTTGGTTTTATACATCTGGCCAATCAGAGGGGTTATTTTTAATGCCAGGGACAATAGGTCTGACCCAAAACAGGATATCCTGGATGAACTGGACATTATGGCCAAACTCCAGTGTACTAGCCAGATATGTGCTTAGCTCATCCTGAAGTGCACTCACATCAAAGTTTACACACATGGTATTTCCACAAACAGGAAGTCAGGGCCTTGTTTTTGAAGCCACCTGGACTTTACATGCTAACCCTAAATCGTTTTATAACCGGAAAGCCTGGAGTTCATTGTGTTCATTTGGATCAGGCTCTCATCACAATACCTTTTCTTGTTTATTATAGATTCATAGATAGTCATTTTGGAACACAGACCACATCCTTTAACCTTCCCGCATTCACTTCAAATGCTTAACATGAGCGCCCAAGATGTAAAGAATACCGCAGTCAGTTAAAGGCTTGGCCCAGCGATAGATTGGTGCCCTGTCCTTGGTCTATCTGCCCAGCGCCCAAAACGTTCTCCCCTGGATGGGCATGGGGAACCCCCCCCCTCGACCCTAATAGAGGATTAAGCGGAAGATAATGGATGGATCTAAAGGTTTGTGCAAGAACTAGTGGTTCTGCTTACACTGTGAACACTGAAGCTGAATAAAGCTATTGCTGGGCACACTCTGTAACACTAAAACACAGACACACACACAATATATGGGGCAATTTAGAGCATTCAATTGACCTTGATCCATGTTTTTAGACTGTGGGAGAAAACCCATGCGGGATACATGGGGAGAACATGGAAACCCAGATTGGGATTTGAACCTGGAGCCCCAGCACTGAGAGGAGAACATGCTAACCACTAAGCCACATGCCGTCCAGGTTGTGTATTCATTCATTCATTATCTCCCGCTTATCCTCTATTAGGGTCGCGGTGGGGTTCCCCATGCCCATCCAGGGGAGAACGTCTCGGGCGCTGGGCAGATAGACCCAGGACAGGGCGCCAATCCATCGCTGGGCACACACTTACTCACACAGACACACTCTATATGGGGCAATTTTGAGAATTCAATTGACTTGTTCCATGTTTTTGGACTGTGGGAGGAAACCGGAGAACCCGGAGGAAACCCACGCAGACACGGGGAGAACATGGAAACTCCACCCAGATGGGGATTCGAACCGGGAATCCCTAGCGCTGAGAGGCGAACGTGCTAACCACTAAGCCACATGCCGTCCAGGTTGTGTATTATTGTGAATAAATCATGGGAAAGCGGTGTAACTGTACTCCGTAATGCGTGGTGCCTAACAATACCTCTTTTATTCACAATAATGCCACGCCCTCTCGAACCTTATTGCCTTAATATACACCTAATTGATGTTTGCCATATGTTGTTCCATGATGAAGACCATAAGTGGTACTTCAAATTATTAGGGAACAACAAAGTGTCACCTCTGCGGTTAGTGGAATTGATATAATAATCATTCGGTGTTGGCGGCACGGTGGCTTGGTGGTTAGTATGTTCTAGGGATTCCTAGTTCAAATTCCAATCTGGGTGGAGTTTCCATGTTCTCCCCGTGTCCTCGTGGGTTTCCTCCGGGTTCTCTGGTCTCCTCCCACAGTCCAAAAACATGGTTCAAGGTCAATGGAATTCTCCAAATTGCCCCATATAGAGTATGTTTGAGTGAGTGTGTGTGTGCCCAGCGATAGATTGGCGCCCTGTCCTGGGTGTATCTGCCCAGCGCCCAAAACATTCTACCCTAATAGAGGATAGAGTGGAAGATAATGGGTTGAAGGATGGATGGACATTGGATGTCAACACATGGTGGTGACCCTAATAAAGAGGTGGAGGAGTGTATGTTGTTGCTTTCTGTAATCCTTATCCAACTACCCCTCTATAAAAAGCCGAGGAAGGTGTCTAAAGTTGTCCTTGACTTCAGAGGGCACTGTTGTTGTGTTTGTCTTCACATGATGTGTTTACAGTTCGAGTGGACGGATCAGTAACACCCCTTGACTCACACACACCACACACACACACACACACATACACACATGCGCACACACACATGCTTCCTCTGGGGGCACATATCCCTGCACACATATTGGCCTGTCAGAACTATTTCCTGCAAGAGCACAGATCCATCAGTGAGCAGCAAGCAGGGTCAATGTTAGCATGCCGGCTCATCCCGACAACCCTCCCCTCCTCCTTCATCCACCTCCCTCCCCCCTCCCTCCCTCCCTCCGTGCTCCCCAGCCGTGCCTCCGCATACTCAAACACTATTCCCCGGCACTACTACTTAACGGCCCTGTGCTTTGGACACTTTAAGTGACTTTGAAAAATAGGTAATCGATTACTATTCCACGCACCCCTGTTTCTCACCTCCCTCCCTGCCTTTTTCTCCCTCTGCTACTCCCTGCAGCATCTCTGCACATCTATTTCCAATTGTCTCCTCGCTCCTGTTTCACCTTGTGTTTGCTGACTGCTTCTCTACAGCTGTTTTCGTTTTGGATCTTTATATTGCATAGTTCTTTCATTTAATGACTGATGATTCAGTCTTAATAAGCTCCCTTCGCTGACTTTTTCACGTCAGCTTCGGTTCTCGATGTCACCTTCTGCTTCGCTTTCATCCCCCATCTCTGCTGTGTTCAGCTTTATTGCCCCGACGAGATCATTTTCGGCGGGCCGCAGCAATCACAGTTTGCAAGAGTAAACAACACTGGGCCCAATCAGAAGCTGAGGTAGCTGTTTATAAGATGGAAGCAAAGCGGATTCAGTGAGGGAGACCTTTAACTTAAAAAAAATTATTAAGAAATCATTTTTGACAGTAAATGTGTGTGTGTGTTTTTTTTTCAACTTCTATGTGTTAATAATGGGCAGCATGGTGGCTTAGTGCTTAGCACGTTCTCAAATAACAATCTGGCTGGAGTTTGCATGTTCTCCGTGTCCGTGTGGGTTTCCTCCAGGTTCTCTGATTTCCTCCCACAGTCCAAAAACATGGATTCAAGGTAAATTCCATCCATCCATCAATCCATTATCTTCCGCTTTATCCTGGGGTTCCCCATACCCATCTAGGGGTTTGGGGCGCTGGGCAGATACACCCAGGACAAGGCGCCAATCTATTGCTGGAAACACACTCACTCACACAGACACAATATGTAGGGCAATTTGGAGAATTCAATTGACCTTGATCCATGTTTTTGGAGTGTGGGAGGAAACCGGAGAACCTGAAGGAAACCCATGCGGACATGGGGAGAACATGGAAACTCCACCCAGATTGGGATTCGAACCGGGAATCCCTAGTGCTGAGAGGAGAACATGCTAACCTCTAAGCATCCATGCCACCTCAAGGTAAACTGAATGCTCTAAATTGCCCCATATAGAGTGTGTCGGTGTGTTTCTGTGTGAGTGAGTGTGCCCAGCGATAGATTGGCTCCCTGCCCTGGGTGTATCTACCCAGAGCCTAAAACATCCATAGAACCCAGAGGAAACTGATGTGGCATGGGGAGAACATGGAAACTCCATCCTGATTGGGATTTGAACCTGAATTCCTAGTGCTGAGAGGAGAACATGCTAGCCATCCAGGTAGTGTATTATTGTGAATAAAAAGGTGTAACTGTACTCCACTATGCATGGCGCCCAACAATACCTCTTTTTTTTGTTATTCACAATAATTCCACCCCCTCAAACCTTATTGCTTTGTATAGATTGGCGCCCTGTCCTGGGTGTATCTGCCCAGCGCCCGAAACCCTGTGACCCTAGTAGAGGATTAAACAGAAGATAATGAATGAATGAATGTAATAACAATTCGCTGAGCTTAGCAGTTGACGTGAAAGGTGGTTTGAATGAACTCACCGCTCAATTGAGGTGTGTGATTTGGCCATTTAAAATATTACCATTTCACGTGGAGTGTGCAACGAGAGTGTGCCTCTTGAATCTGACTTTTTAAATCAAAAGTACCCAATCAATAAACTCAGTAATAGAGTTCTGATCACTCGGTCGAGCACCTGTCACACCAGTAACTATCATTCTGTCGCCCGCCAACTTAAAGAAACACACAAAACACAAAGTGGGAGTGGGAGTGTGTACTGTTTCCTGACAAAGATTAGCACTGTTTTAATTCTGTTAAGAGCGTGGTGGTTAGTGGTTACTATGTATGCTTCCAGATCCGAATCCCAATCTGGGTGAAGTTTCCATGTTCTCCCAATGGGTTTTCTCTGGGTTCGCTCCCACAGTCCGAAAACAATGATTCAAGGTAAATTGGTTGCCCTAAAATGCCATATAGTTTGTATGTGTGTATGTGTGTGTGTGTGTGAATACCCAAGCACCCTGTCTTTGGTATATCTGTCCAATGCATAAAATGGTCCTGACCATTAGAGATCTAAATAATGGAGTCTAAAACAGTATGTTCTGTAGAATACAAACAGATAGACTACAGTAGGTGAATGTAGAACTACAAATACACCTCAGTGACACTGGGATAGGAATAATTCACCCACCAAATAACACCTGCTCTGTGGTGCTACTATTGGGGTGCTGACCATTAGAGAACAGAGTAAAAGGGATGTGCACAGTATGTACTGTGGACTAAACAGTCTACATGGACTATAGTCTGGAGTTGTAGAACTACAAAGTCCATCTTTACAGTAAGTGGAACTTAAAACATGGACGATAAATAGAGCAAAATAGAGGCGTTTCTATTAATAATAATCAAACATTCATAAATTTAGAATATTTAAAAATAAAATGAGTTAGGCATCAGATTAAACTGGACAATATATGATCTCATGATCTCAGATTGGGATTCTAACCACTGCTAACCACTGGACAATAACTAACCATGTTAAATTGTCACATGACCTATAATGTGCTGTAAAACCATTTGGACAAAGTGTATAAAATGTACTAAGTATATAGTACATCCGCCTGTGTAAAATTTCCGCTCTGTAAATACACTATCCAAATATGCTGATTCAGCAATCTGTCAATAAAGAGCGATGAAAATGTGTAGGGTTGGGTGGTGGCGCATGGTCTGCCTACACTATCCAAACACACTTTATATAGAGGCAATTAAGAGCAGCCAATTCACCTTGAATCCTTGTTTTTGGACTGTGGGAGGAAACTGGAGGACATGGATTCAGGGAGAACATGGAAACTCCACCCAGATTGGGATTCCAACCTGAATCCCCAGCACTGAGAGGCGAACGTGCTAACCACTAAGCCACCGTGCCGCCCTGGACAATAACTAACCATGTTAAATTGTCACATAACCTATATAAATGTTCGATTTAAGTGTATAAAACCTACTAAGTATATAGTACATCCATCTGTGTAAAATATCTGCTTTGTGAATACACTATCCAAAGGTAAAATATATGCTGATTCAGCAATCTATCAATAAAGAGTGATGAAAATGTGTAGGGTTGGGGGTGGCGCATGGTCTGCCTACTGTTTTGAAAGGGTTAGGTGTGTGTGTGCTTCTAGCAAGGGAGAAATAATTAATCACGGGGTGTCTCTATTAGTCAAGCCTCTCCGGGGAGGCTGTGAACAGCGGTAGCGTCCTGTACACGTATAATGGCTTTGTATATAGGAAAAGCATTAAAGAGCTCCCTCTCTCTCTTCCTTTATATGTGTCTCTCACTATCTGTCACACACACACACACACAAACAAAACACAACTACCAATTGCCAAGATTTACTTCTTGTCCCGCTGCTGCCGTAAACATAAAACCAAATGTAGTTATGGGCAGTCATTGGCTTGTGGTTAAGGAACCAGCCTTGTGATCTGAAGGTCTCCGGTTCGATTCCCAATCCCACCAAGTACCATGGCTGAAGTGCCCTTGGGCAAGGCACCTAACCCCAATTGCTCCCCGGACACCGTATTCAAGGCTGCCCACCACCCCGGGTCACGAGTGTGTGTACATATGTGTGTGTGTGTCACTGCATGGATGGGTTAAATGTGCGTGTATGCACAGTAGGCCAATAAATAAAGAAAACACACTTTAGTTATGCTAACTAAGATAACTAAGAGCCCTCTTTGGCTTTAACTGCATTCCAAATGTTTTTCTGGCCTCGCTCCTTCTTCTGTCTCTTTCTTTTAATCATTTTTCTCCTCGCAAGACGTCTCACCTTTCCCCTTGTCTCTCTCCGTCTCGCTCGCTCTCTCTCTCCCAGGTGACTGATAGCTCGTAGCAGACAGAGAGATAAATCCCACAGACAGAGGAATAGAGGAGGGGATTCGGGCGCACAGCGCTTGTCAGCGCTTTAAAGATGATTAATGTGGGATGCCCTCGTGTGCGGCATGGCGGCAGGGCCTCCGTTTAATCTGTGGGACCGCCGGGACCGGCGTGCAGAGAGGGCCAATAACAAGGAAATAGGACTGACAGAACTTTTTAGTGTCGAGATTCCTCACCTAAATGCCATGCTGAAGCACAGAGGCCGAGAGACACCGGCAGGAAACAGGAGAGAGAGTTGCCATTTTGACAGCTCTGACTGAGTGCAGGCCTGATTTTCTCTAATGCCCCAAGATGGATCATCTCATCTCTGGCACACTCTCTCTATCTAAGTGTCTCTTGCAGTCATTTTTTTTTTTTTTTTAATCTTAGCCATGTTGAAACTTATTGAGGACCCTCTATTGGATAGATCCCTTACCTGAATCTCCCGTCTGATAGCACTGCTAATGAGGGTCAGAGCATCAAAGCCTTTCCCTCCAGCCATTTCCCAATTATTAAAAGCACTTTTAACTTTTTTTTTTATCACCAATAACCTCTTCGTAACCTCACTCCGAGCACAATTACACGCCGGACAGCTGCTGATGTTTTTGGCTAATATTCCTTCACTGGTTAAAATAATTTCGGTCCTCGTTGATGGAAGTGTAGCGGGTAGCAGCTGCCAGCTGTTTGGAGATGTAGAGCTTCTCTCTTTCCTTCGAACACTCCTTACAAGTTGTTTTACGAGCCGCCGGGTTGAAAAAAAAAAAAATGCGCTCGACAGAAGCTGAATCGCACACACAACCCCAATGGCTGGCAGCCAGCCACATGCAGCTCGGGGCCTGTAGGCGCTTAGCCTTCCCACTCATTTAGTAGCATAATTTAAACCGCTTGTTAAAAAAAAAAAACCCTGTGTGTGTGTGGGGGGGGGGGGGCAGGCGTGTGTATAATGCGTGTGTGAATTTGTGTGTGTTTGTATATGGGCAGGTTCGAATCCCAATCTGGATGGAGTTTCCATGTTCTCCCCGTGTCAACGTGGGTTTCCTCCGGGTTCTCCGGTTTCCTCCCACAGTCCAAAAACATGGATCAAATCAAATGAGTTTCCCCATATAGTAGAGTGTGTATGTGTGCGTGTCTGTGTGAGTGAGTGTGTGACCCAGCGATAGATTGGCGCCCTGTCCTGGGTGTATCTGCCCAGCGCCCGAAACGTTCTCCCCTGGATGGGCATGGGGAACCCCCCCGCGACCCTAATAGAGGATAAAGCGGAAGCTAATGGATGGATGGATGTATATAGGTATGTATGTATGTACCTGTGTATATATATGTATATAGGAATGTATGTATAGGTTGTTTTCTTTCACTTTCTCTTCTTTTTCTCCCCTGTCCCGCATTGGCGGAATAATTCAAATCAATCAAATAAAAGCACAATTAACAGGAATAGGCTACAATAATCTGTAGAACTGTAAAAACGTAAAAGCAAACATGTATGGTACATCAGTGCAGTCAGATTACCATTCAGATTGCGAAAGCTACCAGACATGGCAGGATAAAAAAAAAAAAAAAAAAACCTGCATGCACACAGATCAGTGTAGCCCTAGATGTATACTCATGGCCTTTTAGCTTGATGCTAATCACCTTGGAAATCTGCAGTCCAATAGCATGCGGTGAATTCATTCGTTCAATGACTTTAACTGCCTTCATCTGGTTTGGTTGTTTGCTTGAAGTGTGCCTGTGTATATGTTTGCCAGGTGTGTGTGTTTCACCGAGTAGTATCAAGTGCTCAGCATGGTACTCTTAACACACTGGCGAGAGAACAAAGTCTCTGCTAATGGGCACAGAGGGAGTCGCAGGGGCCTTTTGAAATATTTCTATTCTAGCTGTGTGGCTGTGCACAGTACAGCCTAGTGAACACTATATGATCGTTTTCAATCAGTGTAGTGGTCACAGGGTACTGCACACCATGCAACCGGAGGGTGACAAGGGTTTCAAATGATGGGAGTGATAATTGCCCATGTGAGTTCTGAATCCTAATTACAAACATGGAAGAAAAAGGGACTGTAAGGTAGCAGGAAACAATCTGAGGCTGCTTTGTAAAAATATAATGTAGTTTAATGCAGCACTCTAAAATGACTGGAGTATAATGTACATGGTGGCATGTACAATGTCTACTGTCTACCATACTGATAGCTTACAGAAAAAAATATGCATTCATTTTTGAAGCTGCCTATCCATATATGGATTGTTGGCATTGTCAAGCCATTATCTTCAGCTTGATTCTCTACCAGGTTCGCGGGGGGTTCCCCATGCCCAACTAGGTGAGAATGTTTCGGGCACTGGGCAGATACATCCAGGACAGGGCCCCAATCTATCGCTGGGCACACACTCACTCACACAGACACACTCGATATGGGGCAAATTGGAGCATTCAATTGACCTTGATCCATGTTTTTAGACTCTGGGAGGAAACCGAAGAACCCGAAGGAAACATGGGAAGAACGTGGACATGGGAAGAACATGGAAACTCCCCCAGATTGGGATTGGAACCAGGAATCCCTAGTGCTGAGAGGTGAACGTGCTAACCACTAAACTGGGGTGTCCTCCCACAGTCCAAAAACATGGATCAAGGTAAACTGAATTCTCCAAATTGCCCCATATAGAGTGTCTCTGTGTGTGTGAGTGTGCCCAGTAATGGATTGGCACCCTGTCCTGGGTGTATCTGCCCAGCACCTGAAACATTCTCCCCTGGATGGGCATGAGGAACCCCACCATGACCCTAGTAGAGGATAAAGCTGAAGATAATGGATGGATGGATCGTCTTAACTAAACTAGTCTAAACTAGTTAACTGGCCACGTTTTCTTAATGACTGATTGGCAGATTGTTTAAAACAACTCTACCTTGTCTCTCTTAGTCTTATTTTAATGGTTGTATGTAACTATCATAAACAAATGAATTTAAAGATGAATTTCCCATTACCCTTGATGCTGACCTGTAAATCCCAACGTTCCTATTTTATTTGCAGTCTTAATGTAGCTGATTGTTACCGATCTAATTGCATTGATTATATTCTCATAGTACAGAAGCTATCAGCTTACCAGGGAAGATAAATTGATCCTATATTTCTCCCTGACAGAGAGATCCAGCCCTACGTTCAGATGGCGTTTGTGATGATAGATGACGAATCACCAAATCATTAGGACGGCTAACAGGAGGGCTCTGTATCATGGATATATCTGGATAATACTAATATTATTGTTCAGCCCGGAGCACATGAGTGATTAGTTCTTGCATGTGTCCTTGAGGAAGCCACGAGCTGCTTGTCCACCCTGTTGCATCTCCTTCCCTCTTTCCTATGCATCCTAACTAGGTTTCCATGACATGCATAGAGCGTTTACACCTCCCTCCTTCTTCTCATTCTTCGCTCCCCTCGCCTCCCTCCCGCCCTCCCTCTCGTTCCCATCTGCTCCAGCCCTTAAACATGCCAACATCAGTAAACAGCGAAATCTCTCAGCCCCTTACTGCACATAACCGCATTACCTTGCACGATAACGTCTTCAAATAATGTCTGATAAGAGCAATTTGATTTAATTTGCGAACGGGGATCTTTTTCCCCCTCTTTCCTTCAAAAGGCCGCCTCTTTTCGTCTTTTCTCCTCAGGCTGTACACCCGCTTTCGTCTCTTCCATCATCTTCTGTTAGGAAAATGACACTAGCTTGTACGCACAATCAGATAACTCCACTAGGCCTGTCAGCTTTCATTATTCGACTTCTCACCTTTAAATCGACGGAAAGCGAGACAAACAAGAATCATCTTGCTAATGTTTAATATCAGACGTCTTCAAAAACATTAAGGCTTTAGGGGAAAACAGGTTCGCTTTACGGTAAGTAGCAAATGATGGAAAGCAGTTTGTTCGGTTGATAAGCTTATACGGATCTAAGACGGAAGGCGACGAGGCTGGAAAAGAGACGACTAGAACAAAGAAGAATAGTGGAAAAGATGGAAGGACACAAGACGAATATAAAGGACATTGTATAATCGGTGTAACTGCCTACGTGAGCTGTTTATATTTTTATTTTATTGTATGGTTTCTCACTCGGGCGACTTAGTGGTTAGCACGTTCGCCTCTCAGCACTAGGGATTTCCGGTTCGAATCCCAATCTGGGTGGAGTTTCCATGTTCTCCCCATGTCCACGTGGGTTTCCTATGGTTTCTCATGTTTCCTCCAACAGTCCAAAAACATGGATTAATGTCAATTGAATTTCACAAATTTGCCATATATAGAGTGTGTCTGTGGGAGTGTAACTGCCCAGTGATAGATTGGCGCCCTGTCCTGGGTCCCAGCGCCCGAAACGTTCTCCCCTGGATGTGCATGGAGAACCCCCCCCCACGACCCTAATAGAGGATAAAGATAATGAATGGATTGTTCCTGTCTCTTAAAGGGCATTAAGAATGTTTGTTTTTCTAAGGGGGCGGCATGGTGGCTTAGTGGTTAGCATGTTCTCCACTCAGCACTAGGAATTCCCGGTTCGAATCCCAATCTGAATGGAGTTCCCATGTTCTCCCCATGTCTGCATGGATTTCCTCCGGGTTCTCCGGTTTCCTCCCACAGTCCAAAAACATGGATCAAGGTCCTGATATGCATAGTTTGTGTTGGTGGGCACGCCCTTAACATGCGTCCGCATTCCCGATTGGATGGTTGATATACAAACAGCCTGCCCCTCCCCCGATAACAGACAACAGAGCCATCTAATGCCAGTTTATAAAACATGCATTTCAAAACTCACAACAGCCTTTAAATGCTTCCTAAGGAGGTCCTTCAAATTCATTCATTCATTCATTATCTTCCGCTTATCCTCTATTAGGGTCGCGGTGGGGTTCCCCATGCCCATCCAGGGGAGAACGTCTCAGGTGCTGGGCAGACAGACCCAGGACTGGGGGGGGGGGGGGGGGGGGGGGGGGGGGGGGGGGGGGGGGGGGGGGGGGGGGGGGGGGGGGGGGGGGGGGGGGGGGGGGGGGGGGGGGGGGGGGGGGGGGCGCCAATCCATCGCTGGGCACACACTCACTCACACAGACACACTCTATAGGGGGCAATTTTTTGAGAATTCAATTAACTTGTTCCATGTTTTTGGACTGTGGGAGGAAACCGGAGAACCCGGAGGAAACCCACGCAGACACGGGGAGAACATGGAAACTCCACCCAGATGGGGATTCGAACCGGGAATCCCTAGCGCTGAGAGGCGAATGTGCTAACCACTAAGCCACCGTGCCGCCCATTTCAAAACTAAGCCACGAAATTGCGTGACTGTCTCGCACAAAGCACCCTATCTTTAAATCGGAGACAGCTACAATCTGCTTGGAAACATGGAAAAATATAATAAAACCCTAAGATAGATGACGAGTATCATGTGGTCGAATCGACAGAAGAAAAGAAGTGGAAAACGAAAGTGTAGCCAAAAGAAAACTGCGAAGAGAACATAGCGGGAACAAGGCTAATAGGGAATAGCGAAGGGATGATGCGAAAGGTGGAGAGGCGAACTAATAAAGACCACGAGTAAAAGCGAAAAGAAGTCAAGTATGCAGAGAGATAAATGTGGTGTTGCTGCCCATTTTAAAGCCAGTCTGATGAAATGGAACAAGGTTACTGTTACTATTTTGCTTAGCGTGCGCCGTCTTAGCGATGGGGCAAGTGAGGCCACTTGCCTCTGACAATGATGCATTGTCCTGTTAAATAAGCGCGTCCCGCACCCCCGGCTAGGAAGCTGATCGTACATGCTCTTATATTTAAAGAGGCAAGTGCAATTTCACAAAGAGAAAAGCCAGGCCGAGCGTTCTGCTGAAGAGCAGTTCCGGAGCGTGGTGCTCCTTTACGGACGAGTGGCACTACTTCAGCAGAAATAAGATGCAGCGGCGCAATCAGTAGGTTAACGCCGGGGCGGGGACGGCGTTATCCGAGCCCAGAACGAACAGGGACCTGGAGGCCGTGGTAGCCCACGTGCAGCAAGTGCTCTCTCGGGAGCCGAAAGTCTGTTGGGACCGAGGGGGTGGTGCTGAGATGAGTGCTTCGGTTTGGAGGGTGTGGATCCTCGCAGCAGTGACAGCTGTTTATTCAATCAATCACCCCAAGCCTGGTACAGCGCTGGGCTACGGCTGGAGATTGAGTTTTGCCTCACGGGGAGACTGGAGCAAATTAATAGAGCATTACCCAGCCACTGACCCAGGAAATGAGTCTGACACTACTGGGTTAGATCTGCCAGCTTTGGATGCTTCTCCTCCTGTCTCTCATTCTCCCTCTCTCTCTCTCTCTCTCACTCTCTCTCGCTCTCTCTCCCTCCCTCTCTTTCAGAGAAGGTAGTCCTTGCTGCACCATATGTCCTGGTCCTAGCTATCAGCTCATCCCTGGGGGAAAGAGCCATTACAGCTCGTGCACCCCACCATGCTGGCTGGAGCAGGAGAGGGCATCGGGCCTACTTAAATATGGATGGATTTAGGCGGCTCAGAGAAATGTTCCAATGAAAACCTGTTTAGATTAGCAGTCAGACAGGAGGAAGGTCATATCCCAGAGGAGGGGCATCCTGCCAAACGTCCTGCCGATAAACCTATAGTGCATCTAACTATCAATAAGAATAGAAAAAAAGCATAATCAGTAAAAAAAAATAAAATAAATAAATACAATTAATATGTACTCCAGCAAGGGCTGTTGTTCTCCCCTGGTTTCCTCCCACAGTCCAAAAACATGGAGCATGGTCAATTGAATTCTTCAAATTGCCCCATATAGAGTGTGTCTGTGTCTGTGTGAGTGAGTGTGTGCCCATCGATGGATTGGCGCCCTGTCCTGGGTGTATCTGCCCAGGGCCCGAAACGTTCTCCCCTGGATGGGCATGGGGAACCCCCGCGCGACCCTAGTAGAGGATAAAGTGGAAGATAATGGATGGATGGATGTTTTCCAGCAAGGGGGCGGCACAGTGGCTTAGTGCTTAGCACGTTCGCCTCTCAACACTAGGGATTCCTGGTTTCGAATCCCAATCTGGGTGGAGTTTCCATGTTCTCCCCGTGTCTGCGTGGAATTCTTCCGGGTTCTCCGGTTTCCCCCCACAGTCCAAAAACATGGATCAATGTCAAGGGAATTCTCCAAATTGCCTCATATAGTGTGTTTGTATGTGTGTGCCCAGCGATAGATTGGCGCCTTGTCCTGGGTGTATTTGCCCAGCTTCCGAAACGTTCTCCCTTGGATGGGCATGAGGATAAAGTGGAAGATAATGGATGGATGTTCTCCAGCAACAATTTATTATTAAAAATCAGAAACCACATCTACTGGAGGTTGCTGCTGCTGCTGGCAGTTTGTTTCAGTGTGTAACCGATGCAGAGTGCTTACTGTCTTTTCCCTGTCCATTAGTGAGATCTCACTTGCTTACACCAGGCTATACATGCCGTTTCGCAGATAAGGCCTAACCATAATTGATAGCACAAAGCCACAGATAACCTCTGCAAATTTCCCTTCGCTAAGGCAAAACCCATCTCGCTCCCCTCCACCCCACTCGCCGCCTGCTCTCATATGCAGGAGAGTGGGAATTAATTACTGGGGCCAATTTGCTGTTTATATTCTGATGTTTTAACTAATTAGCACTAATGGCAACAGAGCAGCAGCCAGCAGAGCTAATTGAATTCAGACGGCAATGGCGAGAAGACAGCCGCGGGTCCGTCGGAACAGCGCTGCTTGAAGCTGTCATCGCCTACCCCCCGCCGCCTCCCCCCGCCTGTTAACACTACACGCACTGAGGTGCGCACACAGTTGGCCAAAGTAATCACAGAGGACCTGTCTCTATGCATTGCTTTCAACGTCTTATTGGAATAACTCGGCGAGCCGCTGATCTCCCGATCTGCTAATTCCAATCTGTCGTCTCAGTTAGTCACATGGTGCCAGTGATTAAGTGAACAACTATGATGGCAATCCCATTTAAGTTTTGCAACATGGAGCCATTGGGAGTAGCACTCGGTGTCAGGCAATAAAAACCTACGGGACACTTTAAAGGCTTAATCATTTGAAAGTTACAAGAGAAAGTGCCGTCGTGCAAAACGATCAATCATATCTGGAACAGCCAAATGGTCTGGCTTCTGACCTCCCACTTTGTGCACAAAGACCGGCTCACGCAGAATGTGAGAGAGCCGGTGTAATGGCTAACCTCTTGAGCTTTGGAAGTGTGATCCTCTCTGTCCTCTCTATAGACCAACAGTGCAGTACACCGTCCCAGAGTCATCTTTGAATGAACCATTGATTTTTCATTTAGGTAGAACATCTGAGGCCAATGAAGCTGGGAGAATACGTGCTAATCTTTAACCTATATGAGCATTTTCCATTTTCCAAATTACCAACACATTCGCTCCAAAAACGGAACTGGAAGTGGAACAAATTATGTGGCTGTTGGTTGCTGCTCAAGTTGAACCAATAAGGCCCTCGGGGAATGACACTGTTGTAAATCACTAAGCAATATTGTGCTAGCTTCATTCTTACTCATATCGTTGATTTCTTAAGACCTGTCGCAAAAGTGTGCTTTATGAGAAAACAACATCCAGATTGAATTATCTTGGTGTCATTGTGCAGATTTTGTCATTATCTGATTATCTTATATTACTGGAAGAAGATACAGCGCCTCATACAGGTGATATAGACGGTTAATAATGGTCCAGGTTGTACCGCAAGCCCTAAATGTAAATGCAGTTACTTTTATTGCTACCCCTGTGACCACACTAGACCATACTCTCAGACAATGGTGAGGACAGTCAACGTAAAAAGTGAGTTTTGTTGCTTTTTGTTGACTTTCTATCTTCTCCACGTGTATATGTAAGTTTCCTTTTGGTTCTCCAGTTTCCTCCCACAGTCCAAAACCAGGGATTCTTGGAGAATTGGCTACTCTAATTTGTCTCTGTATATACAGAATGTCTGTGTGAGTGATAGATTTGCGCCCTGTGCTAAGTGTATATGCCCAGCACCCCAAACGTTCTCCCATGGATGAGCATGAACCCCCACCCCCTTTTTTTCAAGGCAACCCTTGATTCTCGGATTGCACCTCATGAATATTCATTGTATGTTTTAGACTTATGCAAAAAATCAAGGTAACTGGTAATCAATCGTCAAATCCATCTATCCATCTATCCATGTTCTTCTGCTTTATCCTCTACCAGGGTCATGGGGGGTTCCCCATGCCTTTCCAGGGGAGAACGTTTCGGGCACTGGGCAGATACACCAAGGACAGGACACCTATCTATCACTGGGCACACTCACTCACACAGACACACTCTATATGGGGCAATTTAGAGCATTCAATTGACCTTGAGACATTTTTTGGACTGTGGGAGGAAACCCATGCGGACACGGAAAGAACATGGAAACTCCTGAGAGGAGAACATGCTAACCACTAAGCCACCGTGCCCAATCGTCAAATCGTAATTAGTTGTTCAATTGGAGCAATTCTACAATTCGCCCTTCTTAAATGGTGTAATTTTTGGAATTTAATTTAATTTTATTAGTGGTCCTTTGGGAATTTGGTCAAACCAGTTAATTTCATGCATTTTCACCACTTTAAAATTATTATTATTATTTTTGTTACTCCCAGCGATGGATTGACCCCCTGTCCTGGGTGTTCTCCTGTTACCAACACACCTCCCAGCCCTCACCCCCATCCCTGACATGACCCTAGTCCTTAGGATAGGATTAATTGGAGATTGAGATAAGATTTTTTTACACCAAGCAACAAACTGAAAACAAAATTGAACTGAAAATGAAAATCATTTACAGCCTTATTTTCATCCAAAATTAAAAATTCCATACCATAAGCTGACTATAGAGTTGTGATCACTCTATAGTCTGAAAACTCTACTCGATTTATTAAAATGCTTCTTATACTTGGGAATGTGCATTAATTACAAGTACCAATACTCATTATAAAATCCACCTCTTGTTCTATAGAGGGTAACAAGAATATGTACTTAATATTTGTAGAAATAAAAACTTAATGCCCAGTCTTTTAAGATCAGTTCTATGTAATGCCCCCCATAAACTGAGCCTAGTTTCTGCCATTTAAAAGGACATGTTTAACACCCAGTTTGCACAAAGTCACCATCACTTTAAGTCTGAATTATAGAGTTGCGTCCACTCCGGTGGGAACACTTGCTTTGTCTCTGTCCCCGAGATTAAGGCTCAAAGTCAGGCTGAAGTGTCACGCAGGGTAAAAGTGATCTGTCTTCTTATAGCTCCGGTGTTACACCAGGGGGAGGAGGAGCAGGAGGAAGAGAAAGTGAGCTACTGATTGATTCGTCACTGGAGACTCTCCAGTGTCTGCTCATCTAATGCTGTTGCCTGGGGGGGGGGGGGGGGGGGGGGGGGGGGGGGGGGGGGGGGGGGGGGGGGGGGGGGGGGGGGGGGGGGGGGGGGGGGGGGGGGGGGGGGGGGGGGGGGGGGGATATATATATATATATATATATATATATATATATATATATATATATATATATATATACAGCAGCATAGGTTAAAAAATAAGAACTAATAGACAACTATATATAACTGTATAAATATATAAATTATCCATTCATCCATTATCTCCCGCTTTATCCTCTACTAGGGTCGGTATATATAAATGTATATATACATTTTTGCAGACAATATGTAAACCATAATTTATAGCAGGCAATATATAAATAGTAGCAGAGAGATATATAAATTATAGCAGACAAGTAGCATGGATAAAAAAATAGACCTGAGGTGTTTGAATTTGCACATAAACAAAATTCTAAGTGATAAACTCGGCGCTGATTTTTCAAATCGTCCCAAGTGTTAATAATTTAACAGTCTAATGACATGCGGGAAAAGACAACATCCCAAGCGTTCCTTCATTTATCCTGCTTTATTCCTCAACTCTGTCTTTAACCTGGTTAAGGCCTTGTTGTTAACACGGCATCTGTCTTTTACTGCAGTGAAGCAACGAAATACAGTAAATCACCTCTGCCTTGCTGTTAAGCTACATAATACACACACATACAGGCTACATGAGCACACATTATGATGCTGTACCTTAACAGCACATATGGAGAGAAAAAAAAACTTGCCATTGCTGTGATTGAGTGTTACCCATCAGACGGTGCATGTCAGAGACCCAGTACCTAAAATATATGGCCCTGTAGGTCAGTATGGTAGACCGAGGGAATAATCAGAATGCCACTGGTTCAACATCTATCGCTACAATGGGCTGATTTATTCTGTGCTCACAGACACAGCAAACCTCAACCATATCCATCTCTCCTATTGCTAACTCACTCCAGAAATAGAATCAAATAAATCGAATAAAAATGTAGGGGAATGAGGGAAAGCATAGATATATTCCAAGGGTTTGGTGCTGTTCAGAAGGCAGTTTTCCTCGAAAGGGCCAGACCTCAGGAGGTGAGGGTCTTAGCCTTAAGAGACCTGAGATTTCAGCAATCCCTCCACTGTGCCATCATATCATTATCTATAGCGGTCATATATGTGCCACTCTTCCCACCCCCGTCTCTCTTTCTCCATCTCTGCACCGGTGATGGCTTAATAAAGGCTGGATGATGGTAGAAGATGGTTATCTAAGGAAAAAAACAGGGTTTACAACACACAGGCTCATGGGCATTCTGATAAAAAGGTTCTTATGGAGAAAATAAAGGCAGGCTAGAGATACACAATGAGGCCGGGTTCGATTGCATCGCTTGTCATCTTCCGACATTACTGTTATCTTATCTTTGCATGTCTCTAGGGTTCGGCACTTTGAGCCCATCTAGCATGTACAGCTCCTTCCTCAGGGGTGTTTTATCAATTCCAACAGTAGAGGGGGATGTTACACTTTAGATTCCGTGCGTGTGTGTGTGTGTGTGTGTGTGTGTGTGTCAGGCAGGCTGTTTAACCTCTCAGATTATGGACATTATTCACACAGTGTCGGTCTGCCCCGGAGGCAGGGGAAGCAGCAGAGGAGCACAATAGCAAGGAGGGTGGTGACAGGAGCCGAAGAACCTCAGCTTCAACATGCATTGGTGCTCCTCTCCCTGTAGACCAGGGACACTGCGATCAATACAAATCAAAGAGCCTGAAATGGCTCTTTTGATGCTCACGCATTAACCTCCAAACTCCCTATATCATCACCTTTTTCTTCCCACACTCCACCATCAAACAGTCTTTTCCTTGCCAGTGCATGTCTTTTACTTCTGTAGCATTAGAACTAGAATAATCACAAACATGGCCTAATTCCCAGGTAAAAAAATCAAACCACAGATGTGTCGCTGATAGCTGATGAAACCGAGTAGCATTTTAAAGTTTACATGTGAGAGAAATTGGGCAGCGAACGCTCAGTTGCAGCGTAATCGCTGAGAGTAAAAAAGAAAAAAAAAAGAACCTTTGGATGCTGGCTTGCCGTCTGGGGACTTAAATCTCAGAGCAATTTTCAGAGCGGCTGATTGGCAGCTTGATGTGTATTCTTCCCTGGCAGGAATGGGCCGATAAGTTGGGCCCATTGGCCCGTCAGCAGCCCGTTGTGGAGCCATTATAATGACAGCCCCGATAAGGGACATTTATCACTCCTGCTGCGCTGTGACAGAGGCGTCCCATCAACAGGTCCAGCAACCAGCAACGGCCAGCGGGAGTTCACCCAGCCTGACTTACGGAGCACTCGGTTGAAATGGAGAGTAACCCCCTTAACACACACACACACACACACACACACACACACACACACACACACACACCCAGATGGTTACAGTCTTATGCATTTTAAAAAAGTAAACTGCTTTAATTCCATTGTTAAGTTTCATCTTTTGCTTTATCCTCTATGCCCATCCAGGGGAGAATGTTTGGGCGCTGGGCAGATACACCCAGGACAGGGCGCCAATCCATCGCTGGGCACACACTCACTCAAACAGGCACACTCTATATGGGGCAATTTGGAGAACTCAATTGACTTGATCCATGTTTTTTGGACTGTGGGAGGAAACCGAAGAACCTGGAGGAAACCCACGCGGACACGGGGAGAACATGGAAAGTCCACCTAGATGGGGATTCGAACTGGGAATCCCTAGTGCCGAGATGCGAACGTGCTAACCACTAAGCCACCGTGCCGCCCCCATTGTTAAGTTTCATTATTCTTAATTATTCTTAGTGGTTAGTGGTTAGCATGTTCTCCTCTCAGCGCTAGAGATTCTCGGTTGGAATGCCAATCTGGGTGGAGTTTTCATGTTCTCCCTGTTCTCCCAGTGTGGGTTTTCTCCGGGTTCTCCGGTTTCCTCCCACAGTCCAAAAACATGAATTGAATTCTCCAAATTGCCCCATATAGAGTGTATTTTCGTGTGTGTCTGTGTGAGTGAATGTCTCCAGTGATAGATTGGCGCCCTGTCCTGGGTGTATCTGCCCAGCGCCTGAAATGTTCTCCCCTGGATGGGCATGGGGAACCCCCCCGCGATCCTAGTAGAGGAAAAATCGTAATGTAATGGATGGATGGATTATATTCCATTTAATGTTCTACAAGGGTCACGCCCGGGAAGGTGGGGGGTCTCCATGCCCATCCAGGGGAGAACATTTCAGGCGCTGGGAAGATACACCCAGGACAGGGTGCCAATCTATTGCTGGATACATTTACTCACATAAAAAACACATAAACACACTCTACGTATATGGGGCAATATAAAGCATTCAATTTACTTTCAATCCATGTTTTTGGACTGCTGGGGGGAAATCGGAGAACCCAGTGGAAACCCACGCGGACACGGGGAGAACATGGAGGAAAGTCCACCCAGATTGGGATTCGAACCTGAAGTTCCTAGCGCTGAGAGGCAAACTTGCTAAACACTAAGCCACCGTGCCGCCCAGTTTTTAATTAGTTAACATGTTTTTAATGGAGAACATTTTGCACTGGTCACAGATAATTATCATAATTTATTTCGTAATTAACCCATATGTGACATCAGTTCTCAAGCGATTGTTTCTCATTCTCCTGTCAGTATTTCATGTTTTCTGGATGCCTGCGTGTCTATGCACAATACCTTGGACAAAAATGACATTGTGTTGGACTTGCAGAGGTCACAAAGCTCATTGTACCTCTATAGTTTGTGGTCAAAGGGTCAATTGTAAGGCAGCGGGTGGCACAGCCTGCTGGTGGAGGGTGACGGCATGGTATCAGGGACACGGACTATGACCTTCAACTCATATGACTGGAGTCGCTGAGGTACTGAGTCACGGTACCGATACGTCTCTATGTAGCATTGTATTTGATATAATAGTGAAAATTAATATATAGGGTAGAGGTAACTTATTTTTTTTCTAGAAGCACATACAGAGAAGCTTTAAATGTAAGTAAACATTTCATTCGCACCAGTGCTTGTGGTGACAGACGCAACAAGATGTAGACAAACGGCCTATACAGGCATCACAAGGCTCACACCAGGCACAGGACACACTCTCACTCCCTCCCTCATTCAGTTTATGTCCCTGACCTTGAGTCATTAACACTCCAACCCTCCAGACGACCCAGCTCCTTTACAGCCCTGAAAGCCCCTTTGCTAATCAACCTCATAGCCCATACAGGCTTTCATAGGGACTGACAGATGCGAACCTTTATTAGAAGTGGGTTGGAACACGCAACAAAATCCGACTACGACCAAATACCTAATGATCAGCAATCCAAAGAATTACAGTATATATCATACAGTGGGGTGCGAACGCTTCCGGCAGCCTTGTTAATTTTCCTGATTTACTTTTATAAATCATTTGTTGTTTGGATAAAAAAAAAATCTGTTACATATTTATATAGAGGGCGGCACAGTGGCTTAGTGGTTAGCACGTTTGCCTCAGCGCAATCTGGGTGGAGTTTCCATGTTCTCCCCGTGTCCGTGTGGGTTTTCTCCGGGTTCTCCGGTTTCCTCCCATAGTCCAAAAACATGGATCAAGTCAATTGAATTCTCAAAATTGCCCATATAGAGCATGTATGTGTGAGTTAGTGTGCCCAGCAATAGACTGGCACCCTGTCCTGGGTGTATCTGCCCAGCGCCCGAGAAGTTTTCCCCTGGATGGGCATGGGGAACCCCCCCCTCCCGCAACCCTAATAGAAGATAAAGCGGAAGATAATGGATGGATGGATATCATATAGGGGGTGGGATTCCCGGTTCGAATCCCAATCTGGGTGAAGTTTCCATGTTCTCCCCGTGTCCGCGTGGGTTTCCTCTGGAAAAGATGGATCAAGGTCAATTGAATTTTTCAAATTGCCCCATATAGAGTGTGTCTGTGTGAGTGAGTGTGTGCCCAGCGATAGATTGGCACCCTGTCCTGGGTGTATCTGCCCAGCGCCCGAGACGTTCTGCCCTGGATGGACAATGGGGAACCCTCCCGTTACCCTAATAGAGGATAAAGAGGAAGATAATAGATGGATATCATATAGGTGACAAACACAGTGATATTTGGGAAGTGAAATGAAGTTTATATGATTTACAGAAAATGTGCAATAATTGGTAAAACTAAATTAGCATCTGCATAAATTTGAACACCAAAAAAAAAAATCCTTAACTTGATATTTAGTAGATTCTCCTTTGGCAGTAATAACAGCCTTTAAATGCTTCCTAAGGAGGTCCTTCAAATTCATTCATTCATTCATTATCTCCCGCTTTATTTAGTAGGGTTGCGGTGGGGTTCCCCATGCCCATCCAGGGGAGAACATTTCGGGCGCTGGGCAGATAGACCCAGGACTGGGCGCCAATCCATCGCTGGGCACACACTCACTCACACACACACACACACTCTATATGGGGCAATTTTGAGAGTTCAATTGACTTGATCCATGTTTTTGGACTGTGGAAGGAAACCGGAGAACCCGGAGGAAACCCACGCAGACACGGGGAGAACATGGAAACTCCACCCAGATGGGGATTCGAACCGGGAATCCCTAGTGCTGAGAGGTGTACGTGCATCCTTCAAATGACTGACAAAATTATTTTATGTTTATACCACAATTCCAAGATAATCCCAGATACTTTAAATCTTTGCTTGGAAGGTTCTGTTTGCTCATTGGTTAAAAAAAACAAAAAACAAAACAAAACAAAAAAAAAAAACATTAATCTACATCTATTTGTCTGTGACGAGTACAAAACGAACATAAATGCTGTATTAGTCATAAAAGATCACTTCCCTGTAAATTATGATAACACTTCTATATACAATATTTATGTACAGTAGTACACACACACACACACAGGCACGTCCACCTTGCACAGAACCCTTCCTATATTCTCCATTTATCAGTCCACACCCAGCACAGGCCACACTGTCCCGTCTCCATGTTGCCTAAACAAACTTCGAATGATGGATGAGCTCCTCTCAAGCTATAAAATTATTAACTTTTAACCAGCGTCTACTGCTTGGCATGAGATCCGTCTGCCAAGGCGCAATCCCCTGGGTGCCAGTTCATAAGTCATGGCCGAACCTTTCCTCCCTGTTGCAATCCATCTAGCTGTGCTGCTTCAACCAAACATTAGGCTAGTATCCATTACCCATTAGGCTCACAGATTACGGTGTGGCCAACAAAAGTGGGCCCATGTACGTCAACTGCTTTCTGGAGTTGGAGAGAGAGAGAGAGAGAGAGAGAGAGAGAGAGGTAGATTGGTAAATGTCTGATTTCTGGCCACAAAGCAGGGATTTTGGTAAACAGTTGGTGTATAGGTAAATAGTGGCACGGTGGCTTAGTGGTTAGCACGTCCGCCTCTCAGCGGTTCGAATCCCAATCTGGGTGGAGTTTCCATGTTCTCCCCGTGTCCGTGTGGGTTTCCTCCGGTTTCTCCGGTTTCCTCCCACAGTCCACAAACGTGGCTCAAGGTAAAAAGAATTCTCTAAATTGCCCCATATACAGCGTGTTTGTGTGAGTGAGTGTGTGCCCAGCGATAGATTGGCGCCCTGTCCTGGGTGTATCTGCCCAGACGTTCTCCCCTGGATGGCCATGGGGAACCCCACCACGACCATAGTAGAGGATAAAGTGGAAGATAATGGATGGATGAATATACTAGTGTACGAAAGAGCGTCGGGTAAAAAAAAAAAAAAAGAATTGCAAACTGTACATGCACGTGTGTCATATCTTCTGTCGGTTTCCTGTGGGTTGGTGGTTAAGACAGGAAAGGTAATGGATGTCATAGCAGTTGGGAAGTGTGTAGCCTGGGTTACTCACTCGCATACACATTTGTGACCCATGCCCTGTTTATTGACAGACTCCAGCCAGTCTGGAGTTCATTGGGAGTCTCTGTAATCTCTCCTGAGATGATTAAAAATTAATTGATCAGTGCAATACTATCCATACTCCCCTGCCAAGCGCCACAGATGACAAGCCACACTAATAAATGTTAATGACTGTTTTTCTTTCCTTTCCTATTTTATGACCCCTCGCCAGTGTTTGGGCCTCCTTCTATCAGGTCATAAATTCATTAGGCGCTAACACACCTAGTGTGAGCAGTTCGCTTAGCGATAGCAAACACCATTAGGCTGGGGGCGAAGGAAGAACTTCTGCCAGAAACCCCACCAGGACTGATAAGAGGGTTCACCTGCTTCAGACATATCGTGCCTAAGTGGGACTTCCCCTATGCTGGTAGGATGACACACTGCTGCAGTCGAGGTAAATATATATGTTCATGGAAGTATACCCACACACACACACACAGGTGTGTCATTTGTAAACATACAGTACTAGTCATAAGCTTGGACACACCGCCCTCTTCTACCTTCTCCACTTACCATTGATAAAGTTCCATTTTTTGTTAGCCCCCATTGGTTTTCTGTTTTCTGTTGGTCAGCATCATCACAGAACAGGTATCATTTGGGTGGTAGATTGTTTATTGTCAGTTCTGCAGTGATACTGATGCAGTGAGGGGGTTTTAGTTTAGTAGTGCTGCTGTAGTTTCATTTCTCCACCTTAGTGACACTGCTGGGATAGGAATAATGCATCAACCAAATAATACCTGCTCTATTGGTCAGGACTATTGGCATCCTGACCATTACAACAGAGTAAAGGGGACGTACACAGTATGTACTGTAGTCAACAAACAGATGCACTACAGTCTGGAATTGTAGAACTACAAAGTCAATAAAATAAAATAGACAATAAGCGGAGCAAAAAGGAGGCGTGTCCAAACTTTTGACTGATACTGTAAGTGTAGGTGAGTATTTCTTACAAGGAGATGGTCTTACAAAAATAGAATGTGCTTACTGTTTAGGGTGAGTTTTCTAAGTTCTTTTTGGTCCTCTTTAGTTCTACCTGACATAAATCTTATCATCCATTAATTCCCTATACCAATCCAGGGGAGAACGTTTCAGGTGCTGGGCAGATACATCCAGGACAGAGCGCCAATCTATCACTGGGCACACTCACTCACACAGACACACACACAAACACACTCTATATGGGGCAATTTGGAGAATTCAGTTTACCTTGATCCATGTTTTTGGACTGTGGGAGGAAACCGGAGAATCCCAATCTGGGTGGAGTCTCCATGTTCTCCCTATGTCCACGTGGGTTTCCTCCGGGTTCTCCGGTTTCCTCCCACAGTCCAAAAACATGGATCAAGGTCAATTGAATTCTCTAAATTGCACCATATCGAGTGTGTATGTGGGTGTGTGTGGGAGTGTTTGCCCAGTGATAGATTGGCACCCTGTTCTGGGTGTATCTGCTCAGCACCCGAAACATGCTCCTCTGAATGGGCATGGGGAACCCCCCCTCCCGTTACTTTAGTAGAGAAAAAGGAGGAAGATAACGGATGGATGAACAGCACAGACAATGTTGTTACAACATTTTTAACAATGTTTGCACCAGTTCTTCATAAATGTATCAGATTCCAATTTGAAACAGGGAATATGAAACTCTTTCTCTTCACCGTTTGAGCCAAGAGACATGCTCCTCTTAGGCGTAAACAGAGTGGCAGGTTAATGATCCTAGGACGATAAATTTATAAAAGAATAATGGTCCTAATTCGCTGACATGTCTCATAACACCATGGCAATGTTAGCATCCTTATCGAGCAAGGTCCTCTCGCTAGATAAAAAGGAAAACGGCCAAGTCTGTCGCATTAAATTGGCAAATAATATAAGTCAGGCCCCGACCATGTCAGCACAAACAAAGGACAGAACTCTATGATTTTATCAGCGATGAAAAGGCTTAGCGGAGGGTACACTAGATGTCAGAAGCGAATCAAAAAAAATCGATCACCTTGTGCTTATCAGCAAAGGCTTTGGTAACTGCCTACAAGCCGTTGCTTTTCTCAGAAAATAACGTATACAATATTTTTTTATCAATTCGCAGAAATCACGCACTTTTTACTTGATAAGTCTGAACCAATAGGGCGGCAAGGTGGCTTAGTGGTTAGCACGTTCGCCTCTCAGCACTAGGGATTCCCGGTTCGAATCCCCATCTGGGTGGAGTTTCCACGTTCTCCCCGTGTCTGCGTGGATTTCCTCCGGGTTTTCCGGTTTCCTCCCACAGTCCAAATAAATGGATCAAGTCGGGGGGGGGGGGGGGGGGGGGGGGGGGGGGGGGGGGGGGGGGGGGGGGGGGGGGGGGGGGGGGGGGGGGGGGGGGGGGGGGGGGGGGGGGGGGGGGGGGGATTATCTTCCGCTTATCCTCTATTAGGGTCGCGGTGGGGTTCCCCATGCCCATCCAGGGGAGAACATCTCGGGCGCTGGGCAGATAGACCCAGGACAGGGCGCCAATCCATCGCTGGGCACACACTCACTCACACAGACACACTCTAAACAGGGCAATTTTGAGAACTCAATTAACTTGATCCATGTTTTTGGACTGTGGGAGGAAACCGGAGAACCCGGAGGAAACCCACGCAGACACTGGATCAAGTCAATTGAATTCTCAAAATTGCCCCATATAGAGTGTGTCTGTGTGAGTGAGTGTGTGCCCAGCGAATGAATGAATGAAGTCTGAACCATGTTTAGTGAAATCTATATAATTGTACATTTTCAATCACGGGCGGCACGGTGGCTTAGTGGTTAGCACGTTCGCCTCACAGCACTAGGGATTCCCGGTTCGAATCCCAATCTGGGTGGAGTTTCCATGTTCTCCCCGTGTCCGCATGGGTTTTCTCCGGGTTCTCCGGTTTCCTCCCACAGTCCAAAAGCATGGACAAGATCAATTTAGTTCTCCAAATTGCCCCATATAGAGTGTGTTTATGTGTGTGAGTGTGTGCCCAGTGATAGATTGGTGCTCTGTCCTGGGTATATCTGCTCAGCGCCCGAAACGTTCTCCCGTGGATGGGCATGGGGAACCCCCCGCGACCCTCGTAGAGTATAAAGCGGAAGATAATGGATGAATGGATGGATTTCCAACCACTGATTAACATCCCAGGGTTTCAAAAAAGTCTTCGGTAAAGGATGCTGCTGGTGTTGTTAGATAAAACTGCACGCCATAATCTCATGTCTCGTGTCATGTTTGCTTTCGTCCTCACATTTTTATGAGACAGGCGTATGGAATGTCTTCGGTTTCAACAGTCGATGGGCCATATTCCTGATGACATTTCTCTACAACGCTCCCTGATATGTGCGCCAACAACTGGCATCCAGCAGCACTGAAGGTCAGGGATAATGGGAGGAAAAGGGCAGGAAAATATTTGAGCGCATAAAATCAGAGTGGGCTCAAGCGCTCAAGCAACTGTCACATGTTCCATCCATCCATTATCTTTCGCTTTATCCTTTACTAGGGTCATGGGGGGGGTTCCCCATGCCCATCCAGGGGAGAATGCTTCGGATGCTCGGCAGATACACCCAGAACAGGGCGCCAATCTATCGCGGAGCACACTCATACACACACACACACTCTGTATATGGGGCAATTTGGAGAATGAAATAGATCTTGCGCCAAGTTTTTGGACTGTGGGAGGAAACCGGAGAACCCGGAGGAAACCAACGAGGAAACAGGGAGAAACTTCTCTCTATCTCTCTCTCTCTTTTACTCATATATATCCTGTATTAGGGTCGCGAGGGGGGTTCCCCATGCTCATCCAGTGGAGGACGTTTCGGGCGCTGGGCAGATACACCCAGGACAGGGCAACCAATCTATCACTGAGCACACACTCACTCACACAGACACACTCTATATGGGGCAATTTGGAGAATTCAATTGACCTCGATCCATGTTTTTGGACTGTGGGAGGAAACCGCAGAACCCGGAGGAAACCCACGTGGACACGGGGAGAACATGGAAACTTCACCCAGATTGGGATTCGAATCCCTAGCGCTGAGAGGAGAACATGCTAACCAGCCACCCTGCTGTCTGTCACATGTTACGTATGAGTATATTCAAGGGCTGTCGTCTGTCCGTCTGTACAGACAGCGATGTTGAATATGAGGAAAGGACGCCTGGGTTTGACCCCTGGCTGTAGGAAATAAGGTCTCACCCACTTGCTGTAGATGAGACAGCTCTGTAGGAGCCTTAAATGAGCCTTAGATGAGACATGTTTGGTGTCCAAGTCTGTAAGAGCGAGTGTGATGAATGAAGGTGAGACATGTCTGCCAGAGCTGTGAATATGGGTGAGACAGTCAGGTGAGAAATGTCTGTAGGAGGCGTGTGTGTGCGTCTGTGTGTGTGTGTGTGTGTGTGTGTGCACGTCGGGGAGAACAAGCAAGACAGGTGGGAGTTGTGAAACAGGATAAAGAGCGAATGTGTACATCGTGTGTTGAGGCCGTTAGCAAACCGCACGAGCCCGGGCCTCTTCCTTATACCAACGGCCAGCCAGCTGCCGCAGTGACCCGAGAGCGTAATGCGGTGATTTGCACAGGAAGCCGAGGTTAGAACGCCACACACACATTACATGAACGCTGTGATGTATCTCCCGGATCGACATCCGGTCCTGAATGCAGGATTAGATAACAGAACGGGCGTGGAGGTCGGATACCTCAGAGAAACCGAGGCGGCGAGAGAAAACAGAGGAGCGTATCAGGCTTTGGCGAGAGCGCTGTGAGCCGCGAAACTTCCTCGGATGGAGTATTAACTTTAAGCAGCTGTCATTAAACTCATTCATTCATTCATTCATTCATTATCTCCTGCTTATCCTCTATTACGGTCGCGGTGGGGTTCCCCATGCCCATCCAGGGGAGAACGTCTCGGGCGCTGGGCAGATAGACCCAGGACAGGGCGCCAATCCATCGCTGGGCACACACTCACTCACACAGACACACTCTAAATGGGGCAATTTTGAGAAATCAATTAACTTGTGGGAGGAAACCGGAGAACCCGGAGGAAACCCATGCAGACACGGGGAGAACATGGAAACTCCACCCAGATGGGGATTCCAACCGGGAATCCCTAGCGCTGAGAGGCGAACGTGCTAACCACTAAGCCACCGTGCCGCCGTCATTAAACATATCCTGATCCATTAGTCAATAGCTGGTCGCAATCAGCCCACACACTCTTATAAAACGCTAAATCATTCAAATACAGTACAGCACACTGTCGTGGCTCATTCATAATTTTCATTCATTCAAAAGGAATATTCATTCTTATGCTGGCTATAACTGTCATCTTCCAAATGATATATAGTGTACCTGTACAGTACCGGTTGAAAGATGGGACACAATGACATTGTGCATTTCCTCCACTTACCATATAGATGGACTCTTAGTTTGAAAATTACAGATCTGTTTCCCTTCTTTTTTGGTAAGTCCTCTGTTATCCCCGTGTCCACGTGGGTTTCCCCGGGTTCTCCAGCTTCCTCCCACAGTCCAAAAACATGGCTTTGAGGTAAATTGAATGCTTTAAATTGCCCCTATATGTGTCTCTGTGTGTGTGCCCAGCAATAGATTGGCACCCTGTACTGGGTTTATCTGCCCAGTGCCTGAAACGTTCTCCCCTGGATATCCATCGATTATTTTCCACTTTATCCTCTACTAGGGTCGAGGGGGGGGTTCTCATCCAGGGGAGAATGTTTTGGGCACTGATACACACAGGACAGGGCGCCAAGCATAGGGAATATATATATATATATATATATATATATATATATATATATATATATATATATATATATATATATGAGGGCAGCACAGCGCTAGTGGTAAGCAGATTCACCTCTCAGCGCTAGGGAACCCAGGTTCGAATCCCAATCTCGAATCCCAGAGTTTCCATGTTCTCCCCGTGTCCGTGTGGGTTTCCTCCCGGTTCTCCGGTTTCCTCCCACAGTCCAAAAACATGGTTCAATTTGTGCCCCGTGTGTGGATTGGCACACTGTCCTGGGTGTATCTGCCCGATCCCGAAACGTTCTCCCCTGGATGGGCATGGGGAACATCCCCCATGAACTTGGTAAAGGATAAAGTGGAAGATAATAGATGGATGGGGATATAAATATATATATATATATATATATATATATATATATATATATATATATATATATATATATATATATATGTAAGAGATAGAGAGAGAGAAAATAGGCAATCCAGTTATACCTGTTGAAAGATCCTTACCTTTTAACAGGCATGTCTGATATCAAATAAAAACAAATTGTGCTGTCAGCCTTTTACTGGTTGCCCAAAGCCACAAAACCTGGCATGTCATTTCATTGAATTTTCGCAGATCAGGCCTTGTTAAATCCCCCCGCTGATGTCATCCTAAAGAAGCAGCTAACCTTTGTCCCGTGCCCTCCAAATAATTTCTGATGTATTTATCACATTAATATAACTCTGTCATTTCATGCATAGTGCACAAGTTCCTGAGGCCCCCAGGATCCCTGAGGGTGGACCGATCTGCCACTTTCTACGCGGTGACAATTTGATCTATCCACGCCACTGTTTCGCACAAATTGCAGCCCACGACGGCTCGAGCGGAAAAAAAAAGAGCAGAAACACAGCCGAAGGTTTCTTACTCTAGACAAAGATTGCCAATGCCAGCTTCAATATGACAAGTGCCAGCGTTATGAAGACAGACATGATCCAAGATGGGAGGGGTGACCTTTTCCAAATGTCACATGTCATCTGAGTTTTATGTCACCCTCCAAACAATATGTCAGGGGCATAAAAATCATTACGCCCAAGAATTATATTATACAGGGCAACAATAATAATTAAGATTATATTATTCAAAGCCAATTTGAGGGTCGCTGGGAATTTATGACACAAGGGGCAAGGAAACAAATTTTCCTTGGGATAGCTTAGCCCTTTTAGGGCTGTTCATTTTTGGAATTGTGAATCTGTCACTGTCAACCCGGCCGCACCCACAGTTCTAAAGAATAAAAGAAAATATCACTACACTGCACGCCTCAATGGGAAGACACTTATAATATACCTGTCAAACTCCAAGACCCTACGAAGCATTGACTCTTCCCAATGTGTCCTTGACTCCATTGGGCCCCGTGGCCATATTTCCATAAACCAACAACACGAGAGATGCTCCAGATCAGCTGATTCCTAATCATGTTATTGATCACCTGATGGAACTGTTGTCTGGAGATAAGAGGACTCTCAGCACGAGTGCCTCGCCAGGATTATGAGGTCTCATAGCTCAAACCTGAAGGACAGAGACCGCCCGAAAGTGGCCGAATGGCACGTTTTAAAGGTGGGGTGGTTGATCCGAGTGCGGCCGTTCACGTCGGCTCAGGTGTAATGCTGCCCTGCATCAGCAAGATGCGAGTGGTTGGTGGAAAAGGGCAGGACCTGTCCAATCAGCACTATGCAGTACCAAGGTGAGAGTTCAGCATGATGTCATACATCCTGCCAACACAATAAAGATTCTGTCTGCATGAGTCCCGCTGTCCTGTCTCGCCCCCCCCCCCTTGCTCCCCCTCCCCCCCAGATGGTATAATGGGCTCTTGTCATTCTGAGCCCCTCACAAACAGGCCGTCTTTTCTCAATCTGGAACCAGGTGATAAAGCACTTTGTGAAATCTTTATTGCTTTAATAAACAAGAAAGAAAGATTAATGTTGCTCCTCTCCTTTACTATTTCAAATATATTATGACAGCTTTATATCGTGGTCAAAGCAGCCAAATCCCTGTGAAATCTGTCCAAGGAGGATAAATGGCCTGCACTTACACATGTCCAAATTAGCAAAGCAACTGGATGTGCTATGGTCCTCTAATCGCCTTTTGTGTCGAATCTCGGAAAACGCTGTTCTCTCTGCACGTCTTTAACGGTTACGAGGCTAAATCCTTCATGCTTCAGCCATCGCTGCCAACCGGCTAAATACGAGAGGCCTTGTAAAGCAGCACTTAAAAATATTGTGCGTGACTCAAAGCACTGGAGAAAGAAACAAGCAGAGAACTTTGGCCTGGTATGTGTCAAATGGAAGAGCCCATGCCAGAAATTTCTAGAGCCCGGGTCCAGCCTCGCCCACATTAAACGGCTGCAATGTGTGTCAGTCAATAATGTAACAGTGATGACGGTAATAACCTGGCTACGACATTCTCTAGTAGGTCATTACTAAATTACACCGAATTCGGGGAGAAGGTCTCATTTTCAGATTTGGCTTCAAAAGGGGATATGACAAAATAATAAAACACATCTTGATTTTGGGATGATGTCATGTAGGTAGAATTAAGGGTCAGGCAGGATATGTGAAGCCCAATCGGTGTGTGGCTGGGGAAAAGCTTTAATATCTTAGTGGGGACTAAAGCCCTTCAGCTGATTAGAACCATCTGACAGTTGGACTGTAATGGAGGTACTTGGCATCGGCAGTTTCAGAGAAAACAGATGAAAATATCGTTTTGATTTTGTTTTCTTTTTTCTACTAAAAGACGAAAAACAATTGGCCTATGAATAGTAAAGTGTAGAAATAGGTACTGTAATCATAATGTCGTATACACTACCTAACATAAGTGTCGTCCATGCTGTGGAGGAATGTGACAAGTATAATAAAAATGTGTGTGTGTGTGTGTGTGTGTGTGTGTGTGTGTGTGTTGTTTCTGTTGACCTGACCTGACTGATGCCTTCATCCACTTAAAACGATGGTTCACAGTCAAGGCCAAAAAGTTGCTGTGTCTGTTTATGCACAATAGCTGTGTGTGTCTGTGTGTGTGTGTGTGTGTGTGTGTGTGTGTGTGTGTGTGTTTACTGCCGTCAACCCAGACAAAACGTTTGGGGTTGGTCTGACCACCCAACTACCCTCCCCAACCCCAAACCAGACCCCACCCAGCTTTTAATAGAACCCGAACATGTTCCACGCTGCGTTCCAAAGACAGGAATTCAGTCATTTTGTTAAAATCGAACCAGATATGCGGGTGTGGTGCAAAGGCTCCCTGCCGTGGCTTCATTCATTTGAAGTCTACTTTTATAAGACCCTGGCAAGAACAGGCCAGAACACCAGGAAAGAGAGACGGCTGAAGCGAGAGAGGCAGATGTAAGGAGCGGCGTGAATGCGAACTGATCAGACTTGGAAATGAGTGATCATGGCCAAAAATTGTTTGTGTAAACTGTTTTTTTCCCCCCTGAAGCAGACCTTAATTGAAATTCAACAGAAGTTACATCATAAGAGAGAGACAGGAACTGTTCCACAGTAGAGAAAGGACAGCTGGCGTTGCCAAATTTAAAAGGTGGTGGCTTACCTCAAATATGTGTGTGCGCCTAACATGAATTAGGCACAGGCTGCTTGACATGCCAAATGTGAATAGCATAGCCGGTGACTGCTGATCTACAGTGTGTCTGATTTTTTTTTCTAAGTCATAGTCTACAAACCAGTCAGTCTTTAATTTTTATGAGCAAATACGGTTTTATACAAAAAGTCTGTTAAACATTTACTTGGGGGAAAAAAAAAGCTGGAGGTAACCACTTATTATAGCTTTTGCCTCGGTAAGAGGCACGTGGCATCATACCTGCGGATCTCAGGGGTGGTCAAAACGCTGGGGTATTTACTGAGCTGTTGTTCTGCATTATTCTAATCATTAATGCTCTTTAATCTGTTGTCACACCCTGCGATGGTGGGATGCACCTCATTCCTCGCTGAGCTTCAGAGGGCTTCACACTGTGCTAATGAGGTGACCCCTTTGAAGCAAATTTCAGGTGCAGACACAGTAGTCAGGTGTGTGTGTGTGTGTGTGTGTGTGTGTGTGTGTGTGTGTGTGTGTGTTGGCACTCTAGAAGTCATGCCAAGTGAACCAGTCTTGTTGCCAGCCAGGAGAAGGGATGTGCAAACTGAACTAATACACAGGCTGTTGCTCACTGATCTCTACACACACACACACACACACACACACACACACACACACCCACACCCACACACACAATCCGAAAAGCGCTGAGCAAGTGCAACGATGACATCCAAGCTCTCCCAGCTTTGACTTATGACCCAGCCCATCACGATCGCTAATTATTACTCCTACAGATATTCTCATTCCCATAAAACCCCCAACAAGCCCCTCATTTATAACCCACACTCCAAATAATGTCAGGCCTTCTACCAATTCTGTGGTCTTCACTCCAATGGGCTCAATTAGCCCCGAGAATACATTACACAGGGGCTAATAAATTAGAATATCATATCCATACTATAATACCATGAAAAAGTCCAGTGGGATCATCCCTCTTATTGCTCGGGTGAAGAATTGGGGTTGGCAATGTTCAAATAGAAGCGCTAATGCCGTGTTACATGTAATTGTCCCCTGCCATTTTCCCCCTGCTGAAATACCTCTTTATTAATAGTAATTGAGAAAATGAATTATGAATGAAACGATTTTCTTCCAACACAGACATAAGGCATAATGACCATGGTTTTTAATCATTTTCGTCTCTCTTTAAGTGGTCGGGTGATCTCTTTACTCCCTTTTCTTCTTCTCCTTGTGTTAAATATACCCAAGCTGTTTTACTAGACCATATTGAGTCAATCGCTATCTTTAGGCATATCACAAATCAGTCATTGAAGGGAAGGATAATTACATTATGCATTTCTTTACATTATGCCAGATTTCTAACCATGTTCATATTAATATCCATTAAAAAAAATCTTTGGTGGGAAAGCAACAAGACAGTCCCAGTTTCTTGTAGCTTTCAGTAATTGTGTAATATGATGCTGCTAATAGCCCGAGGTAAGGTGGGACTGGTGGTGATTTGGGGGCAAAAAGGCCCTGCTGGCAGCATCTCTGACAAGCTACATTATGTTCTCTCGGCCTTATTAAAAGATTGGCCGTGCACACCTATGATCAACCAGAGCGTTTGCTGAGCTGTTCATGCGGCCCCAGGTCTGGTTCTTATTTCAAAACATCAAACGTTTCACTTCATTATGGTCCCCGTTTTCGGTCGCATCTGAAGCATGTTTTCCGAAACAAAAGACAAGAAGGGGAGTGGTACGAGTTAAAAAACATAGCGCAGTCTGCAGCAGTTTTATTGGGGGAAATAATGGGCAATTGAGGCTAGGTATTTAATAGGCGAAAGCCAGCATGGCAACCTATATGCTAAGGCAGTTAAATAAGAAGCAATTTTTGGAAATCGAAATGAGGTCAGGTTCCGGTAGACAGATGAGGCCGAAAACCTCCCATAGACACCCAGTGAAAGACGAGTGATGTCATCAGGGAGGAGGAGGAGTTCAAATGTGATGGACAGCTGGGAAAGAAAGGATTTCAGCCTGCTGTGTGCAAGGGCATCTGCATTTAAATGAAAAGCAAATGGACAGAAGGCAAAACACTTGCTAATCAATAGTCCAATATCTTGAGCAGGAAGACTCCAATAACTGCATCAGTGGCCACCAATGGCTATGTGGGAGAAAAATGATCCACAATTGGAAAAGGAGCGACTATGTTAAGTGAATCAGGTCTTAGCCCCGACAAGTATGGCTCCTTAAAACGAACCATTCTTCAGAAGGTCCACAAAGCTATTTGCATTGATTTTAATACGCCTCCCGCAAAACCCGCCCTAATACGTTTAGCCCAATCATCTACGGGATGACTCGGAACGTTATTTAATCGTGGTTATTGGGGGGAATGACTCGTCTTTGCTGATATGGAAGAGGGCAAACGGATGGAGCCTTTGTAAATCAGATCAGCGTGGAGCAGAGTGGACATCAAGTGTGCAGCGCTGACCTTAGTGACCAGTGGTCAGAACAGGACTGACCACATGGGTCAATATTGACCCCCCTCCAACATCACATTCACAGTCCAATCAATGTCAAATTATGGGTTATTTATTAAATAATCAAAAAGGTATTATCACCATGGCTCTTATGTAGGCTGTCACAGGAGCAGACTATTTATCAGGCAACTTGCTAAATTAGGGTAATCACTTATCATGTAAACAAGAGCCAGCAGCTGTCTGACAGAGTCGGGCTATTATTCATAGCTACTTATCAAACACTGTGTGTGTGTGTGTGTGTGTGTGTGTGTGTGTGTGTGTGTGAGAGAGAGAGACTTACTACAGGGACTAAGGAAGATCATAGTTCTCACGTAGCATAGCATAGCCATCAGAGCATTCAATTTAAAAGGCTAAAAGGGTCTTTTATATGTATGACATATACATATATAAGTTCGTTTAACCCTCTCAAATGCTTTTACGATTAGATGGGCAAAAATTTGCATAGACACACTTAAATATCTAAAAAAAAAAAAAAACTGCTAACAATGGTGTCTAAATGCCATATACCTTATAGGGTATGAGTCAGTTTGGAGACATCACCATCTATGTTCTCCACCATATAGGGATGGTAGCTCAGTGGTTAGGGTGTTGGGCTATCAATCTGAAGGTTGGGGGTTCAAATCCCAGGTCCACTGAAGTTACCAATGTGGGTCCTTGAGCAAGACCCTTAACCCTCATTGCTCCAGGGTTGTTGTGATTAACCCTGTGCTCACCTTGTAAGTTGCTTTGGATAAAAGCGTCCAATAAATGACCAAATGTAAATATAGATGGCCATATAGATGGTAGTTTTACAATTACAGACTGTAGTCCATCAGTTTTCTTTTGTTTTGTTCGTCCCCTCTTGGTTCTCTGTTCTCTATTGGTAAGGACCATCTCAGAACCACTATGATTTGGATGGTGGATTGTTTATTTTCGGTTCTGAGATGGACATATAGCTGGTAGTTTTACAATTACAGACTGTAGTCCATCAGTTTTCTTTTGTTTTGTTCGTCCCCTGTTGGTTCTCTGTTCTCTATTGGTAAGGACCATCTCAAAACCACTATAATTTGGGTGGTGGATTATTTATTGTCAGTTCTGAGATGGACATATTAATGGTAGTTTTACAATTACAGACTGTAGTCCATCAGTTGGGGGGGGGGGGGGGGGGGGGGGGGGGGGGGGGGGGGGGGGGGGGGGGGGGGGGGGGGGGGGGGGGGGGGGGGGGGGGGGGGGGGGGGGGGGGGGGGGGGCCACTATAATTTGGGTGGTGGATTGTTTATTGTCGGTTCTGAGATGGACATATAGCTGGTAGTTTTACAATTACAGACTGTAGTCCATCAGTTTTCTTTTGTTTTGTTCGTCCCCTGTTGGTTCTCTGTTCTCTATTGGTAAGGACCATCTCAAAACCACTATAATTTGGGTGGTGGATTGTTTATTGTCGGTTCTGAGATGGACATATTAATGGTAGTTTTACAATTACAGACTGTAGTCCATCAGTTTTCTTTTGTTTTGTTCGTCCCCTCTTGGTTCTCTGTTCTCTATTGGTAAGGACCATCTCAGAACCACTATGATTTGGGTGGTGGATTGTTTATTGTCGGTTCTGAGATGGACATATTGATGGTAGTTTTACAATTACAGATTGTAGTCTATCAGTTTTATTTTGTTGTTGTTCGTCCCCTGTTGGTTCTCTGTTCTCTATTGGTAAGGACCATCACAGAACCACTATGATTGTCAGTTCTGCAGTGATACTAATGCGGTGAGTGGGTTTTAGTGCAGAAGTGCAGCTGTAGTTTCATTCCTTGGCACAGATGGAAATTGTCTGAAATTGTAGAACTACAAAGTCCATCTTTACCGTACGTGGAACTGATATAATTAAGTGGCGTATAAGGGAGTCAAAATGTAAGTCAATAAGTAAATTAATGTGGTTAAACAAGCAAAGGGTCATTCTTAAGACTAATAGTTTACAATGTAGAAATTGCTCATTGTACATTTGTTAGTGTTATTTATGTCAAAGTTCTCACAGTTGGGTGTAAGGTTATGTACAAAGATAAGGTACAAGCACAAGAATTAATCTAATCAGTTTTGGCAAAAATATTTGTGCTGTCATCTTTAAATCGGAGAGAGGTACAATTTACATTTGGTTACTTAGCAAACTTTTTATCTAAAGCGACTTACAAAGCAAACACAGGGTTGGCCACAGCATCCCTGGAGCAAATGAGGGTTAAGGGTCTTGCTCAAGGGTCCACATTGGTAACTTCAATGGACCTGGGATATGAACCCACAAACTTTTGATTGATAGCCCAACACCCTAACCAGTACACTACTATGCCCTCAGATATGGCCAAACATATGGCGTGTACTGTATATGTGCTTTAAAACCTTACGCAACAAACGACAACAATCAGGCTACATCAATAATACGTGGCTAACCAAGTAAAAACCATCAGCAATTGTAGGTAGTGTTGTACTAAAGTGTATGTATAATAACTTGCCAATAATCACTTCCGCACTACATGGAGAATAAAAGTTGTATTTAAAACTCTGGACTCCATTAGTTCTTGGAGGTGATCATTTTTCCATCACCCAGAGCAGTTGCTGCAGACTTCTGCATGCCCTCAGTCTCTCCTAGTAATTAAATAAATGGTCATGTTGTCCTCTTTTAAACAGTTCTATCAATCAAACACACTTTGGTCTGTCATAAATTCCAAACCAATCCCGGCAACTCTTATGCCTCGGCTGGAGCCACAAAGGTACATAGGCGGAAATCTATAGTTGTGGTTGGCTGGCCCAAAAGCTTTTCCCTGTTTACATTATTATCTGTCACCATATTTTTGTCTCTTAAAAAGCATTAGAAAAGCTAGCTGTACCTCCCTAACCAGATTATAATTGGTTTTCGTCTTGGCCACCGGGGAGGTCGAGTTACTGACAATAAGATCAAAAACGAGCCAATTTCTTTTCTATTCTCATTCAAAACAAACAAAAGGGGGGCTAATAGGCCCGGCATCTGTGGCCAGAGCGCTGCCAGGTCGATATGAGCGCTGATAGATGCGAGCTCTACAATTGCTGGTTATTACGTCGCTGAAAGGGCTCTGCCTGGTTTAAGTGGTCAGTGGCCCCCAAAGCCTCTGATCATATCTGGCTGTCTGAGATTATCAGCCATAAAGCAGGACCAATGTTCACTTATCGAGGTGAAGACTCTGCTAGAGTAATGTGGTGATAAGAATTATTGGGTTACAGCAGCAGAGTTGTATTGAACGCATCATCAAAGCATCTAGTGTGTCGTTTTTACTGTAATTCAGTTGCATGGAAAGCCACTCATGGTACTAACTGCATCGGTCATCTTTCGGACAGTACAGTAGGACAGCATACATATGTCTCAGCTCAGCTTAATGTATTCATAAAGTGTAAACAAGAATGCATACGAGATATGGGTTCTATGTGAGTGATGGGTAGCGCTTCATATATTAAGATGGACTCTGTAGTGACTGGGGTGTTTCTTGCAATGACCTGGTCTTTAGCTGTAGAGTTTCTTAAATTGGACTCCCCTTGGGGACCCATCACCTTTTCCCCTTTATGTTATTCTAGCCCAATTTGCCCCCTCAATGCCTGGGCCCCAGGCAGAAGCTGGACCCGTGGCAACCTTGTCTTAACCCCCTGCTCAGTGGTGTTAATTGCATTGGGGTATCAGTGGAACCTATGTAAAGGGTTAACTTGATTCTCTAGTTGGAATGAAGGACTCTCCTCGGTCTAATCCCCTCTTGTTACGCGCCATTAGTCAACTGTTTGGACCGGCGCAGGTGTGATGCACCTCTAACTTTGTTAAGCCACTTGTTAGTGGAAGAAACACTCACCCTCTCATCTTGCCTCAATATCGATTGTCTGTGTAGCCTCACCTCCTCAAGCCCTTTGCCTTTCTGACCCTCCTTCTCAACTGTATTCATTTACTCTTGTTTGAGATGCAGAAACCAGCCACTCGGGTCAGATGACGTAGAATCTGCAGGTAGCAGAGGTCATCAGGGATGGACCGTATACTGGGCAGTGATATGAAGTGTGGTACTTCATTTCAGATTGTCCAAAACTGTTCAGTAGGATTGAGGTCAGGGTTATGGAAGGCTTCTACACCAAATTCATTACAATTACAAAAATATGGAGTACACTTTCAGCATTAGGGCATAGACATGTTGAAAGGGTCTGGTTGAAGTTTTTCTCTCTCCATGGATTTCTTTTGGGTTCCCCGGGCTCCTTCCAAATCCAAAAACATGGATTCAGGATAAATTGGCTGCCCCACATTGTTTGTGTCTCTGTCTGTATGTGTTAGTGAATGTGTGCCAAGCAATTGATTGGCATCCTGTCCTGAGTGTATCTGCCCAGCACCTGAAACATTCTCCCCTGGATGGGCATGGGAAACCTTCTATGAACCTAGAGAAGACTAAGAAGACTTTTCTGTCAACAGAAGACTAACATGCAGAAAGCAGTGTCCACATGCTTTTGGTTATGTCTTGTGAATACACATTATATATATATATCCATATATATATATATATATATATATATATATATATATATATATATATATATATATATATATAGTATTTATATATATATATTCATTCATTCATTCATTATCACCCGCTTTATCCTATATTAGGGTCACGGTGGTGTTCCCCATGTTCAGTTTCAGGCGCTGGGCAGATACACCCAGGACAGGGCGCCAATCTATCGCTGGGCACACACTCACTCACACAGACACGCATGCATACACACTCTATTTGGGGCAATTTGGAGAACTCAGTTGACTTGATCCATGTTTTTGGACTGTGGGAGGAAACCGAAGAACCCGGAAGAAACCCACGCGGACACGGGGAGAACATGGAAACTCCACCCAGATGGGGATTCGAACCGGGAATCCCTAGCGCTGAGAGGCGAACATGCTAACCACTAAGCCACCGTGCCGCCCTTATGAATATATATATATATATATATATATATATATATATATATATATATATATATATATATTCATACGGAGACTCATTTATATGCGGAGACTCATTGTCTCCGTTGGGTGGTTTATTTTGTGCACGTGACTGGGTGTCTTTTGTATTTAGTTTCCGTCTTCCATTTTTCCGCTGAATGTCTTTATATATATATATATATATATATATATATATATATATATATATATATATATATATATATATATATATATATATATATATATATTGGTATCCCTTCTCTTTAGCACAGATTGTGACCCATTCTAAACTCTTGCTGTTTCACTAGAAGCCAAATTTAATTTACGTTATTTGTATGAATTTATGCATATTTTAAAGCAGAGGTCACAGTTGTCCTCAAATCATAATGGTCCACGGATGGGTTACAGCCGGACGTTTAGATTAAGTGTATTAATTGCAACAGCCTGTAAATATAACCTACTGTAAATACATCTGCACAGCAACCTTGGACCCCTCTTATGGGAGCCACATTAAGCTCAATGCTCCCAAAGGACCAGGACCAATAAATATCATATCAGACTGGCTCCTGCTGCAGCAAATCCCCGCTATCCTATTACTCTAAAAGGTATAGCTGCTCTTTAAACCATAAAGCACCTCCTGTTCCCTCCCCTTCTCTCAGTTCTTTCCCTCGCTGCTCCTGCCAGTGCATTCTCTAAGGTGCATCGTTCTGCAAGATGTGTGTTCGGCCCTAAACCTGCTGCTGGGTAGTGGCCGCCTGGGCCTGATGATGGCAGAGGCTGCTGTATAAACGTCCTCATAAAAATGACAGCTAGACATATGTATGGAATCCAATAATTTTTTTTATTACTAATCACCAGGCCGCCGTGTGAACGGCTGGATTCCTAGTGGAGCTTTGCCACGGGCCTGAGATTTAAATGAAGACATCTTCTACATGCTTCATAAAAAAAAGTCAACAATGGGATGTTGCAGCATCCTGACTTTCAGATTTCGCACTTGGCCAGGGAGGATAAAGGAATTGAATATAATAATATAAAATATAAAATAATTTTTTTTTACACACATATATATATATATATATATATATATATATATATATATATATATATATATATATATATGTAAAAATAAATAATAAAAATAAGGAAAGACATCCATGACTTGGCTTTTTGTTAATAATCTACATAATTTCAGATGTATGCAAAATACACCAAGGAAAACATTTTAATACCCTGCTTTTACTTACAGTATTTCCTCCACTGTATATATATATATATATATATATATATATGTATATATAGTTTTAATAGTTGCATATGTTTCAGTGGTCGTGATTATAGGTTATGGGTGGTGGAATGCAGTTGCTACATTTAGAATCCATACCTTCACCTTCTGTATAATGGGTGGATATGACGATGGGTATATTTGCCTACATCCAAAGCTACAAAAAGTGGTTCATTTAAATAAATATACCTGACTAAATGAGCAATGAGTCTAGTTTATCCTAAAAAATGTGTATGTCAGTTATGATTATGGACAAATAGAGTTCTCCATTTATGTAGCAAACAACATCAGCAGCAGCAATGTGGCCTGTCTTCAGTGACATTGATTTCATTGAGTCCTTTTGACTGTCAGTGTGAAATTTTTCATTCATTCATTCATTCATTCATTCATTATCTTCCACTTAATCCACCACTAGGGGGTTCCCCATGCCCATCCGGGGGTGGGGGGGGGAGTTAATAGTTCAACGGTTCTTTCCCATTTTCCGAGATGAACTTAATTTTTGGCCAAACTGGCTAATTTTGCCATTAGCTGCAGTGATTTACACCTACTCTCCCTTTAGACACTTATAAGGCTGCATATGGTTCCACTACAGTTCCGCCAATAAGCCTTTAGCTCTGCCTCTGCTTTCTGGCCAGATCACAAGGTTAATCCAAACAGGTAGTAGGGTAACAGACCTGGGGTCAGAGGACACACGTTTGTTGATGTTTGTAGCAGCCGTCAACCGGAGACAGAGGGTGGAGGTATTTGATAATGAGAAGGGAGCCTATTTCCAACGAGCTGGATAGAGCTGTAAACATTTGACAGGTGTCAATAGGGAAAGTGCACCTGCAAAGCAGCCGCCACCATCTGCCTTTTCCCTGCTGTCGGAATTCAGGCAGAATTAACAGTCTCCAAGAGCCAAACTCCACCAGGTCTGTTATGACTGAAACTGACACTCGGATTTGTCTCTTTGGAAACGTACCATCTGATCAGAGTTAACTTAATCTCAGCCAGCAGTTAACTATGACAGCATCGGCAAGCAGAATATAGCTGTCAAATTAAAAAAGTATTATGTTGCTAACAACATGGATTACCAGAACAGAAGATGAAGGAATTGCCTCCGTGGCTCTTGTGCCACAAACAGCCGGTAAATAGTGGGGAATTTATGGCTAGCTGGATCTATGGCAGCAGCTTCGTTCAGCTAACAATGATTACTTACATAAACAGGCATTTTCAATCCATCTGTGCAGTTCATCAGCGAGGAAAGTAGAGAAGGTAAAATGGAGAAGCTATGAAGCGAGACAGGTCAGAGTGAGGATATACCCTCTAAATGAACCCCTTTTATTAACCCCTCCTGCTGCCTCCCTCCATATTCAGAACACCTCTTCTCTCTCTATTACTTCCATGGTCGTTTCATTATCCGACCTGAACTCTGTGTAACCCCCCCGTGGTCATTTTTTATGTCATTCAGGGTGCAGGGTCCATGATTTAGAAGTGTTGTGCCCATAATATGATTTCTTTGTGGGGTGCATCATGGAGAAAAGCGGGTGAGGGGAAGGACTTTAAATTGAATTATTAAGTGATGGCAAAATGACTCAGAGACTAACGAAGTAATCGAAGCATTCATTACACGCCAATAACATTGTTCCTTAAAACTATAACTCGGTTGAGTGGAAATGAACCATTGGGCGGTCTTTTTACGTTTGTCAGTCATCTGCGTTTGGATTTTCTCCGCATGCAAATGGCAATTAAAGCAAATGCAGAGAGCACATAATACGAATATATCTTAAAATAGTTCCAATTTCCACTTTTTCCTTAATTTTTTAAGGAAAAATTCCTGATTCAGCTGGTTTTTAAATTTTTTTTATTGCGCACCATTACTGTAGTAAATTATCTTGCTTATTAAAGGCAAATAGGCATCTTCCTTGCATTCTGGCAATGCCAAACATAGTAATTGTATTTTAATGTTTAAAAAAACAATATGACGTTTTCACAAGTGAAAAATCAGACATGAGATATTTTCCAGTGTTGCCCTCTGGGGCTTGTATTATGCAGGACACGTCTTAAAAAATCGGAAATCAGGGTTTCATCCCGTTCCAACGGGCTTGATGTGAGTTTCAAAGACTATTAACTGCTCACATGGGTTCTGGGATCCAACTGCCTTTTTACTAGTGCATTGGCAGGATAAGATTCCTGTATCTGCATTCACACTGCAGAGAAAATCCAAAAAAAAACGTTTAGATGTGCAGTGTTGGGTGGACATTTGAGGAATCAAATGACATAGAAAGTCATTTCTTTGTTATAATAATGTACCTTCTGTACTGTATGCACTTATCATATTCATACTATGTATATATCATGTTTATTCATTCATTCATTCATTCATTGGGGGGGGGGGGGGGGGGGGGGGGGGGGGGGGGGGGGGGGGGGGGGGGGGGGGGGGGGGGGGGGGGGGGGGGGGGGGGGGGGGGGGGGGGGGGGGGGGGGGGCGCCAATCCATCGCTGGGCACACACTCACTCACACAGACACACTCTATAGGGGGCAATTTTTTGAGAATTCAATTAACTTGTTCCATGTTTTTGGACTGTGGGAGGAAACCGGAGAACCCGGAGGAAACCCACGCAGACACGGGGAGAACATGGAAACTCCACCCAGATGGGGATTCGAACCGGGAATCCCTAGAGCTGAGAGGCGAACGTGCTAACCACTAAGCCACCGTGCCGCCTTCATTCAATATCTTCCGCTTTTATCCTATATTAGCGTCGCAGGGGGGTCCCCCATGCCCATCCAGGGGAGAACGTTTCGGGCGCTGGGCAGATACATCCAGGACAGGACGCCAATCCATCGCCGGGCACACACTCACTCACACACACACACTCTACATGCGGCAATTTGGAGAACTTAATTGACTTGATCCATGTTTTTGGACTGTGGGAGGAAACCGGAGAACCCGAAGGAAACCCACGCAGACACGGGGAGAACATGTAAACTCCACACAGATGGGGATTCGAACCGGGAATCCTTAGAGCTGAGAGGCAAACGTGCTAACCACTAAGCCACCGTGTCGCCTATCATGTTTATATTATGTAAATATCATGTATATATTATGTTCATGGGCGGCATGGTGGCTTAGTGGTTAGCACGGTCGCCTCTCAGCGGTAAGGATTCCCGGCTCGAATCCCCATCTGGGTGGAGTTTCCATGTTCTCCCCGTGTCCGCGTGTGTCTGTGTGAGTGAGTGTGTGCCCAGCGATAGATTGGCACCCTGTCCTGGGTGTATCTGCCCAGCACCCGAGATGTTCTCCCTTGGATGGGCATGGGGAATCCCCCTACCCGACCCCCCAACCCTAATAGAGGATGAAGCGGAAGATAATGGATGGATGGATATCAGGTTCAAATCATATATCTACATTTATACACTTCACTTCTCCATGCACCAGTCACTGTTATTAATGCACTTTATGTAAATAATGTATATATTGCACTTCTGGTTAGATGCTAACTACATTTCATTGGCCCTGTACTTGTACTCTGCACAATGACAATAAAGTTGAATCTAATCTAATTTAATCAACCGGATTACGCTCGATGAAACAGTCCAAAGTTGAAATCACTTGAAAATTGAGCAGGACAATATTAGAATGAAAGATGATGAGACTTCTTGAAAAGGCGAGCAGGTTAGGGGAGAAAAGGCATGACGGCGTGAATAACTCTATACAGTATGTGTGTTTTTGAGAAGGTGCGGGTGGGTGGTTGTTGTGTGTGTGTGTGTGTGTGTGTGTGTGTGTGTGTGTGTGTGTGTGTGTGTGTGTGTGTGAGTGTGTGTGTACCACAACTGTGGGCGGATGTGTCTGAGGGTGCAGCAGCAATAGGGGTCTGGGCAGAGTTTGTGCCAGTTTTTTAAACCGTACAAAGGCTCCATCTGGAAAGCAGACCTTGGTATTGCTGCCAGTCCATTATGGAGGGATTATGGGGAGCTTGGGGTGTGGGTAGAGTGTCTGCATTCCAACAAGTCGCTTTCTCTTCCACTGCCAGCATTTCAAAAATGTTACATGATGTAGCTCTACATGGCTGTCGCCACCACAATAATAATTGGCAGTTTTGCTTCACCAAACACATGGAGCTGGTGGAATATCCATGATAGCCTGCGGTTTAGGCATGGTTGTAATGAGAAATATAATGAACCTGTATTCGATTCATTTTCTTTTTATAGATCAGAGGCTCGCGTGATGGTGGTATGGTGGAAGCATGTGGCAGCATGTGGAAGTCCGATCTTATATGACGCATACATGAAGAAATATATATAAATGCACTTACCTAACAGTAGAAAGTGACGGAGAAGGGTCGGCCGCACATGGAAAGTACAGAGAGAGAGATAAAGCAGGTTAGATATACTGAAAAGCAGCAAGAAGTTCAATCACCAACAAATTTCAGTGGAATAATCCAAAGTAACAGCTAATATGAGATCATAAAATCAATTACTAATGTTCCGTAAGTGATACTTTTTCAGGAGCTTCATTTCGGCCTCGCATTGGCAATCTATTTCGCAGCTTTCAGTGGGGTTAGGGCCACTTAGCGGAGCCCTGCTGTGTTCTTCCCCTGTGTGAGCCCACGCGCTGCATGCTCTTTCATGTCTGTTAGCGCATGCCCTCCCGTGCCCTTGCACTGTGGTGTAAACACAGATTGTTAGGTTAAGGGTTAAAAGTGTTGTGCTTAGATTCTTTGACAGTAATCTAATTTTTTCTCTCTCGCACATCTATATTTATTTGGTTTTGTCAACACTCAGGGCTCTTTTTTCTCCCCTTCGCCTTCAGCGTATTGATCCCCCTAATGGATTGGATCTGATTCCAGAGAGTCTAACATGCTTTCGTATCCTCTTATTTTCACCCGGGGAAATCGATCAGGAAGCCTGAAAATCAGCCAGGATCAGGTTTTAAGGGATGCACCATAGTGGGAACGGCCGAACAGTGTTTGGACACCCGGCGACACTGAAGAACTTTTTTTTTTTTTTTAACATGCTGTTATTATATGCTTATGGGTAGCGGCATACATCTCCTCAGAAGATTCCATTTATCAAACTGTGGCGGTTTTCCTCAAGGAGCTTGCTGCAATGACAGCATTCTTACAGTTGAAATGCTGATTAGACAAAATATGGTATAGTAACTGCTATTAATGTTTGATTCTTCCTTATTGCCTTTTTATTTTTAATGTCTAATGCAATCACATGCAAAGTGCATTTGACTCAAACCTTCCTCTATGGTGTTTTCAACCTTTTACATTCATATTATTCACGTTCTCAAAGGAATATTAAATATCAAACTCTATCAAACTGTATCATATGCATCATATGTATCATATCATATTTTATTTTGCTGTTATATGTCTGGGCGGCACGCTGGCTTAGTGGTTAGCACGTTCGCCTCTCAGCGCTAGGGATTCCCGGTTCGAATCCCTATCTGGGTGGAGTTTCCATGTTCTCCCTGTGTCTGCGTGGGTTTCCTCCGGGTTCTCCGGTTTCCTCCCACAGTCCAAAAACATGGATGAAGTTAATTGAATTCTCCAAATTGCCCCATATAGAGTGTGTCTGTGTGAGTGAGTGTAGGCCCAGCGATGGATTGGCGCCCTGCCCAGCGCCCGGGAGGTTCTCCCCTGGATGGGCATGGGGAACCCCACCGCAACCCTAATAGAGGATAAGCGAAACTAAAATTTTGAATTTATCTTGTGTATATATAGATTTCTACTTATTTATTTATTTATTATTATATATTTTTTTAACTTCTTTTTAACTGCTAAATATCTTTTTTACCTTTTTCTAATGTAACCCATTGTAGGACAAATAAAGGTCTATCTTATCTTATCTAAAAAAAAATGCCTTCTTTAAACACCTGCATGCTTGATTATTTCGAATACAACCACATGCGGACTGGGCCGTTTTATTTTCACATCCTCATATTAGATATATTTGTGGTGTAGATATGTTATATGGAGATGGCGGAACCGAGGATAATGTTGGCATGCGTGGTAATTTTACAGGGGTTTATTTTCCTCCCAAAATACATTAATATACAATTTAAACATAAAATGGGGTTATCGTAATGTTGGAATATTAAATTAAGTACATTAACCTTATAAAATAAAGAAACAGAGAATGGATTTGGTATTTTCTTCTGTGCAGCACCTGCGCCAGAACCCAGAACCTCATCCCATAATCATGTGAGTTCAACTAAATCAATGATGAGATTTCTCTTTCTGCTGAGGCAGCATTCCTAACCTTCTTTCTTATAAATGTATTCTGAATAATTTGTTTTTTGGGGATATTTGTGTGTTATTATTTTTAAAGGTTATTGGTGTTACAGTGTCTTGTTGGTGTATTGAGGCATTGTATCAGAGTGGAACCAGACCACACACATTCAGTCATGGCTCCTCTTTGGCAGATAAGTGTTAAATACAAGATGGGACACAATCAATAAGCAGAATGAGGCTGGTGTGTAGCAGCAAGGATGGATCTGGGCAGTGTGAAAGCATTCCATTGCCTGCTCCTCCTCAGCCTGTCTGAAACCTGAGATCAGACTCTGATCAGTTGGAAATGGCATGATATCGATGCCCTCTTGGCTCTTCACACAGCTGAGCAAATTGGAGGATTTGTAACAAGTCACAACACAAGGATGCCAGTATGTGAAAGAGGCAAGGAGGAACGGATACAGAGGTGGAACTGAGGCCGTCGCCGATGTCAAACTGGTATGACCCAGGTTACCCAGCCTAGGCATTTTGGACTCCCGTTAGACCTATAAATAAAGCATTTGGGAAGTTGTGCTTCCTTCGAGCTCTGGCTAAGGGGCAACAGGAAGGTCAGGCCTCTTAAAACAGCTTGCATTCCATATGTGGGATCAGCGGATGACTTATGACACCTTGGAGGGTCCAGATCTCCTTCATGGAGCTGCCACTATCAGTGCTTACACCAGTCTATTATTACGTGTAGAAATGAAGAGAGAGTCCTGGTTCCAGAAATCAGATCTTCATTAGCATAACACCATAAATTGTCTGGCCTCGGGAGGTATGTAAGCACTTGCTTTTTTACAATGACAAAACCTGTCATAAGCAAACCCCATTTGCTAGAGGTTAACAATGCAGAGAGCAGGAAGCCAACGACACATCATAAACCTATCCTGTGTAGGCACACACCTACATGCATAACAGATCATAATGCAGGGCATCAGAGAGATCCATTATTTCTGACGGGAGGGGTGTGATTAATAGAATTTTGCTCTTTTGACAGGATTCCAACTCAAATGTGTTATCAGACATAAATATATGTATATATATGTGTGTATATATATATATATATATATATATATATATATATATATATCCACACAGCTTAGGTGTGTCACGGTCTATCTCTAACTTCCATTAAGAGCTCCTTTGCCTTTCTTTCAGTGTCTGACACAGTCATAACATTCATTCATTCATTCATTCATTATCTCCCGCTTATCCTCTATTAGGGTTGCGGTGGGGTTCCCCATGCCCATCCAGGGGAGAAAGTCTTGGGCGCTGGGCAGATAGACCCAGGTAGACGCTGGGCAGATCCATCGCTGGGCACACACTCACTCACACAGACACACTCTATAGGGGGCAATTTTGAGAATTCAATTAACTTGTTCCGTGTTTTTGGACTGTGGGAGGAAACCGGAGAACCCGGAGAAAACCCACGCAGACACGGGAAGAACATGGAAACTCCACCCAGATGGGGATTCGAACCGGGAATCCCTAGCGCTGAGAGGCGAACGTGCTAACCACTAAGCCACCATGCCGCCACAGTCATAACAAGTTAACTTATTTAATTATTTCATCATCTAAGGATAGATACACTTTATATAAGACTATATATGTTTAGCTGGTAAAGTTGTGTATATATATATATATATATATATATATATTAACTTTAATTTTTTTATTAACATGTAACAATTACAGCAACTGAGTGCATATATTGTTGTGTTTGATGCTTCTGTACAAATGCATATTTCCCCTTGTGGAATAATAAAAGATTATTATGATTATTATTATTATTATGATTATGATTATGATTATTATTATTATTATTATTATTATTATTATTAATAATAATAATATTATTATTATTATTATTATTATTATTATTATTATTATTATTATTATTAATTATTTCATTTATTCCCTTCCACTTTATACTTTTTTTTTTTTTTTTTACTAGGCTCCTCCATGCTCTTCCAGGGGAGAATGTTTCAGGCGAAGTGCAGATTCACCCAGAACAGGGCACCAATCGATCACTGGACACACTCACTCTCACACACACACACACAAACACAAACTCCCTCTATATGGGGCAATTTGGAGCATTCAATTGCCCTTGGTCTATGTTTTTGGACTGTGGGAGGAAGCCAGAGAACCCGGAGGAAACCCACACCACACAGAGAACATGGAAACTCCACCCAGATTGGGGTTCGAACCTGGAATCCCCAGCTCTCAGAACGGAACATGCTAACCACTAAGCCACCGTGCCACCCTATTATTATTATTTCTGTTATTATTATTTTTATTATGGTTGTAGTTTCTAATTCTGTTTTGATGTGCCTGTTACACACCTGTTCCTTAGACACCCTCATGTTTAAAACCCTAAGATCCTCAAAATGTACTTTACATACAGGTGTGCCCCGTTCCTCTGTCCCATCACTTTGAAGGTGATAGCAGATGGAAGCGGATGAAAGAGCTTCTCCTTCGCTTGTCTCTCAAACAGATTAGATTATATCATCTCCACCATAACATTTGACAGTAACAATTCTAAGTGCGAGGGCTGATATCTGCTTTGGTCTTCTATCATCAGACAGACCGAGTAAAACCAGCGTCTGGCTGCCCTGGGTGTCATTAACCGTGGAAGCGCTCCCTTTTTAAAGCCAACAGTGTCAGAGGACAAGATCGAATTACCTCCTAGTCTAAACAGCAACATTAAAGTGTAGATACGGATCTCGACATCGTGTTGATCTAATAGATTGCATGCCGGCGAACACTGAAAACACGCCGTGTTTGTTCCCGTACCAAAGGCTTGGATGTGTGATTTAACCCTGTCTGCTTCCCAGGTGATAACGAACGCCGGAATATCCGAAGAAAGACAAAACGCTGGATGATTGAGGTGGAAGAATGAACTCGTCCATGTTTTAATATGATGTGCATTTAGGCTGGTGGCTTTCCACGCACCGATCTTGGCTGGTGTGAAATCAAATCGGCAAATCTGCCTCTGTGCATCTTTTCGGGGGTCTCACACCCCCCCCCCGCCCCCCACCTGCTCGTGAGGGTATGCGCATACAAGACAAACGCGCATGCAAAAAAGTCCTCCTCACAGATTTATCACCCAAGCCCTGCTCCCGTCGGCATCACAGTGGCTGATTTTCTCATTTCATAGGCCACCGAGGTAGAACAGGCATGTGCTTGTTCAAATCCACCCAGCAAGACGCACCAGTTTCACCACACAGCTTTCTCTTTAGCAGCTTAACAGATGCCAAGCCGAAGGGTGACGGGGGAGGGCAAGGGGAGTACGGCGAACGACACGGGATAGGGGGCACAATCAGCACCCATCAAGCCCAAGCATTTCAAAAACCCACACACTTGGTAGGGCAAAATTACAAAAAGAGTTACCTGTGGTGGTGCAGTGTGACGACCATGACACTGGGGGGTTTTAATTCATTATTCCGAGCGGTGCTTTTAAATGATAGCATGCTGAGTACCCTTTTCAGCCCATGTCAAGCGGTGCAAAGCCCCTCTTTAAATATAGAGATCATGTTTGTATTGTCTGACATTGGGCTTTGAAGGACTGCTTCAGCCAACATTCACGCACATATGCCTGCTTGATTTGTGCTAAATACACATACAGCGGCAGGTCTACAGAGCAACCAGACTATTAAAGAGCGCATGGAGCCACATGAAAAGTATCTGTTTTGGCGTGTGGGTGTCTCTCGCTCTCTCATTCTCTCTCTCTTTTGCTCTCTCTGTTCATGTTTTGATGTATAGTGCTGCTATTTAAATCTGGCAGATTGTTCGAAAACAGTGATTACAGGTTGCGCTGATTTAATTGAGCCATTCATTTTATCTTGGTTTTCTCATTGATGTAATGCGCTTTGGCAGGGTTCTATTGAAAAAGTACAGTTTCAACAACATAGGCCTGTTAGCACAGCATCGAGGAGGAATACAATACCAATGAATATTGGCGGAAGACTCTGATAAAGTAATCTGGCTTGTAAAATGCTCTAACAATCCAACCATGCTTACATTACAGGCATATCTTCCGCTTTATCCCCTATTAGGGTCGCGGGGGGGTCCCCATGCCCATACCCAGGAAAGAGCGCCAATCTATCACTGGGCACACACTCACTCACACAGACACACACACAAACACACTCTATATGGGGCAATTTGGAGAATTCAGAGAATTTAATTGACTTTGATCTGTGTTTTTGGACTGTGGGAGGAAACCAGAGAACCCGGAGGAAACCCACGCGGACACAGGGAGAACATGGAAACTCCACCCAGATAGGGATTCGAACATGGTATTCCTAGCACTGAGAGGTGCTAGGAACGTGCTAACCACTAAGCCACCGTGCCACCCACAGGCACATTATGTTAGTCTGGATATGTATTTCGGATTTGTGTATATAGTGAAACACACACATATACACACACTGGTGAAGTGAGCAGGTGTCCGGAGTGGTGGGAAGCCATGTACACAGCGCCCAGGGAGCAATTGGGGTTAGGTGCCTTACCCAAGGGCACTTCAGTTATAGTACATGCTGGGACCGGGAATCAAACCAGGGACCTTCAGGTTGCAAAGCTGGTTCATTAGCATAATTCATTACTCCTGGGATGCTTGGGCCAACCCTGAGCTCTGACCCCCAACCATCAAGTTGGGATACTTTGGATAAAAGCGTCTGCTAACTGACCAAATGTAATGTAATGTAATAAACTTCATAAAAGCCAAACCAAAATGTAAACAGTAGCCAGTTGTGATGGTGATCTCGGAGTTTGTCATGGTTACAAGCGCCTACACCTCCCTTTCCTTAGAGTCTTGGGGGTTTGTGGTAAAAGTAAGTAAAAGACTATGTTTCTTTTGATGCAAGTACCTGTGGATAATATACATGGCCCCCTGCAAAGACTTGTTTCTACCCTAAGGAACCAGGACAATTGAAAAGAGCAAGTTTACCTGACCTTTGGCAGAACACTTCTCTTTCCATATAAGCTAAATGTACAATGAATTATGTTGCCAATATGTACATAAGCCGTATATAGTGTGGTTACATAATAAACTAATTTAAATGAGGGGTGCAGACTCTTTAACTCTAGACCTCCATTTCCAAAACAGGTCAGAGGAACTGTGCTGAATGAAAGAAACCAGCCAAATCCACTGCCGCCATTTCCTCTGCCGCTCTGATAATAGTTGTTTGTCCTGAAACAGACGGGTCCTCTCTATGTGCCTGGCACCGCAACTCCTGTCCAGCATGCAGGACTATTGTGGACTCTTGTATTTGGCAAAGTCATTCTTACAAACAGATCTCAGTGTGCCGGCTCCCTGCGGTCGGGGCCATGTTTGCAGTGGGAGCAGCTGTTCTGAAAATGGCCCCATAAGCTCTTCCTAATTACCTAACATGCTCAGGGTCTGAACAGTAGTCCAGCTATTACTTAGCTCCCCTCCCAACGCACACTTTAGAAGGCCTCAAATGGCAAACATAAAGCCAGGATGGGGTCTTAGAGGGATGGGGAATGCAAAACGGGACAAAATGGGGGTGGTGGTATAGCTGTTGGGTTAGTGCAGCACAGTCGTGCCCCACCTGCCCCTCCGGCTCCTTTGGTCGCCCTAATACTCCGCCATATAATATATCAGGCCGCCATTCCCTTAGCAACCAAGCTAGACCCCACACACTACTCCTCGAGGCTAGCCAGCCCCTTTCTGCTCTCCCAGTACGGCCACCTGGCCTCTCCGGCCAGCCCCTCAAAGAGAGAGCCTCATCGCTCAGCTAGCAGTCTATTGTTCAGCTCATGAAGTGACTGCCAGGCAATTAGCAAGTTAACAAGTTAAGAGGCGGACTCTGTCAAATACGGAGTTTTTTCACCTAGGGGTCATTCGTGGGGGATCTCTTTTTTCATTCTGAGAAAGTGAAGCTTCATAAAATGGCTGCTGAAGGGTTTCCAGGCCCACTATGAGGCCAAGCTTCTATTTCCTCTAGGTACTATTTTGTTAGTTACATAGTTCATAGAACATTTCATGTTCTTCTCAGAAAAAGCTAAAGCTTTTTTTTCACAGGCTTTCGGAATCCAGCAAATAATTACTGCACTAAGATGCTTTGCCATCCTAAGTTACTTTACAAGGTCTGACTAGACTCATTTGTAACCAAATCGGCTTCAATAAAATGAAATCATGTGGAAACTGTCTTCCTGCGCATTAGCGGTCCCAGTTACCAGTGGTCTCTCTTGCTTGACTAATCATGTCTGTCTGACCCATGCAAAATTGGTACTTCACTTTTCCCCTTGATAAGCCTGAGCGTTTTAATCTGAAACAAAGCCCCGACATATTTCCCTTTCAAACTGTGCAATTTGCATTGTGTCCCTACGATTCACAATGCATTCTATGGCTCCCCCATAGCCTTTCAATATCATATGCCCCCTTCCTTTCACGACACTTTCTCCTTCGCCCACCCCCTCTGCTTCCCTAGAAAGACAAAGCCCCCAATTTGTCACGTCATGTCCAGCTGTTGACTGGGGAAGACCTCCTTAGCCAGTGAAAGGAGCACAAGCTGGGGAGCCAAATGGCTTTTCCCTTTTTTCTGTGGGAATGTTTGCCCAAGAAGACAATGCACCCCCCCTGGGGGTTGGTAGGGACTCCCAGGGGGTATGCGCCTTGCTCCATGAGCTTTAACCTTTTACGGTAGCTATCCACCTTAAAATGGAGTGCCTTTGACTTGCATGCCGGTTGCCAGAATGGCATTATTAAGCTTCATTGACCTAAGCTGCTAGGTGCATGTTGCATTCAATAGATATAGAAATGCTGATGCGCAGGCTCATGGATTTATGACAGTGGCAACTTGTTCTGGCCAGAGTGAGATCAAAACTACAAATATAGAAGTAAGAATTGCTGTAAGGATTTCAATTCTACTAAACCTCAACCATATCTCTGACTCAACAGGCTATATCATGCCATATGACATGCCACTCACCCCTAATTAAGTAAAAAAAATTGGCGGTTGCTTGACCCTTCTTGACCAAAAGCACCTGCAACCAGTATGAAGTAAGAAGATTAATTGATATTCATGTGACACGTGTTGACCTCTTCGGTTTGGTCTCCGAAAAACCAAATTTGGGCTTTTCATGCATATTCAGTACCATCGCAAGGACACGTTGAGGGAAATCTTGGGCCGTCCATTAAAGCCAGGCAAGCGTCTTCAATGACAGTCCAGGCCAACACCTATAATCACACCATCAAAAAGATGTTCACCCTGAACACGACAGCGTTAATCAAACCCCTCAATCCACTCAGCCTCGGTGGAATGGCTATTCCAGCACCCGGCACTCGTTCTGTCACATCGGGCTTTTCAGAAGAAATAAGGTGGAGGGCTTCTTTCAGCAGCTTTTAATGTGCTCCACAATTACAGCTGTCACAACACAAACCTCGATGCACCGTATGTTTCATTATCCCCATTCCACCCTCCTCCTTATTCAGTGAATGAAATATGGAATCACGGAACAAGCCCCTACGCCATAAATACCCCTCTATGAGGGCTATCAGAAACGAAGCATCATTGCAGGGGGAAGATGGCAGGTGTGTGCTTGTTACTCATAAATTATTTTGCAGTGCAATAATATTTGCTTTATGTAACAAGTCCCCTGTGGTGCATTAAGCCTACAGGAGCATCCGTGCTGTCACATTCAAACTGCTGGCAGACATTACTGCACTCCAGAAGCATGCCGTAGATCTACAATGCAGATTCTGTTATTGCACCGTGCGCATTAACATTACAGAGTGTACAAAGCCAGGAAAGATCTGTACTTTTTCTGTACTCATTTTCATAAATCCATACTAATACAGCACATCCATACATGACAAGACAGCCCATGTGCATATAGTCATGCAAATCTCGGGCTCACTGATGCACGCCATTCATATGGAAACAAAATAGGAAAAGCTTCAGATTTCTTCCACAGCTGTGAGCGAACTTCCCGGCATCTACATTTACATTACATTCAGTCATTTAGCCGACGCTTTTATCCAAAGCGACTTACAAATGAGAGAACAAAGCATCTGCTTAACATGTGGGGCAGGGTTCAGCCAATCAGCACAGAATTTGGTCTTCCTTGACCAAACTCATTCATTCATCTATTCATCCATTCATTATCTTCCACTTAGAGTTGTGTGTGTGTGTGGGGGGGGCGTTCCCCATGCCCATCCAGTGGAGAATGTATCAGGTGCTGGGCGGATACACAATCTATCGCTGGACACACGCTCACTCACTCACTCACTCACACACTATATGGGGCAATTTAGAGCATTTATTTTGACCTTGAATCGCTGTTTTGTTTTGTTTTTTGGACCGTGGAAGGAAACTAGAGAACCCAAAGGAAACCCATGCAGTTATGGGGAGAACATGGAAACTCCATCCAGATTGGGATTCAAACCTGGATCCCCAGCACTGAGAGGCAACGTGCTTACCACAACACCACACACACACTTTATGAGGCAATTTAGAGCACTTAATATTACCTTGAATCCATGTTTTGCTTCGTTTTTTGGACCATGGGAGGAAACTAGAGAACCCAAAGAAATCCCACGCAGTTATGGGGAGAACATGGAAACTCCATCCAGATTGGGATTCGAATCTGGATCCCCAGCACTGAAACACACATACTCTATATGGGGAATTTAGAGCATCCAACTTTACCTTGAATCCATGTTTTTGGACTGTGGGAAAACCGGGGAACCTGGAGGTAATGTGGAAAACATGGAAACTCCACTCAGATTGGGATTCGAACCTGGATCCCCAGCACTGAGAGGCAACGTGCTTACCACAACACCACACACACACTTTATGGGGCAATTTAGAGCACTTAATATTACCTTGAATCCATGTTTTGCTTCGTTTTTTGAACCATGGGAGGAAACTAGAGAACCCAAAGGAATCCCACACAGTTATGGGGAGAACATGGAAACTCCATCTAGATTGGGATTCGAATCTGGATCCCCAGCACTGAGACACACATACTCTATATGGGGAATTTAGAGCATCCAACTTTACCTTGAATCCATGTTTTTGGACTGTGGGAAAACTGGGGAACCTGGAGGAAATGTGGAAAACATGGAAACTCCACTCAGATTGGGATTCGAACCTGGATCCCCAGTGCTGAGAGGCGAACGTGCTGTCACTAAGCCACTTAGCCACCCCGACCATATTAAGGCACGGGACCAGAGTCTGATCTCACTATGCAATTTGAGTCTGAGTCGAAGCCACAGGCCTGTCGCACGAGCTTCATCTTAAGACGTCAATATGCTGGTAATTTCACCTGCCAATACTCTAACCCTGCTTGCATGAAAGAACAAAGAGAGGGCCAGCTAAGATGATATAGATCTTAGCACCCTTTGTTCTCCTCAAGTCGGGCCACAGTTAAAATCAGCAACATGGACTAGGAATTTAAAAGAATGGCTTACAGATTGAGCTCAGAATTTAATGTTTTTTTTTTTTTTTAATAACCTTTTACGTTACAGAATCAATTGGTTTACTCTTGTCCACGTCTATTTAGAGGCTATATATTTATCACCTTAAATCCAATCTCTGCATTAAAATTCTCATATAACAAGCAAAATCAAGACCTATCCCCTTGCTCACCCAAGAACTGACTAATAAATAGGAGTTCATAATCCTTTATGCAAATTGGATAATGAAAAACTCCAAGCCGTATCAATAAAGCAGCTGGTGACGACTGACAGGGCAATCTACCAATAAGGATGCCTCGATGCTCAGTGGAACATAAGGAGATGATGAGCACTTCTAGCACTCCACTCTCTTCCCCGAGAAGCCTGAGAAGTCATAATCACACTCTTGTAATACACTAGTACTTGTGTGGTCCCATGGGCTAATTTGCATACTAATTACCAATTGCAAATGAAGGAGGGGGCGATTGTGTTCCGCTCGCGTCGCTTGACGGATGGAACATTCCAGTGATCCCACTAAGGAGCTTATGCAGGCAGGCTGAGAACGGGGAAGCCAAGGTGAGCAAACCCCTTTCTGGATATATAGCCCCTCATTAGTATTACAATAAAGGACATGAAAGACACATAAAACATTATATACTGCCAAAGTGTTGTTTTCATACCAATTAACAGGCCCTGATTTATCACCACAGAGGATTGCGCAGCCCGGTGGAGGAGCGCTATAACACACATGCACACCAAACACTCACACATAAATATAATCACCTGGTTGAAATGATCAGTATTTGCGATGATTTGTTTTTTTTTTTTGTTTTTTTTAGTGCAAAGACCTCCACAGGACACGGCCAGGCCCAGATTTACTGACCATATTCCACCCATCCCCCCCCCCCCCACACACACACACAGCCGATGATTGGGGTTCTTGAATACCAGCTACCATAGGATGGCAAATCATCGTGTTATTCTGCACAGTTAGCTCGTCTAACGAGACCACAGCCCCAGTCTCTTTGCTTTAAACTTACTATCTGCCTTCACCCTCCTCCCCAAAGTGTTTTCTCACTAAACCCCCCCACACACACACACACACCACTCTCAGTTTCCAGGTCTTTTGTCCAGACAGCACATCTCAAAGAAAACGTGTTATTAGATCCACGTATATGAGAGATACAGTATCGGTCACGAACCGATAGAAAGAAGAAAGCCTCTCGCTTCTTGTTGTGTATTATCGTGTGGCACTCCTATACATTCGTACCACTCCTATGCTCCTACTCCTGCTTAAGCAACAGGGGGCTTTGTAACTGGCAAAGTAACAGAGGGCAGAATAGAACACATTCAATAGAAAACAGATGCAAGGCATGTAATGTACATCTAAACGATTTATAGTGTGGTCCAGCAACATGTCAGTATCATATACAACTAATGGTGTTTTGGGTTGGTTCACTACACATTTTTACACTGTTTTGCATTAACATTAATGGTTTATTATAAGATTATCATACAATGTGGTGTATGGTGGTACAATGCCAATGGTACAAAACCTTTAAACTATTAATTTATTTATTATTTTCCATTTAATCCTCTACTAGGGTTGCAGGGTTGGGTTCCTCATGGCCATCCAGGGGAGAACATTTTGGAAGATATACTCACTCACACATTCACACAAACACAGACTATATGGGGCAATTTAGAGCATTCAATTGACCCTGAATCCATGTTTTTTGACTGTCGGAAACCGGAGAACCCACGGGTAACCCATGCAGACATGGGGAGAACATAGAAATTCCACCCGGATTGGGATTTAAACTTGAAATCCCAGGAGAACATGCTAACCACTAAGCCACCATGCCACCCACCTTAGAGCAATATGTAATAAGGACTTATGCATGTGAAGTTGCCCCCCCCGTAATTAAAGAATATGATACACAAATTCCCCCTGTATGGCGGCACGGTGGCTTAGTGGTTAGCACGTTCGCCTCTCAGCGCTAGGGATTCCTGGTTCGAATCCCCATCTGGGTGGAGTTTCCATGTTCTCCCCGTGTCTGCGTGGGTTTCCTCCGGGTTCTCTGGTTTCCTCCCACAGTCCAAAAACATGGATTAAGTCAATTGAATTCTCCAAATTGCCCCATATAGAGTGTGTCTGTGTGAGTGAGTGTGTGCTCAGCGTTGGATTGGCGCCCTGTCCTGGGTGTATCTGCCCAGCGCCCGAGACGTTCTCCCCTGGATGGGCATGGGGAACCCCACCGCGACCCTAATAGAGGATAAAGCGGGAGATAATGAATGAATGAATGAAATTCCCCCTGTTGTGAATCTCGATATGCACAATAATACCTAAGCATAATTTTTTTTTAACTATCCATCCATCCATTATCTTCCTCTTTATCCTCTATTAGGGTCGCAGGGGGGTTCCCCATGCCCATCCAGGGGAGAATGTTTTGGGCGCTGGGCAGATACACCCAGGACAGGGCGCCAATCTATCGCTGGGCACACACTTACTCACTCACACAGACATACACACTCTATATGGGGCAATTTGGAGAACTCAACTGACTTCATCCATGTTTTTGGACTGTGGGAGGAAACCGGAGAACCCGGAGGAAACCCACACGGACACGGGGAGAACATGGAAACTGCATCCAGATGGGGATTCGAACCGGGAATGGGGAGGCGAACATGCTAACCACTAAGCCACCGTGCCGCCCTTTTTTAACTATAATGTACATTATAATGAACAATGTACATTTTTGCGTACATTAAGTGTATAATAAATGACAATAAAGGTTATCTAAGTCTAATAATGAATAGTTAATAGTATTTAATAATTATATATTCGAAACATAACTTTCATAAACAAAGATAAATATTCAATTCAGTGCACTTCGATTTAAAGTTTGCATGGCCCTCGGTTCAATGGGCTGATACGGAACCACCTGACCGGCGGACACCTGCCTTTTAGCCCTGTCACAAGTTAATCTGTTTTCGCTTCTCTCTTCAGAAGCAAGAGGTCTGGAGGCCAACCCATGCTACCCTCTCACTTTCCTCACAGCAGGCTAATGGCCCCTTTCGCAAAGCTTTCTTTAACCAGAGAATCAATCTTCTCACCACAGTCATTTTCTCTCATTCTCACTGCCATAGTGACTAAGCCGTTCCAAAAGGCCCATTAACCTGAGCTAAATCTCTTAACCACCGTCTACAATGATCAAACACATGTAAGCACATGTCTGTCTGCTCACATATGTATGTTCTCACTCTCTTTCTCAAATCAAAAATCAAATTAAGTTTATTAGTCACATGCGTGGTTATAAATGGTACAGCCAGCAGTGAAATTCTTCTTTTGGGATTTTTTGGGGAAATTTGGGATTACGAATAGGTAAGCAAAAATTTAATGAATGAATAAATAAAAATAAAAAAAATTATATATATATATATATATATATATATATATATATATATATATATATATATATATATATATATATATATATTCATTCATTCATTCATTCATTCATTCATTCATTATCTTCCGCTTATCCTCTATCAGGGTCGCGGTGGGGTTCCCCATGCCCATCCAGGGGAGAACATTTTGGGCGCTGGGCAGATAGACCCAGGACAGGGCGCCAATCCATCGCTGGGCACACACTCACTCACACAGACACACTCTAAACGGGGCAATTTTGAGAACTCAATTAACTTGATCCATGTTTTTGGACTGTGGGAGGAAACCGGAGAACCCGGAGGAAACCCACGCAGACACGGGGAGAACATGGAAACTCCACCCAAATGGGGATTCGAACCGGGAATCCCTAGCGCTGAGAGGCGAACGTGCTAACCACTAAGCCACCGTGCCGCCCATTATATATATATGTATATATATATATATATATATATATATATATATATATATATATATATATATATATATATATATATATATATATATATATAATATGCAAAGTTAAAAAGAGGAAATATACAAATATGGCACTGTATGGATAAAGCCTAAAAATTGTTTTATAACTTAGATATAACTTGTTAATTAAATAACAATAATAAATGTGTTAACTCATTTACACACATGATATTGCGCATAGAAAAAAATTATACACATACAAATATTCCCGGTTCGAATCCCAATCTGGGTGGAATTTCCATGTTCTCCCCGTGTCCATGTGGGTTTCCTCTGGGTTCTCTGGTTTCCTCCCACAGTCCAAAAACAAGGATCAAGGTCAAAAGAATTCTCTAAATTGCCCCATATAGAGTGTGTCTGAGTGAGTGAGTGTGTGCCCAGCGATAGATTGGCGCCCTGTACTGGGTGTATCTGCCCTGCGCCCAAAATGTTCTCCCCTGAATGGGCATGGGGAACCCACCCGCAACCCTAGTAGAGGATAAAGTGGAAGATAATGGATGGATGGATGGGTGGATGGACATTACCATGTCAGGTATTTTGCTGAATTAATTTCCATATAGGGTAAAAGGGTGACTTAGGTTATTAGAATATCTGTCTCTTACTGCTGGAGGTCCAGGTTCAGATCCCAATCTCTCTGGAGGGTGAGTTTCCTCCGGGTTCTCAGTTTCCCCTCAGTCCAAATAGATGGATTCAATATAAATTGAATGCTTAAAATTGCCCCATACATGTGTATGTGAGACAGATTGCCGCCCTGTATCTGCCCAGTGCCCGAAACGTTCTCCTTGAGAATTTGATTGACTTGATCCGTGTTTTTGGACTTGATCCGTGGAAACCGGAGAACCCGGAGGAAACCCACGCAGACACTGGGAGAACATGGAAACTCCTCCCAGATTGGGATTCGAACCGGAAATCCCTAGCGCTGAGAGGCAAACATGCTAACCACTAAGCCACCGTGCCGCCCATGAAGAACATGACTTTTAATAATCTGGAGAACGCCTGTATCACTAAAATATATAATATATCTCCTGATATAATATATCGGGAAATGGGGAAGTTTTGTTTAGAGCCCTTAAATGTTCTGTGTGCTTGGCTGGTGACACACACCTCCCGCTCTGTCTGAGTGCCTCATGCATGAGTTTTATATCAGGCCTAATTTTCCCCTCCATTCAGCCTGCCGCCATGCAAGGTTAACACGGATCTTTATCAGCAATCTCCTGCTCATTCTCTCACTCACTGTCATTCACTGACATACTCACATACTATAAATATGCTCGCACACACACTCTCTGTCTCTCTCTCTCCTTTTCTTTTTTTCTTTTTCTGACCAATGACATTTGGCTCTTTAACCCTTATAGTATGTTACGGGTCAATTTGACCCATCAAGTCTAGAACATGCTTGCAATATAATAATTGCCCTATAATTCTCAATAAATATTTTTTTTCTTGCCCGTTTGCATGATTTTAAATTGCCTCATGCCCATCCAGGGGGAACGGGTTTCGGGCGCTGGGCAGATACACTCAGAACAGGCCCCAATCTATCGCTGGGCACACACCAGTCACACAAACACACTCTATATGGGGCAATTTAGTACATTCAGTTTACCCTGAATCCATGTTTTTGGACTGTGAGAGGAAACTGGAGAACCTGAAGGAAACCCACACGGACACAGGGAGAATGTGGACACTCCACCCATATCAGGGTTCGAATCTGGATCCCCAGCACTAAGAGGAGAACATGCAAAGCACTACAGCACCATGCTGTTCTTGCCCCACAGAATCTATACATCCATTGTCTTCTGCTTAATCCTCTACTAAGGTTGTGGGGGGGTTCCCCAAACGCATCCAGGGAAAAAAGATGGGCGCCAATCTATCGCTGTTTACACACTCACAAAGACATACTCTATATGGGGCAATTTGAAGCGTTCAATTGACTTTGATCCATGTTTTTATACTGTGAGAGAAAACCAGAGAACCCAGAAGACACCTATGAACCTGGATCCCTAGCGCTGAGAGGAGAACATGCTAACCACTACACCACCAGGTTGTTCTTGACCCAAAGCATCATTAACGTATTTTTTTTACATAATTAGAGGGTTAAAAAAATTCTAAGTGTCGATGGTCCACCATTTGTGTTTACTGTCTTCAACTTAGTGCAAGCCAGGAGGATTGGTCACTATTAGTAGCTCACAATACACCACTGGGCCATCGCTGTGCATATTTGCACCGATAATTCAGTATCCGCGACATGTCAAGCTTTGTAACGTGATTACTCCGCTCGGATGAAGGATTGAAAATCTACCATTGCAAGTAATGATCAGTAATGAATATGTGTGTGAAAAAAGAGAACGAGAGATGTGAGGAAGTGGAAGCGAATAGATACAGGACATGGTACGAAACGAAATCAATTGCAGTGAGGCCAAAAGAGAAACTGAAGAGAGGATCAGAAGTCCGATGCTATTGTCTGAGTTATTGGAGAAAGTGGAGGGATCTGGGCTTTGGAATGTGTAATGTACAGCTGGGACATTGTTGTAGGGAGGGCAAGCTGATTCCATGGACATGTCTTCTACAGTATACTGTATATGTGAAGTAGTGGGGTACAAAGGGGTATTACCACTTCTGGGTTGTTCGTCCAAATGGTGCATTTTATAAAAATACCAGTGTTAGCAGATTAAAATGAGAATGAAACCACGTTGTGCATGGCTATTTAATTGCAGAAGAGAATACACCAATGATGACAGAACATTCAGCAGTCTAGTACTCTTCTACTACTGAAGTAAATAAATAACAAATAAATTCACCTTCCCATCTACAAAGGCCAATAAAAAGATTTATGTCTTGATGAACACTTTAAATATTTTTGTTGGTCCATGTGGTTGATAAAAGGTCTTAAATTACATTCATCCATCCATTATTATTGAGAACATGTCGGGCGCTGGCCAGATACACCCAGGACAGGGCGCCAATCTAACACTGGGCAAACACTTACTCACACACACACAAACACACTATATGGGGCTATATGGGGCAATTTGGAGAATTCAATTGACCTTGATGCATGTTTTTATACTGTGAGAGAAAACCAGAGAACCCGGAGGAAACCCACGCGGGCATGGGGAGAACATGAAAACTCCACCCAGATTGGGATTCGAACCAGGAATCCCTAGCGCTGAGAGGTTAACGTGCTAACCACTAAGCCACTGTGCCGCCCGGACTTAAATTGATTTTGCATTATTAAGGGTGGGGTAGCTCAATGGTTAGGGTTTTGGGCTTTCAATCAGAAGGTTGGGGGTTCAAATCCAATCGCAGGTCCACTGAAGTTAACAGTGTGGTTCCTTGAGCAAGACCCATTACCCTCATTGCTCCAAGGGGGCAATATCACTCCTGTGCTCTGACCCCCAACCAAGTTAGGATATTTGTAAGTGGCTTTGGATAAAAGCATCTGATAAATGACCAAATGTTAATTTACACCAATATAAAACAATGTTTTTGTAACATTACACTGCCATGTGGATTAGGCAAATACACTGTAACATTACACCACCAATGGCAACACAAGAATAATTAATGAAAGCGTCAGAAGAACCTGAAGAAGCCTATATACAGTATATTTAGTATATATATCTTAAATGTACACATCAATAACGTCATCTTTTTCAATTGTTAAGTTTTACCCAGTTTAGGACAATCCTAATCTCTTTGGTTCCTCAGTTCTCTCTCACTCACTGTATTGGTCTATTTTCCAGACATGCTCCAGGGATGGGAGTATCAGTCCCGGCCCACTCATTTCCCCTGTCTTCGCCTGTGTCCTTCAAAATAAAGCTTGAGGTCTTCCGCAATAGGGTCTTTACAGCTCATCCTGTTAATTATTTGGCCCGAGTCGAAAGCCTTCCACACCTGGTTGACCAGGAAAGAGAGTGTGGACCAATCATGGGAAAGGGAAAACGGTGTCCTTAAGATGCTGGGAAGCTTTATTTTTGTTTATCGTGAGATGGCAGCTACGGTGGGCTTTGGCTTCATCGTGCCGTATTTCTAGCAGGGTAAGCATAAAGAAAAGCTAAAAGCTTGGGGCTAAGCAGAGCAAAAGCTGTTCAGAATGACTGACCCTTCTTCCATATCACACGTTATTCGAGGACAAGGGGCAGATTACATTCCTATTGAACTGGGCCTAATCCTAAATATAACATTTGCGGCAAGGTCACGCCATCTTAGAGAGACGAACTTCCTTTGTTCAAACCCCCTTGTATGGTGTTAGCAGTGGTAGAGGTTGATTTGTGCTGACACAAATGAAACCCACACACACACACATGCTAAGAATGCTAAGACCCGGAGCACTTGAGCAGCAAAGCCCACCATCACCTAACAGCCCCACTCAGACCAATAAATCCCTCTTCATAAACACAGCCTGGAAGGAAGAGAGACGGGGGAAACGTTTGTCTGTGGGGAGTAGGTGGTAAAATAAATGATAGTGAATTGGAATTAAAGAGAATAACAATGGAATTAAACAATTACCCCCACTTCAATATGTTTGAATGTGTGTAAGTTGAATCAAGGTTAAACCTTGGCTTTTAATAAGCAATCACTGATATAAAACATCCTGCTGGATCGTCTAGAACAGAGGGCTTTACCATATGGACTGGTCAAACAGGAAAGTGCTCTATGTGGGTCAACAACAACCCAAACACAACTGGGAATCGTGTCCATGGAAATATTTGGAAATAAATATTTTAATTATATTTATTATTTGGTGGGTGTTACAGTAAAATGCAGGCTTGCCATTCAACATAACTGCCACATTGTTTTGGTGACGGCAGGACAGTTATATGATATCTCGACCGCCGTATCTCAGCACTCCAATGGTTCCTCATTGGCACATCACAAGAACACAGAATATAAATGAAAAGACTTTCAGTTTTCTGAAATTTTACAAGTTATCAAAGCATTTAAAATAGTTTGTAAATTTCTTTAATTAAAAAGGCAAGTGCGCTAAAAACTGTGTTGGATCCATCCATCCATTATCTCCCGCTTTATCGTCTACTAGGGTCACTGGGGTGTTCCCCATGCCCACCTAGGGGAGAACGTTTCGGGTGCTGGATAGATACACCCAGGACAGGGCGCCAATCCATCGCTGGGCACACACTTACTCACACAGACACACTCTATATGGGGCAATATGGGGAATTCATCCATGTTTTTGGACTGTGGGAGAAAATCTGAGAACCTGGAGAAAATCCACACGGACATGGGGAAAACATGGAAACTCCACCCAGATTGGGATTCAAACCGGGAATCCTTAGTGCCGAGAGGAGAACGTGCTAACCAATAAGCCACCGTGCCGCCCAGTTCCAACTCCTAAAGCATTCAGGACAAATGCAACCTTAAGACAACTGTGCTAAAGACTGTGTATTAAACCTAACCTAACCGTGAATTTATTGTACTTGTTGGACTACCGTACGGTTTTGATATCCGTTACTTCAAACACGCTGACACACTTAAGACATTCAGGACAAAGCACAGGAGAACATCTTAGAACAGGCTAGAGGCTTTGCTGCTGGTATGGTAATCAGATCTGTATGGTCCTAAAAAGCTTTATGATATTGGAAAACATCGGTACCTTGGCTGATAGCTACTTATGGATGCATCGGTCTGCTTACTCGCTCTCATGCGCACAACACACATGCAAAATGCACTTGTCCACACTCCAACACTGGAACTTCCATCAAGACAACAGTCTTCTGACATCAGCACACGCTGCCAGATGTGAGCACATAAGCATCACAAAAGACAAATATACTTAGACAGAGAGAGACCCTGCTTTGGCAATAGGGAAGTTATCCCTCGTAACAGATGTGCAGTGGTTGAAAAGGCCATGCTGAGTCTAGAGCTCAATAGCACGGCATTTCAGCCTTTGAGTGCGGCTTTAACCCATCGCGTTTCCCAGTTCGGTATTTGCTCAGATGATTTGTGGACTCCAGGGAACAGGGATGTGCCTCTTTGCAGTAAGCCTAAGGCCCCTCCTCCATTCCCAGTCTAAATGTTTTAAGTCCCTTCCCTGCCGTCTTTGAACTGAGATCAGAGGGAAGCGTTTTGGCACACACCGAGCCGGTCAGTCAGGTGCAGGGCCGGTATCCCTTCGAGTGGTCTGTTGTTTTAATAATATAACCCCCTCTTGGTTTTGACTTCTTGTCCCTTCTGCTTCCCTTGCTTCACCTTCGATGTCCCTGCCCTCATTTTCGCAGAACTGTTATCATCCACCGCTGAATTTATTTCACCCTATGACACAAAATTACCGGGGCAAACGTCTTAAAGGACAGACGGATTTTGGGTCAGGAATATAAATTGTCCGTGAGAAATGGAAAGTAGCCTGGTTTGATGCATAGGTTTGGTTTGGTTTGGTTTTGGCGTTTTACTGCCACTTCAGCACGTATTTGGCTATTTGTGATAAAGTGATTTATTTGCCTACTGTGTGTACACATAGAGGAATTTGTCCTCCACATTTAACCCATCAATGCAGTAAAACATACACATATACACACACTGGTAAAGTGAGCACCTGTGCCCAGAGCGGTGGGCAGCTTTGAATACGGCGCCCAGGGAGCAATTGGTGTAGATGCCTTGCCCAAGGGCACTTCAGCCAGAGTACTTGGTGGAACCAGGAATCAAACTGGAGACCTTCAGGTCACAAGGCTTGTTCCTTAACCACAAGCCCATGACTGCCCCATCGGAAATTTCGCAGTCGAGATTCCCTGTATCATCCCTGTGTACGGACCCCAACCTTCATGTTGGGATTCATGTAAGTCGCTTTGGATGGAAATTGTCTGCTAAATAACCAAAACTGGTCTGCAGGACATCTTGTTTAACTAGCTTCTTTTTACACCTGTCAGCTACTGAGATGCTCTGGCCCTTCTCTGGTTATCATGAATAAAATAAAAGTGTCGGCTTTTGACTGTGTGAATCAGAGAGCATGGCATTTCAGGGAGAACGGGGGCAGGGAAACAGCCGGTTTCAGCGGCTGGCGCCGCAATTTGGTGCAAATTTGGCTGGGAAAAACACAGGGTGTTTATTGTGCGCTATCATACAATACCTGTCAAAACTGCCGCCAATTATTGCCATTAGGCTTCCATCATGTCAGTGGCTGTCGCTCCCTCGCAGCACGCCCCCTTCTCCCAGCCCTATAATCTACGCCCACTTTTGCTCCATCAGGGCCAGGCTGAAACATGAGGATTGTTAAAGCTCGACACCTCTCCTGCTCCTTCTCCCTTCTCTCTTTCCGAACATTAAGTGAGAGCAGAGGGATCTATTCTTATCATTCTTCAAACCTATCTACTCCTTAGTCCATCAGTGGCCCTGACAAGCGTTGGGGTCTTGACTGATGCTTACATTGTGTGTTGAATTGAAAAGGAAATGGCTTTTTAAGTCTTTAAGGTGGTTGCATCCTATTGGCTGGGTGTAGATTCTTTGCTATACCCATCGATAACAGCGTAGATGCTAGGTATAAAGTTGACAGTCAAGTTGTTTCATTCATTTTATGTTCACCTTTTACCCATTTATTCAAAGAAACAACCAGCTGTGTCATACATGTAACTTTTACATCTTCCAAACTACCTGTTGGAGGATTCCACTAGAGGGCATGCCAGAGAATTGAGACAGTAGGCCTATAAAGTTTACATCCATCCATTATCTTCCGTTTTATCCTCTACTAGGGTCGCGGGGGGTTCCCCATGACCATCCAGGGGAGAATGTTTCGGGCGCTGGGCAGATACACCCAGAACAGGACGCCAATCTGTTACTGGGTGCACACTCACTCACACAGACACACTCTATATGGGGCAATTTTGGAGAATTGTAGTGCATAATTAAAAGCAAATATATCTCTGGTGGTTGGCTTAGTCCCTGTTATATTGTTTTTTGTGGGGGAACTCATCCTCCTTGAGTGGCCAAGCAGCATCATCAGTGTACGACAGCCATGTACAGATTGTGTGTTGATCAGGTGACCATATTTAACAATTGGAAAAACTATAACTATTGGAAAACTATATTGGTCCATTGTGGGCATCTTGCAGGACTGCCAGTCCAATAGAAATCCAGGTTCCAGCTAGTAATTGTCGAAACATAGCTGTGCATCAGGGAATTGTCTTTAATTATGGACAATTTATGATATCATATATGGTAACAATAATAATAATAATTATATTATCAATGTTATCACTAATAATAAAGAATTTTGGGCGGCACGGTGGTTTGGTGGTTTGCCTCTCGGCACTGGGGATCCAGGTTCGAATCCCAATCTGGGTGAAAATGTTCTCCTATGGATGGGCATGGAAAAAAAGGGCCATAAGGTTTTAAAAAAGAGTAAATCTTCACTTTATGATGTCACCGTCTCTTCTCTTCCTCAGTGCCCCTAAACACTAAACAGCAGGTTTTTCTCAGCCCGGCCCCAAATCACTTGCATCACTTCTCCAAATACAAGTCCAAGAATACACTCCTGATTTATTTTATTCGATTTTTTGGATTTTATAAAATGATAAATGGCAATCCACTATTTTATACTGATTGGTCCCAATGCTTGACGTTTTTTTTTTTTTTTTTTTTTCGCTGTATATGAGACCTTTGTAAATTGAGGGGCTACATTTCCAGGTAGGAATCGAGATTTAAGTAATGTGTAAATCTGGAGCCGAGCAACCTGGATCATGTTGTGAATCTCCTGTGGCCTTTGGATATACAACTACTGATCTGGAAAAAGGAAAATCATTAGACCCAGCACAGGCACTGGAGTGGAATTAAGAGACTTTACAATGGTAGCAGACTGTGGCCGCTACCTGGTGACCACTTAATATCTTGAGATCTAGCAGCAGGAGTTGCTCTGAAAATCATCTTCTATCAAACACCCTTGTTCTATTTATATTTCCTCTTAACCCCTTTTATTTACTGTCCTTCTAAATTTCGGTATCCTCTTTATTATAATTCTGTGATGTGTGTCCAAAAGTGCAACAGTGGACTTAATGTGAAGTAATCGGACCTGGTGGCTGCCGAAACCCTCCCTCTGAGTGCTAAGCAAAACAGTCAGCAAACCGCTGGGTTTAATCTGGCTTTAACATGCATGCGCCACACAGACACAGACACAGACACACACACACACACACACACACACACACACACACACACACACACACACACACACACTTTACCAACAGACATTATTGGCTGCTTAGGTCTATTGTAAATATTAATTTTTTTATTGCTACTATATTTTCATATTTACATTTTTATTACTTCTTTATTTTTTATAGCTGCAATATTTAATTTTTTATTTAATTTTATTATTATTATTTTTTTTTTTTTTGTAATATTTACATTTTTTAAATTTTTTAATTCTACCACTTAGGGTAAACTAGATCTGTGAAACGCAACTTGTGTGAGTATATGGAAATCAGAAGACTCTAAAGTAAGTGAGTTAACAAAACAAAACAAAAAAGCCAGTTTGTCTTTCTTTCCATTTGAACATCATTTTCAAATCTTCCGAGTCTGAGTGAAAAGCATCTGGTCTGATTTTACACTTCACAGCATCCAACAGAAATGTAAGAATTATTGAACAAATGCTTTGACGTGTTAGAAAAATGCGTTCATGGGAATAAGTTGAGAAAATAAAAGAGTACGTGCCGCTTCAGCAACATGTTTGTAACTGGTAAATGATGTTAAAACCACTTTAATAAAAGCTATTGGTGTTTCTTTAATGAAAAAACAGGTTGCAAAAAGCTTTCCTCCGCCTTTACTCTTACCCATTTTATTGCCTGTCTGCCTCTCTCTCTCTCTCTCTCTCTCTCTCTTTCGCTCACTGTGTCTGTCTCTTTCTCTCATTCTCTTTATTCCTTCCTTTAACAGATTGAAATGAAACACAGCAGTCAGTGTTTTCTGTATTGGGGTACTGAGGAGTACAATAGGCTGGCTTGAGCGGAGCTCTTTTCAGGGCAGTTTGCGGGTCCTGAGTCTGTTCTCCTGCTCCTCCTACTCATGTTCTGTGTGTGTGTGTGTGTGTGTGTGTGTGTGTGTGTGTGTGTGTGTGTGTGTATGTGGTGTATGTGTTTTCAGGGCTACTCAGAAGACCATGTTAAAGTGTTACCTTTTAATAAAAAATATATTATATTATATATAAAATAAAATTTACATTTGGTAATTTAGAACACTTTTATCCAAATCGACTTACAAAAAGTGCAAATTGGTTGGGTTCAGATCACAGGGAGCAATGAGAGTTAAGGGTCTTGCTCAAGGACCCACATTGGGAAATTCAGTGGGCCTGAGATTTGAACCCCCAACCTTCTGATTGATAGCAACACCCTAACCACTGAGCTACCACCCTCTAGTTCTTATATGTTTGACATTAGCGGTTAAGATGTCTCCTGAGATGTCCAAAGTAAATTGTGGAGGTTGGTGTAAGACCTTAACCTAACAAACTCTTTCTGTTACTCTCTCGCTCTCTCTCTCTTTCTCTCTTCACTGTTTCTTCCAATGTAGCTTGGAACAAGTGAAAGGAAGCAGTAGTTCTTGCAACCCCCCTCCACCCCCTGCTAGGATGAAAGCTGCTTCAACTTTAAAGTGGATTAGAGGAGCAAAACACTGAAACAATGGGAGGTGAAAAAAATCAAATTAGGCTCTTCAACATCAAAAAGACACCCCAAATAGCTAAGCTTCCTCCCGCCTAATCTGTTTACTTTCAGTCAATGATACGTTCACCATCTATCCCAGCATGCTTGTGCACCGCACTACAGATTTAGAAATAATTAAACAAAATGCGTTTTAAAGTGGGAACCAAGCAACGTACTAATAAAGAAGGAAACTTCCAAATAATCAAACCTCACTTCCAAAAGTTATGTAAATATGTTAAAGATAATAGATAAAGGTTGGGTACTTCTTTTATTATATAACCACCCCTGTCTGTATCTCTGGCCATCCCGCGCGGGTGTTCTCCCTCCTTCACTAAAGAACACCGCAGCAGTGTTCCATGTTGCATTGTTCACGCTCAACCTCCAATTTGCTCTGCGCATTCTGCAACCACGTCCGAGACGTCACGCTGGCTTAAGAGACAAATCGCACTCACCCAACAAGGCGAGGGAGAAAAAATGGAGAGAGGGGGCAAAAAGGCTAACCCTTCACAGCAATGCAATTATTGCTGCATTTGATGCTGGCGGCCACCTCTGTCGCCCCTTTGTACTCGGGCCTTCGCCTGTCCTCGGCTGCTCTGTACTCTTGCTACGCATCTAATGAGCATAGCAGCACTGATTTTTACGGTACAAGAAATTAACACGGCTATACTTGGCAACAATGCGGTTAAAAGAGCCCTTAAGAAGAGCAGGGGATGCGACTGCTTAAGTAAGGCAGCCTGCCACTGGCAGAGAGACGCAGGAAGTGTATTACAACTAGGACAAAAGGGAGAAGAGCAAAAGTCTGGAAAGATTGAGTTATAGGAAGAATGCAGGTAGTCTGACTTGTGTGCACGAATCGATGATGTAGACTATGTAGATAGGCATATGCATCACACGCACAGACACACACACACAGGTGAAAAAGAGCGAAGATGACTGATAACATCTATTTCAGCTTACTGTACATTGTAATTCCATCTTGTTTGATCTCCTGCATCTAATTTTAACCGTATGCTTCTTTGTCTAATTACTTTCATGAATTTTAATTAATTATTGTCATTAGACTTTATTGTGTTGTACATTCATGTAACTGTGACTGTAAATTTTATCTTGTATATACTGATTTTTATTTCTATTTTGATTATTAATATATTTAGCTTTAAATACTTCTTCTAATAGATATATATTTTATCTATCCTTTTGAACTTTTCCAATCACTATCACTTCTGCTGAGAATGTGAATTTCCACATTGTGGGACCAATGAAGGCTTTTATCTTATCTTATTATTATTATTGCTTTTTACTGCTTATACACTAATATATAATAGATCGCTAAAATACTTTATCTATCCTGAAGATGTTTAGCAGCCAGTAGCAAAAAAAATACAGTAATAGTACAATAATGCAAATATTGGCGATAACAACCACAACAACAATAATAATAATAATAGTAGTAATAGTATATATATATATATATATATATATATATATATATATATATATATATATATATATATATATATATATATATATATATATATATATAATATTATTATATTACAGATAATAGAGATACATTTTACAAATAAGGAAAGGAATAAAGACAACTTAGGCTATCACAGTTGGAGGGCAGTGATGAAAATATAATGTGTAATACTGTAATATATATATACCTTATATATATATGCACACATTTACATTTAATAAGTCGCTTATCCAAAGTGACTTGCAAATGACAATACCACAACTCAGTAGTTAAGGTATGTATAGGTATATAAATAGGTATATAAAGTTACGGTACATATAGATTAAGGTATTTGTAAGTATATAGAATATATATAGATATAGATATATAGATATAGAGTGACAACAGTGTCAGTATTAAAGTGTTCAGTAAGTGGAGGTGATCTAAAATAATCCTAGTGCAAAAGAAAACAGTTTTGTTAATGTATCTCCAACATATAATTATATATGTATTTCAGGTGAAATGTATTGTTTGATTGCCTTTTTGCAGTTTGATGAGGTGATGGAGCTGCTGAGCTGAACGTGGAGCTCGGTGCAGAGTGCAGTCCGAGCAGCAGCAGCAGAGGCACAGAGCAACTGGAGGGTGAAAAATAGGGCAGATGAGCTAAAGGAGAAGGAGGGGCTGCTTTTACAAAAGCGTTGAAAAAAAGGAGACAGAAAAAAAAGTTAGACACAAAGAAACAACGAAGGGCAAAATGCGGGGACACGCAGAATGAGGAGAGGACTAACCCCCACAACCCACACACCCGAAAACCCAGAGAAAAGGCTTTCAAAAGACCATCTGTGATTTGAAATGGATGAGTGTTTTAAGCGCAGCCTTCTCCCTTTCTTTTGCAACGAAGACCAATCTGTAGCTTTATAAACGAGCATAAACAAATACAAAAACAAATACAAACCCCATTTTTAATCTGCATTATAGATAGATAGATAGATAGATAGATAGCTAGATAGATAGATAGATAGATAGATAGATAGATAGATAGATAGATAGATAGATAGATAGATAGATAGATACTTTATAGATATTTTATAGATAGATAGATAGATAGATAGATAGATAGATAGATAGATAGATAGATAGATAGATAGATAGATAGATAGACAGACAGATAGATAGATAGATACTTGATTATAGATATATAGATATGTCATAGATAGATACTAGATAGGTAGATATATACTTTATTGATTAGATTAAGATACTTTATTGATCCCAAAGGAAAATTAAGGACAACCAGCAACTGTATGATATTGCACAAATTAAACAACAACTTCAGAATATAAATATAAGTATTATATAATGTATATATATATATATATATATATATATATATATATATATATATATATATATATATATATACAGTATATATATTACTGTTATGTATTATATAAGTATTATTATTATTATATAAAGATACAAGATCTAAGATTAAAATAAAGATCAAATAAAAAATTGGAGTAAAAATATATAGAATATAAAAAAAAAAAAAAGTTTATAAGTTTTATGACTTGCAAAATCTCGCGTTCCAAGTTTCTATCCTGTTATTGAGATTTGATTATTTACTTTAGTTGTAGAAGCCACGTTTTAACCTAGTGCAGTGATCAGCTCGATCAGAAGCGCAAACTCAGCAAATTTGCCTTCAAACCGGACACAAAACTAAATTGTGATCGCCCACACAAACACACACACACACACACACACACACACACACACACACTCGAATCGGCTTCATTTCCACGCGAGCCATGTCAATTAATTACACTGCTTTTCTTTCTTTATTAACACTGATTAGTATACGATAATTGTGCGTTTTTAATCTTTACCTCCTGCTTAATATCTGATCGTGGGACGCACTAATTTGGGGCTGAATAGAGCTTGAGCTTAATATTAATTAATATATTAATATAATATTAATATATCATATTTTATAACAACAGTGATACTACTACTATTAATACTAACATATTAGCATTGTTACAAACATTATTATACATTATACTACTCTTATTATTAATTATTGTTATTATTATTACTATTATTATTATTATTATTATTTATTTCTATTATTGTTATTATTATTATTAATAATAATTTTAATTAATGTATGTATTTATTCATTTTTGCAATAGCACATCTGATTTTGAAACCCTGCCTTCATCTCCACTTCTTAATGAAACGATGAACTTTGCGAGCGACATCATTAATTAACTAACAAAGGCGGAAATGTTTTAAAACGAAAGCATAAATGACTTTTGTGACCGAAAGGGAAAATCGATGGGAATCATCAGCTGCAGCTTGCGGCGCGGCCGGACAGTTTAATTAAATGAACTCAGAGCACCGTTTTGATTTGTGTTCAGCAAAACTACAACTTTATGGTTTCATTCAGGCCGGTACCGTCCAAGGTTAACGAGTGGAAGTGGGGCGGACACGCACGCCGTGGGCTTTTACGAGGGGAATCTTCAGCTGAGTAACTCATAATGGTGGTGCAGGAATCGTGCCATCGAGGCAGCGTGAGGACTAATTGATGGTGCGGGCATCGAGGAATATCATCATCATCATCATCATCATCAATAAAATTAATAATAGTTATGATAATATTCATAAGAACCTTGTTATTCTTCTTCTTATTATTACTATTGTTACTATCATCATGATCATCATCATCATCATCATCAATAAATTTAATAATAGTTATAATAATATTCATATGAATCTTATTATTATTCATATTATTACTATTGTTACTATCATCATCATCAATGATAATAATAATAACTATTCATATGATTATTGTTATTATTATTATTATTATTATTATTGTTATTATTATTATTATTATTATTATTATTATTATTATTATTATTATTATTATTATTATTAATACTACTGTTGTTACCATCATTATCATCATCTTCATTATCATCATTATCATCATCATCAATAGTAATAATAATATTCATACGATTCTTGTTATTATTATTCTTCTTATTACTATTTTTACTATCATCATCAACACCATCAACATCATCATCGATTATAGTAATAAGAGTTATAATAATATTCATATGATTCTTGTCATTATTATTCTTCTTATTACTATTTTTACTATCATTATCATCATCAACATTAATAGTAATAGTTATAATAATATTCATATGATTATTCTTTTTATTATTATTATCACTATTTTTACTATCATTATTATTATCATCATCATCAACAATAATAATAATAATAATAATAATAAGAAGAAGAAGAAGAAGAAGAAGAAGAAGAATATTCTTATATATTATTCTTATTATTCTCATTGTCATTATTATTATTTTAATCATTATTATTATTATGTGCATTGACTCGATTTGTCTTTTACTTCTAATTACGTATGTATGTAAAAACCAATTAATATATAGACCCTTAATTTAGGGACATACCAATAAATACATTTAAATAAATAAATAAGGTCTATACTTCACAGAGAGGAAGACAGACAGACAGACAGACAGACAGACAGACAGATAGAGGTGCATATCAATTGACAGTTACCCATATCTCTTATAAGTAGTTCATCTTTTTTAGTTTTCAGTAAAGGCTGCTGAACTCAATGTTCATGTTATTATCCTCTTGCCAAAATCGTAGCTAGAAGAACTTTTTTTTTTTTTTAAACTGCATCTTAATGACTGAAAGACTGACATTAGATACACATTAAATCATGCACTTCTTCATTTTCTGCTTTTGCATAAGTTGCCTGATGAAGTGAACTTTAGGGGAGAACCTACGGTGCCTTATAGAGCAAGAGAATTTGCCCAGCACTAAATTACTCCGGCTGAACAATGTGCTGAATGGATGAGAAAGAATGACATCCTGGGACCAGGGATGGAGAGAATGAGAGGGGAGATGGCAATAGGGGTGCCACCGCTAGTCTCTTGACCTCCCAAGATCTTTATCTGGGTCTGTGTTAACCTGAAATGACAGGACCCCCCACCATCAGCCCTGCTTCTGCTTCTCACTCTGCTTTGCTTGGCTGGTGGAAAATTAACACCCTGACTCAGACAGAGTCACTCATAAACCAAACATCCAAACACCCCATGCTGATCTGGAGTGGGGAGTTGTAAAGTCGGGGGAACGTGGAATAAAAGGAGACGCTGACAGATACAAACTTTATGCACATCCCACCCTGAAGAACTGCTGTTCCGAATAGTAAAGTTCATTAGAACCAGCTGGCAACAAGGTGAATGGAGTGAGTAAAAGAGGTAAACAAAATAGCTTCTAATGGAAGTTGAGCGAGGAGAGCTTTTTAAAAGCATCACCGACGGTAGCCATTACCAGATTAAAGGACCTTGTGGCCTGATCGCTAAAGCATGTCGGCAAACTACCCCTAACTACTATTAAACTGCTCGGAAATGCGGGCTGCTCCGCTCTGCTCGATGGCGGACTATGGGAGAGTTTGCCACTGAGGAGGAAGAATGCTTAAAATGGATGGGGTAAGTGGGGAGACTGAAAAGGATTGGGTCCATGCTGCATGACTGCTTTCTCCTTTTCGACCCCCTAGACACACACACACATAGGCAACCCCCCCCAACACACACACACACACACACACACACATACACTGACACACTGAGCACAACTGTGGCAGGGGTTAGCTTGTTGGCTAAGCTCTCTGATTTCACGGCAGGCTGGGTGGTGCCATTGAGCAGCCATCATGCTCCTTTTCAGCCCTTTAGTCTAGAGCCACCCCCTCTGTTTTCCTGGCTGCTCACCCACCAGTTCCACTCCCGAATGGCCGCACCACCACAAGCACACCCCTACCCAAAGCAAACGGCACTATGTTAAGGAGCCGTTGCAGCTTGTGGGATCGAGCAGCATGCATTTCACTATGAATGGCATGGCCCATTTTAGCCCATCAATACACATGAAGTTCCACCATTCAGATCCAGTGTGAAGCAAGCAGGATGTGTGTGCACTGGCTGACAAAGTATCCCAGAGGCCAATGAAGTAAGCACTTTGTAAAACAGCTCTCTCTCTCTCTTTCTCTCTCGCTCGCTCGGCCACTCTCTCCTCCTATGAAAGCTCAGTTGACCAAATCAGTTTTTTTTTTTGCACGCAAAAGTCTTCACTTCCTTTTAAAAGTGCACCAGCCCGGCTTGCCCCTCCTTTTCTTCTTTTCTTCTCGAACAAACTCTGCTCTTTTCGCCAGCTTTTCCAGCATCCCTAATTAACATGCAGCGCGGTGACTTTTCCCCTCTTGTGTTTCCTTCTCTCTCTAAAGAGTACTTAATAAAATGTGAGTCCGCAGGCTGCCACAAAAGGCGCGGCGCGGTGCGGCCTTCATTTCCATTAGAGGCCTCCCGGCTCTCACACTTTTCCCCAGGGCCTGCAGTTCATTCTCACCAATCTCCCCCAATACACGGTCGCACATGTAGGTAGCGGAAGAAATCAAGGCAAAGAACCACGAGGAAGGGCAGAATTAGGGGCAAACATGATTCCTACGTACAACCTGCTAAGTAACTTGGAAAGAAATGAATTACAGGTATTTTTATGATCCGGTTCTGGCCATGTTATCGCAGGAGTTATCTATTGTAATCTTGAGATCTGCAAAGACAAGTGGTATTTACTCTCTCCATCCCATCACTGCCCGATTATAAATTCAATTTGGGGGGAAAAAAAACTGCAAATATGTGTTTCATTATACATGACTAATGGATTTTGTGTTAATGAAACACTTTGCAGAGATCAGGAATAAATCAGGGCGGGGGAAAATTGAAACGAAATATTAAAAGTTATACAAGTGCTTGCACTTGAAAATCTCCTGCAATACAAGCGAGTTATTAAGTAGTGAAAATCAAATCCCGCGCTCATGACGGTCGTTGTTTACTTTCATGGAGTCTGTAAAACACTTAAATGTACTCTTGTGGGAGTATTGGATACAGACACTCATTATATTTATTGTAAAGTAATTAAGAAATGGAACGTACCATTTTAGTTTACCATTCGAGAGCTGGAAACAAGATCCACAATTTTTTATTTTATTTATTTAATTTTTTTTTTCATTCAGTCTAAATCTAACCTATTCCACAAGTGATTGTGACCTCATATCAGACATATCAATTTTAAAACGGACACAAAATAAATTTCCGGACAACTTTAACTTGCTGTCTCCTGGATACCAGATGCCTCTCTCTGTGCTCCACTATTAAATTATTCAAGACTCGTCAGCCACTTTGTATGATTAAGCTTTGATTTCCACAAATTACCAGTTAACAAAAGGCCACCTTGCTACATTAGACACATTTGCAAAGCTTAAAACAAAGCTAACAAGATAACCGTGTTGTGTAGTAGGTCCCAATTACGTACTGTAGAAAAAGCATACCGGTAAATGTAATAAAGTATATTTAATTCCTGCGGAAGTTGTTATGGGTACCCACTTAGAACCCCACATCCACGATGTTCTCATTATAGCCGACTACTGTGTCTGGGACTGAGACGTAATGAATTAGCGCTGGTTAGAAAACGATGCTTTAGCTGGTTCAGACTGGTGGTTCCGTTTATTGGCGTGCTCTATTGGAGCATGGCAGCTCTTGGACTTGGAAGGCTATCCCATTTCCTCATATAATCTCCAGATGGATACCACAGTGTTAAACACTGTAAATTACACTGTGGTCACATCACAGTCGAATAATGGCTCATTGCTGTGATTTACAGAGTCATGCGTTTGGAAGCTCGGCTCGCGGTGACTAGGCTAGTTTGGATTCTCACAAACAGGTCGTCTCAAGCGTTTGGATTGGAGAATGAAAACTTTGAAGATTACTTAGCATGATCTCATGAACACACAACGTTCTGGGACATAAAAGTCAGCCCAAGATCCACAAAGATGCCTCATTTCAGTTTCTCTCTCTTAGTAAGCAAATACTATCTACAGGTAGTAATTTAGCACTCTGGATAATTACAGCTAATGATCATTTGCACCTCCTACATGAGTGCACATGCCTAATTGCTGTTGATTTATTCGCCAGAAAGATGGTAGCTCTCGTGCGCGTGGTGAGTGGCGCTGTAGCTCATAACCCATTAGCCTGTGTGGCCGAGGCGAGGTTTTATAGCACTCTCCCCGGGTGATTTGTCCAACACGGCTCTCCCGTAGAGCCAACAATAGTCCAGGATTAACGGGCCCTGTCAGGTTCCCCCCCCACCTTGCCACACATCTTTCTGATAAAAGTGCCTCCAATTAGCACTGAGGGGTTTGGCTAGCGCTAACAGCTATCTGTTGTCTACCACGCCACAGGGTCGTACCGGAAAAGAGAGCAGCCATTTTTCTTGCCCCCAGTTCAACAACATACAATAATGGGCTGCGTACGGTGTGGGAGATAGCAGCTTTTTCCCAGTAGGAGGCTTTCAGCTGAGGCAATAGATCTCATTCACAGGCTGTGTTACTCTTATCTTGGCTCTGCCTCTAATGAGACATAATAAGGGAACCGTTTTGTAGCAACACACACTGCTTTTTTTTATTTGCCGAAGCGTATCTTCTCTTCCCCACCCTCCGGTTCTGTTTTACCTGCTCCCACTTGGCAGATGAATCATATCTTGTGTCGTACATACGCTAAAAAAAACGTCTGTAATTACAGGCAGCCTTAAATAAAACAAGCCTTAAAGCTGTCACTTGACTCGCTCGGAGATGAGCCAGGCAGCCCAGGAAGCAGTCACTGTCATTATTACAATGAATTTATCAGAGGATTGAATGAGTGAGCGAGCGAGCGAGCGAGAGAGTGAAAGCCTGAGAGAGGGAATTGTTATGAATCTATTTGGCTTATGAGGGCTGGTGGCTGCAGTACATCCATTTATGCCATGGATATCAAAAGGGATTACGCTTAACATTTTTCCAACGATAATACAACAGTTAAATGTGTTTGGAAGTGATCCGGGTTTAAAAATCTCTAATCGCGCAGTGTTTTTCGAAGACACTAACATTTTGACATTACGTTTTCCAGAATATGTGTTCGTATACTGTAAATAATTCTCAGCTGCGAATATAAATCCTGCATATTTCATATAGAATTGGATTGGATTACCACGAAAATGTTTTCAAGGGCTGGTCCAAAGGGTTTTCCGGTCTATACTCTCTGGGTAGGATGGCCCTATTTTCCTATACTGCAGTTTGTCCGCTCGATTTTGCCTCCCTTTAGGCTGCTGATGTTTCTAATTCATCACGGAGCTGCCTGATTGATCTTCTCCTCATTGGGCAGAGGGACTGCTGCTGATTCTGCAGTCCAGTGCGGCCTGCGAAAGTGGAGGGGACATTTTTGATACGTATTAATCACCTAACGGACAGAACACTCATTGCCGAAGACAGGTCAGTGCAGACTGAGGAAAAAGAGAGAGCGTGAGTAAGCGAGAGAAAGGAGGAAGACGGAAAGTCTCCAAAGGGCCGCATGTCGAAAACTCTGGCTGCTGAATCCCAATGTGGCTGTCGTACACTGTGTACACTCGTACATTTACACAATCCATGAGTAACCATATCATTTCTTTTGTAACGAATGACCTTCAATGTCAGTAATTCTCCTGAACGAGTGGGTTTTTTTCCTACCTCTGGTTAAATTGTCTGCCTCTTGCGAAATGAGTGAATGAAAATAAATTAATTTGGTCATATAACATGCCACTAACAATACAAAAGTCAAGGGGCTGGATTTTTATTCATCTGGAGCATTACATCTAATAATTAAAGGCTTTTTTTATATGGCTGATGGTCTGTTCAGTTCTTTGTATTTGTAGACCATTAGTACGGTCACCTGGATATGATTAAAATTTGCTGTTTTGCCAGCAATGCACTCCTCTATTACACAAATCTCCTGTAAACCATGACATTGGATTGTGTAGTTATAGTCCACTGCAAAAGTTTGGATACTGCTACTGCTACTAGATTTTTATTTACTACATCAATATATAAGCACATGGTTTCGAACATTTTGACTAGGTTCTTGAAATAATTTTTACTATTACATTCTAATTATTATTATTATTATTACATTAAAAACTATAACATTTGTTTTTTTAGTTGAAGCTTTTATCCAAAGTCACTTACAAATATTAATATTTGCTCTTGGACCCACATTGGTGATTTTAGTGGACCTGAGATTTAAAGCACAACCTTCAGATCAATAGCCTAAGGCATTAACTACTAAGCTACCAAACCCTTTATTTTTTACCTCTACATTTATACAGGCCATAATTCCTATTTTACATTTTGCTCTATTGTGCTAAATGTTGTAATTAAATAGTGCATAGGGTTGTGAGAGCACATGGAAGATCCAGAAAGCATGGCCAATTGACCAGAGATGGCCAAAGATCTGAATCACACTGTGTGAAATATATCACGTTAAATTAAATCTCACAACAAATAAAAATCGCAAATTACTCAATTATGGTATTGCATTGAAATTCGGCATAAGAGCAGAATTTGTTCGGACTTTGTCGCTCAAAAGACAATTTATGAAATGGAAAGCAAGAACAGTTTGGCACATTTCAAAGCATACTAATAAAATCCACAGACATTATTAATTAATTAACCTGTAAAATTATAACAGGCCAAAAATCCCGAAAGGACAACAGCACTCAATTTCCAAAAAGGTAGAAAAACCAAAATGGCAGTGAGATGAAAAAAACTTTTTTTTTATAATTCAACTGTTTGGGCCGGAAGAACAAATAAGAACAACAGGCCATTTAAAAACTGTCTCTTGACTTTTGCACAGTATCACTTAGGTCTCCATCCGTACTGGACACTATTTTTATTTTTGATATTTTGACATTTTGACACTTTATAACTGTAAATGTAAATATATATATATTTTTTAATTCATTCTCTCTTTTGAAATACTGTTTATTTTATTGTACTGTTACTGCTACTGGCTGCTAAATTTCCTTTGGGAAATATAAAGTATTCTATCTATCTATATCTTTTCAGAGTCTGCACAAATCTTAGGGAATAAGGCTGCTTTGAAAAGACAAGCTAATAATTAGTGGACTACAAACGGAGCACACGGAGAAGCTTATTTTTGATGGCGTGACCAAAGACTGGGACAGGGGTGCACTGAAGTGCGAGAGAAGAAATAAGAGAGAGTGAGAGAGCGAGAGAGAGACACCGTGTGTGGTCTGAAGGACTGGTTGTAGGATCCTGGGGTGTTCCGCTGCACTGCAGTCAGCATAGGGAAAGTGAGAGGAGGGAGACAAGGTGGCGAATAAGAAGGCAAGGTGACAAGACATCAGGGAGAGTGCAATGAATTATTTATAAGACCACTGATGGACACTCTGAATGAGAAAGAGAGCGAAAAGGAGGAAGGGAAGAGAGACAGGTGGAGAGGCACTGACATCGGGTGGGGGTGGACAGTAGAAAGGGGAGAACACACAGACAATACGGGCAAGGCAACATCCCGCAACAGGCCGTGTCAGACAGGCTGCCCCAGACGGAATAAAATCCGACGTTGTGAGGGGAAGGCAACATGTCGCCTTTTCACGCCGCTTTCAAAAAGCAGGCAAAGGCCGACTCAAAATGATACAGAATGGAAAAGGCCAGCAGCCCATTTTCTGCCCGGAAGCGAGCCGGTATGCTTAACCTCACTGCACCGGGGGTCAAAGTGAGTGATGTAGTGCACAGTGCTCTGATCTCCAGTGACAGATCTGAAGGTGTAGGGGCTATTGCAAGGCCAGTGGGGCAAATGTAGACGGTGTCGGGGCTACTTAACGTAGGAGTGATGAATATTTAACCCTTGTAGAGCAACGCCGGTTAATTTGTCAGGGACGATGTTTAAATGCCACCATTAGCATGAGCTTTGCTTATTGACATGGAGGCCCGGATGATGGATGCGCCGAGCAGGAAGGCCTAAAGCAGACAGCCTTGCTCATCACGTCACATTATCGACGGAATATTATTAACACGAGGCAGCCCACTTCCCTTCTGCAGCACCCCCTGAGGTTGGACACGCCCTGACATAAGGGTGGTGTTTGTGTGCACTATACCATACTGACTACAACGTATTGACCACACATACTAATTTACACTTCATGGCTGGCCATGAATTAACATTAAGGACTTGGAAAGAGCATTAATAACATTCCTTTGTTGGTTAAACTATAAAACAGAACTAAAGGAGTGGTATGGAAGAGTCATATTCAACTTCTTATTTACGTAAATAAATATTTCTAAAGTCAACATAATTTGCACTTATCGGTTAATTCAATAATCTGCATTGATTACATGAAACAAAATAATATAACGTTTTAAAAATGTATTATTTTCACATTTCACATAATTTTCACACATTTTTTATAGGGTGGCACGACGGGGTAGTGCAGTACGTCCGCCACTCAAGCCCTGGGGATTCAGGTCTGTATGGGTTTTCTCTGGGTTCTCCACAGTCCAAAAATATGGATTCAAGGGTGAAATGGCTGCTTTAAATTGTTTTAATACAAAATACCTCTATAATATGTCTGTTTGTGTAAGAGAGTGTGTGCCCATTGATGGATTAGGGCACTACCAGTGGTGTATCTGACCAGCATCTGATACGTTCTCACCTGAATGGGAATGGGCATAAGGAACGGGAACGGGAACGGAAACAGAACCCCGTCCCCCCAAGCATGGAATTAAATGGAATTTAATGATGAACTAATTTCTGTAAATCATACTGGAAACCACATTGCATAGCCCTTGAAGACATCACACATTGTGATATTTCAACCATGTCGTTGGTGAGTCTTGGCTCGACCACCATTAGCAAGCCCAGATCTAATACACAAAAGTTCCAAAGTTCTTTCAATTTGTTCTAATTGACTACAGTTAGGATTAACAATGAATTAGGGTTGTGGGGGGGAGTTCCCCATGCCCATCCAGAAGATTTCAGGCACTGGGCAGATACACCCAGGATCGGGTGCCAATCTATCATTGGGCACACAATCACTCACACAGACACACAAACTTTATTTGGGGCAATTTGGAGAATTTAACTGACCTTGAATCATGTTTTTTGGACTGTGGGAGAAAACCTGAGAACCCGGAGGAAACCCACACGGACACGGGGAGAACATGGAAACTCCACCCAGATTGGGATTCAAACTGGAAATCCCTAGCGCTGAGAGTAGAACATGCTAACCACTTTATTTTTAATACCCTGGTTGAGTTGTGTTGGTCGTTCCAGCCTTGAATACTTGATACTCTTGTGAATTTAAGAAGTCAGTGTGAGACGGTTGAGGTCACCTCAGCATTGTTCTAACAGCTCCAGGTGAAATACTTCCAGCAACCCCAAACCAACCATTCCACTTTAAAATAAACTACTCCTCTCCGTGAAAAATCTTCAAGAATGTAGCAGTCCGTCTGTTTCGTGACTCTAAAAGCAAACTTTTCCTATCCACCTGCCTCCTGCCCAGCCCATAAAGTCCCCACAGCTGCTCCACTGACATCGGATAAAAGGCCTTAAACAGCAGTTATTGTCATGCCTATTCTGCTATTTGTGAACTTTATGGCAGCGGTTATTTCGGTGGTATATTTTCATCGCATCTTTGGCCCACTAACAATTCGGAAACGACAGATTGCTTCAAAGCTGAAAACCTCAAGGGGAGTTCGACAGGGAAGAGCTCTCTCACTGGCAAGGCAATAAACAAATCTTGTCTTTCTCGCGCCGTGAAATACAAACACATATGAACAAACGAAGTGAAACATTCCACCGTGAAGTTCAACTCTACAAGCCTGACTGAGAAAACAAGCTTCCCCATCTCTCTTTACTCCAGCCAGCCACATTTGCTTCTTCGCCTACTCTCTCGGTCTCTCTCAGCCTCTCCCTCTCTCTTAGAGGCTTAGGACAGTGCACTGAAGGATGGCCTCACGCAGAGTGGCCTAGGCCAAGATCCCTCGACGCGGTTTGTTTGTACGCGCTTGCTTTATTTTGCTTCTCCCTGCTCCGTGGATCTCTCCTCTGGTTCCAAGAGGGTTCTAGTAAACATGAGTTAAAGGAGTCATGCATCAAGGGCCTGGATCAGGCCACCTTAAGCCCCACAAAACAAACCGGGCCCACCCACACATGAAGAAACAGAGAAAAGCAGCAACAACAAAAAAGTAGTAGACACACTAGTCTGAAGTGTCAAAGCCTATAGAGTTCTAGAGCAAAGGCCCCAATTTTTGGATTGTTTATGTTTGCTTGATGTTGGTACTGAACGCAAGTGGGCAATGTGTAATTGCAGCAAGGTCTAGAGTGTCTAGCACAAATGTCCACCATTACTAACCCCCCCTATCCTCCCCACCGCCTTACCCCCTCTGTGTTTAGCAGTGCTTTAGGAAATCAATACATCTCTGAATGGGGGTCAGAGGGGTGTCTGCTCAGGGAGAAGTGACAGATTTGCTCTCTCCAGCTCCATAAGTAACAGGAGGGGATGCCATGCATTCTCGTGCAGGGGTGTGATATTAGGCAACCCACATCCCAACGACACCCACAGCGCAGTGCAAGCGAGTGTGAAAAGCAGTTTAACTCCCAAAACCACCCCGGCACTGAAAGCTCATGGGCTACGAATGGGGGGGAGGGAAGGGGGGGCGGGTTCAATAAAGAAGTTCCAGATTAGCCCAGCATTTACCACTTTTAGTTGTCATTTTGGACGGCTGCAATTTTCAGCTCTGCAGCTTCAAAACGCTCCTCTGTTTAGATTGCCAGACCCAGAGGCTTCTGAAGCTGAAAACGGTCAGCTGAATAGGGGCACTTAAGGGGTTTTGACTGGGCTAAATTGTGGCTGGGGGGTGTCTATGGGTAAAAAGATGTCACCAGCCCCCAACAAAGCAGCGTGCTCGGACCGTGGCAAGCCGAGCCGAGCCGAGAATCAACTTTGTGAGTGGCTCACGAGGCAGCGGCAGAAGAAGCGGTCCGTACATTAGATCGGACAGCAAGGCCTATCCTGCTAACTGCCTCATTTAACACCGTAGCAAAAGAAAGGTCTCCTGGCTTCACACGCCAAACCATGAGCGAAAAGAATAATGGGACGGGGAGAGGGAATTCAGACGGTGCATTTGGAAATGAGAAGTAAAAAAAAAAAAAACCTGCATTTTAACTCCCTTTCCACGTAAAATTCTCCCCATATAATAAAGAGATGTTAAGTATTGATGAATTCTGAAGCCCTGGTAAAATGATAGCCTACAAGCAAGGAGTTCGATTCCAACACATTCTCGGTTGACAGGATAATAGGGCCTCAGATCCATTCTCATGAAATAAAAGCGGGAGTAAAAAGGGGGAGAGAGGCAGCGGCAGCGAGGAGAGGAGCGCCTGTAATGTATACGGCGGCAGGCATTGATGATTGTAATTATCAAATTGCAGTTTTAAAAGGCCATTGATTGATGTCATTAACTCAGTGAGTGTTTACTGATCGCTGCATTCGCGCGTCGGCACATGCCGCGAGCTCGCGCGTCCGTTCTGATTAGAGCTGGAGAGGAGCAGGTCGTCAATGGTGGGTTTGAACTGCAACACCTTTAACTAAGTGTACACAGATAATTACTGAGTATATACAGAATTACTTGTTAGCATGGGGAAATGAGGTAAAAGTGGTCACCATACAGCTCCAGCGACTCAAGTATGGACTCAAAGAAATACACTCATCCCTTTTGCCTGAGGAGGTATTTTATTCAGTTATGTCAAAGGTTTCGAAGGAGGACAAGAGGCAGCAGACCAAGAGGAGAGCTTTCTTAAGTCTTAAGTGCCCCCTCTAACAGTTTACTCCCCGGCTGCCTGGCTACCAGACCCCTTTTTCCCAAACAAACACACAAACAGTCCTTATGAAAAGTGCCAGCTTTGCGACTCTGACTGCCAACAACTAACAACAGGCAGTTTCCACAAAAAAGGACTTTTTTTTTCCCCCAACAGAAATGGTTTCTGGAAGCTTTTGGGTGTTTACACTGGAAGGACCACAGTTGATTGAATTTTTTTGGTTACAATTTCAGGACCTGGGTTATTCTGGTACTTTTTTTTTCGCAGCACAGTGGTGCACTGGGTAGCACGGTCGCTCCCCAACAAAAAGGTCTAGAGTTCAGTACCCGGCCAAGCACTGTGGGGTTTGCTTGGTTGTTTTTTTGCACTTCAGTGCGTTTTTCCCGTATGTCTGCCCTGTGATGAGCGAGCGATCTGGCCGCAGTGTTTGCCTACTTTTCACCCTGGGATCACCGGAAGAGGTGCCAACAATCTCCTGACTCCAATCAGGATAAGTGACTGAAAACTAATTAATGACAAGTAACACTGCTGTGACTAAGCTGTTAATACCGGCGCATGCTTTACAGAATGAATGCAACTTGCACAGACCATAAAAACCAGCAGTGTTGCTTAGAAGCAGTTACTTGTGTTGTATTATACTCAACAAAGCATGACAAGCAAAATGTTCTTAAGATGATTTTGTTTTTACAAGGGCTGAGCTCAGAATATAGTTAAGGAATATTTTGTGTATAGGAAAGAAGAAGCAGACTTGAGAGACAATGTTATGTTATAGATTACTATTATATTAGTAATCACATTTTTTGTACACAAGCAGGGTGGCACAGTGGCTTAGTGGTTTGCAAGTTCGCCTCTCAGCGCTAGGGATTCCCGGTTCGAATCCCAATCCTGGGTGTAGTTTCCATGTTCTCCCCGTGTCCGTGTGGGTTTCCTCCGGGTTTTCCGGTTTCCTCCAAAAACATGGATCAAGGTCAATCAATTCTCCAAATTGCCCGATATAGAGTGTGTTTGTGTGAGTGATTGGCGTACTGTCCTGGCTGTATCTGCCCAGCGTGCGAAATGTTTTCCCCTGGATGGGCATGGAGAACCAATAGCAGAGGATAAAGCGGAAGATGAATGTACAGAAATATCATAGAAGTCACCTGCTGATATAATAATCACGTGTGACTGTGTAATTGTCATATTGTACATATGAGAACGATGATATATATATATATATATATATATATATATATATATATATAATTTAATTGAGAACAGAGAATTCCTGCTCTGTGAAAAGATTTTAAAAAGAACCAAGTCTAAAATGAAGAACCAAATGGCCTGGTTGGCGTCTTCATGGTCTCATTTATATTCATTCATACTTTCCTTTTTTGACTTTCACTTCTCGCCGTTACCCTATTATCTCACTTTCACCCCCAACCTCAGAAACTTAGAATAGAGAGGCTCGACCATATGAGCTGTGATAAACAGAACTATGTGGTCACACCTGAGACAATGAATAAATAAAAAAAGGGATAAATATCACAAATTACTATAATATTAATTTTAATGATAATATTAATCCATGCCCAGCGATGGATTGGCGCCCTGTCCTGGGTCTATCTGCCCAGCGCCCGAGACGTTCTCCCCTGGATGGGCATGGGGAACCCCACCGCGACCCTAATAGAGGATAAGCGGGAGATAATGAATGAATGAATATTAATCCATTTATTCATTCATTATCCTCCACTTAATTATCTACTAAGGTCGTGCCCATCCAGAGGGAGAACATTTCGGGCATTGGGCAGATACACCCAGGACAGGTCGCCAATCTATCGCAGGGCACACACTCTCTCACCAAGACCCACACACTATATGGGGTAATTAAGAGCATTTGATTTTACCTTGAATTCATGTTTTTGGACTGTGGGAGAAATCCAGAGAAGCCTGAGGAAACTAACGTGGACACAGGGAGAACATGGAAACATGGAAACTCCACCCAGATTGGGATTTGAACCTGAAATCCCCAGCCCCAATAATATTAATAATACTATAATAATAATATAATTATATAATAATAATATATAATACTATAATAATATTAATAATATCAATATTAAGAAACGTGTTAATAGCATTAATAATAAAAAAATAGTAATAATAATAATAATAATAATAATACAGACCAGAGAGAAATGGTGAACTGTCAGACATTTCACTTTCAACAAGCCAGCTGTGGCTCAGCGACATTATTTCTAACACTTAACAGGCAGTGTTACCAGCAGCACCCAGAAACAGCAAGGCATGAAGACAGGCGATGCATTTAAATATGAGCTTGCCGCGTCGAGGAGATGTACAATTAGAATGCAGGATTGGATCAATAGGCGTGCTGACAGATGGATTACTAAGGTAAATAGATGATACATGCCACTAAATAATTAATCAGGCTGCCACAAGCACCTCGACAGAGAGTGACAGCGAAGTAGCAACACTTTCCACTGCATGCTGAGGCCAACGGCATTCTAAGAAGGGAATTTGTTAGAGATCCTCCCGGGCCCCCTTTTTCTCCACTCACCCACTGGTAATAAGCAATTATAAGGCACTGCTTAAAGGTAATAGAGCATCAGGAGGATATTTGTAAGTTTTCAGAAGCAGTAATAACAGGTAAGCACAGGTACATCAGTTTAATGAGGTGTACTTTACCTGTGTGGTATATGGTGAATACTAGAGACTCACAAAAAAGCACATTTCATGTATTAAAAAGTGCACTGTGTAGTTTTAAAAAAAATGTAAAGGCAAATGATTAAACCCCCGGCACTTTGCTAGAAGTGATGCTTTCCACTCGGCAATCACTTGCATTAAATAATTCATGTTTAAAGGAAGTAATAAATATATATAATATGTGTGTGTCCTTTTTTTAGCCCAGCTGGCTTTTTGGAAACAAGTCTGTCACAGAAGACTGAGCTCGCAAACGGAGAGAAGATTAGATTACGTGTGAGGAGGTGGGAGGGTGGGCAAAAGTGAGAGATGGAGGAGGGGGGGGCAAAGAAATAGTGCAAGCTGCCTGATTTCCGTCTGCCTGTTCTGGGTGGCGAAGCGGTTAGCAGTGAGTGGGGTTTCATCTCCTTCCTCTTTAAGGCACTCTGGGGGAACAAGATTTTCAGCACATCTGCATTAGACAGGGTTAAGAAGGGTGAAAGAAGGGGAGGGTGCTCTCACGAGGAAACCACCCAGCTCTGGACCAGTTATTGACACTGAGGCCCATTGCCGAGTCTGCCAGTGGCCCAGAACTGAACCTTCTGGTATTGCTTGCACCGGTAGTGGCATCCTGACCCCAAAATTGCAGCAACAAGAGCGGATGCGAGTTTAAAGCTTCTGCTGGAGTCAGTGAAACAGTTTCATAAGACCTCATTGACATTATTGCAAGTCCCAAGCACAGGGCCATGGGATAACACACTGTGTAGTGTGATAGTACTTATACACACATACTTATACATATACACACACACTCACACACACGCACACGCACACGCACACAAACACACACAGACACACACCTGTAATAATACAAATACATACATATACGAATGTACATACATACAAACACACTTGTGATAACACACACAAACACACATATATCTATATCTATATATCTATATCTATCTATCTATCTATCTATCTATCTATCTATCTATCTATTTATCTATCTATCTATCTATCTATCTATCTATCTATCTATCTATCTATCTATCTATCTATATATATATATATATATATATATATATATATATATATATATATATATATATATATATACATACATACATACATACATATATACATACATATATACACCTACATACCTACACCTACATATATATATATATATATATATATACACACACACACACAAATAACACACACACACACACACCCAGCCTTAACTACAAATTATTAAACAGCTTCATAATCCATTAAAAGTTAACTATATAATTTTAATGATCACTTTTTATTTTTTTATAATAAGTATGGTTTCACTTCCAATGTTCACTCTTAGCTTTTTTAAAAAAAATTATGACATTTCTCCATGTCTGGGATTCTGTGAAACTGTGTGTTTTATTAGTTTTAGCTGTTTACACTTTTTACTGAGGACCCAGCTGTTTCACTTGTGACAACGCATGCGCTCATCTCACTTTTCCCTGTTAATTTCCCAAACGGTGGGCTGTGTCAAATTCAAGTGAGGCAGCCAACAAAGCTCAAGCAGGAAGCGCTAATCCTTGATCTGCGTCATGCTGCAACAATGGCACAGTCCAGTGCTCCTGACACACACATAGCCACGGGCCACTGCACTGACACCTGCTGTCCCCTACCACCCAGAGAGAGAGAGAGAGAGAGAGAGAGCGAGAGAGAGAGAGAGACCGATGGCCTAGAGAGAGGGTCTTCTATGCAATAAAGTCATTCTCACCCTGACTGCTTTGCAGAAAATGATAGCGCTCATAAAACAAGAGATGAAAATGAGCCTCCCAGGACGTCACTGTCATAGCTGTAGATTTGTTAATACACTAATTCTATCTCTGTTATGTTATTCTATCATCCAGGAGCAAGGCAAGGCCTAAGGGGACTGGTGTTTAGAAGGAAAAACATAACAGGGCAAAAGGCATAGACAAAGGGTAAACATAGCCTGAAACATAACCACTGAGACTAAAGCTTCCATATGGCTCTGTGGCTGGACAGCGAGACGGTATGACAGAGAGCAGAACAGCAAGATGTTTAAAACTGACAGGACAGGTAGGAACTGACAAGGAAGAACATGAGATGAATGAACGTAGGTGAAAGGCGACAATTCCATTTAATTGTTAGGATACACTCGCTCAACTGAACCTCTCTGAATCGACTGAGATACTGAAATGTAAAATGAGTGCTAAAGAAAAATGAGACGGTATAGAAAACAGATTTTTATTTTTATTATTATTATTATTATTATTATTATTATTAT